>CM031240.1:72986614-73432310 GCA_018340775.1 Taxus wallichiana var. yunnanensis
GGCTTCCATTTATGCATCTTCTATTTGAAAAAACATCTTGATTATTTGAAGCATTTTATCTGATAGTTGTTAAAGTATTGTAGATGTTGTCAAAGATTTGATATATCCAAGTTTATCTTATCAATACTCACCAAAAAATCATTTGAATAACTAATCCTACCCATACTACCCCTGCATTACATTGTATGTCAAGAAAAGAATCTAACCCATCTACAAATATGCACAAAGCAAATCAGGATCATACAATGTCTCCAGCAGCCTCAGCATTGTCTTGAAAGCATTTCCATCATTTAGTAGTGATAACTCCGTTGAGTTTGAATAATGTAAAATTGATAATGTTTTCCCAAGGCCATCTCCATATAATATGTATAGCATAAGGATATCTCCACCTCCTTCACAAAACAGAATCTACAATATAGGTTCTCTTACCTTGGTTGAAAGGCACAACCTAAAATAATGAGGGTTAGATCAAATCCTTTCAAAGTGCTACCCATCTCTCCACAAACTGAGTGCAGTTAGATCACATCCTTGGCTACAAAATGACATATATCAAGACCTATCTTCCTTCAAGCTTCATGCCATATTTTTTATGCTACTCAGACTAAAGATGAGATCCAGTTTTGGTACAAACACAAGGCTAAGCCTACCCATTGAAACTACAACTTTGCACATAAAAACACCTTGTTTACGTAACAAAATCTCTCTTACATTTAGAGATATCAATTAGACCTCATTTTCATTAGCCAAGCTAATAGGCATATGATCTTGGCTATCCTCCATTGTTGAAGCTCCTCCATCTTCCATCCATTCCAAATATAGTTAGTAAGGGAAGATCTAAAGCTTGGCCATGTAGCCAACTTAGAGAGATCTCTTGACTATGTTTGGGAGTAAACAACACACAATTTGATTACTTAGAATCTAACTAGGTTCACTTTCATTAAGCTTTCATAGAGTAGAGAGTAGTATACATGTTAGTTTTTGATGTTTTTATCAAATTTATAATTCTTGCATATTATTTTATCTTGTTTAGCTCTAATCTCATTGTGCATGGATGAGTTAGCAAAGATTTGAGATTATTTATCCTCATTGCATAGCTTTTGCAACTTTCCATTATGCGAAAAAGGTATATCCCACAGGTCATCATTGGATTGAGAAGTCGAACATGTGCAACAACAATGAACTCGACCAACATAAACAGGTATTCCTCATTACCCTTATCTATTTCATCTCAATAGTGTAAAGAAAACAGTGAAACATAGCCCTCCTTATTAAATAAAAGTTACAATTCCTTTAATCTACTAATTTCATCATACCTATTGATTATCCTCAATGGATTTCTAACATTGTCTCGTAACCAAATCCTCAGCAAGTAATGCATTTACACAAACTTGAGGGATCTTAATCTTGCTTGTCCTAAAGATGATTTCCCTCTTCCAAATATAGATCAACTTGTTGACCTAACAACCAAACATGAAATTCTCTCCCTTATGGATGGATTTTCTAGTTATAATCAAATTCTTATCGCCACTGATGATCAACATTAAAAATATTTCATCACTCCTTGGGGAGCCTTCGCTACCGTGTCATGTCATTCGGTCTTAAAAATGTAGGAAGAACTTATGAGCATGCCATGAACTACATTTTTCATGATCTCATTCACAAAAAATTGAAGATTATGTCGATGACCTTTTAGGAAAATACAAATAAGGAAAATATCATCTTATCATTCTCGAATCAATATTTACTCATCTCATTTAGTATTTTCTTCGCCTTAATCTCAAAATGTGTTTTTGGTGTCCTCACTGGAAAATTTTTAGGATTCATCATATCTATTCGAGGTCTTAAATTTTACCCAAAAATGTTAAATACATCATTGAAATTACTCCTCCGTCCAATCTTGCATAATTGTTTAGCCTTCAAGGTAAAGTGCGATCCATCTCGATGCTTTATATCACAACCTTGTGATCGTTGTTAGCCATTTGATCATCTTCCCCACAAGGACATAGATTTTGATTGGGATTATAATTTTCAAAAATCATTCGATGAGATTAAAGAATATCTCCTATCAATACCCGTGTTTACCCAACCTCGCGAGGGAGAGATATTTTACTTATACATATTTTATTCGTAACATGCTCTAGGAGACATGCTCGTTCACCATGATAGTAAGGGTCATGAACAAGATGTATACTATCTCGACGTACACTTCATGAATATGAAACTTGTTATACTAAATTTCAAAAGTTATGTTGTACATTATAATTCGCTACTTCTAAGTTACATCATTATCTTCTCAATAACAAAACTTATGTCATCACTATCTTCAATCCACTCAAGACCATACACTCTAAACCATATCATAGTGATCATGTCACCCGATTTTTTATAATTATGACTGGATTTGACCTTGAGTTCATATCACAAAAATCTATTAAGGGCCAAGTTATTGTAGACCAGCTTATTGATGCTCCTCTTCTGAACAATCAACTTCCTCATGAATATTTTCTAGATGAATCCATTAGCAATGTCAATGAATATGAATTTATCCCTATCAAAATGACTCTCTTCTTTGATGGATCTAAATGCCAGCAAGGGGGAGGGGCCGTGTTGTCATTATACCTTCTTGGGGCATTCCTATTCCATTATCATTCAAACTTAACTTTGAATGCACCAATAATATGACAGAATATGAAGCTTTAATTATGGGCCTTATGACTGCTATTCTCCTAGGCATTCACATCTTAGAAATCTATGGAGATTCACAACTTGTTATCAGTCAAGTCAAAGGAGAATATCAATGTAAAAATGAAATATTGAAAAATACAAAGCCAATGTTGACTTTCTCCTTGGTGATTTTGATCACTACACTATCCAAACCATCCCACGATCCTCTAACAAATTTGCAGATACAATGGCCTCTTTAGGAGCTCTCATCCCATTAGAAATGGAAGAATCAAAAGACAACACTAAAGTATTTGTTGTCATTCAAATATTAGATTATCCCTCACATCAAAATGAACTCCCTCCTATCAACGCCATTGATAATGATCCAACTAATTTGTGGTATACTCAAATCTATGACTACCTTTCCAAATCTAAAATCCCATCGACTTATCATGTAACACTAAAATATAATTTCTTCAACACGTTACCTACTTTGTTATTATAGGTGATATCCTTTACAAATGTAGTTTTGATGGTATCCTATTAAGGTGCCTTAAATCACATGAGTCAACCAAAGAAATTGAAGAAGTCCATGATGGAGTTTGTGGAGGACATTTCAGTGGAAATTCCATCACCAAACATGTCATATGGTTAGGGTACTACTAGCCTACTATCACCAAATATTGTTGTGCTTATGTCAATAAATGTGTTAAATGTCAACTTCATTAAGATCTCATTCATGTCCCTAGCCAAGAATTATAACTTACTCAGGACTTATGGTCTTTTCTCAGTGGGGGTTAGACCTCATTGGTGTTATTAATCCTAAATCATCTCAACAACATCATTCCATTATCACAACTACTGAATATTTCACTAAATGGGTTGAATCCATTCCTTTAACCTTGACTAAATTAGGACCTATTATCAACTTCATATATCAATACATTATATTCCATTTCAAAATCCCACATAAAATTATCACAAACAATGGAAAATCCTATAAAAAGAAAGAATTTAAGAAGCCCCGTGATAATTTTAACATCAAGTTCATATTTTCATCACCATACTATCCCCAAGAAAATGGACAAGCTAAAGTCTCGATAAAAAAATTAATAAAATCCATATGAAAACAAGTAAATTATGCGGTAGGAATTAACATCTCCAAATCTCATTTGCTCTCTAGGCCTATCAAACTAGTGTATGTACACCTATTGGATCTACTCCTTATTCACTTGTCTATAGTCCTGAAGTTGTCTTACCTCTCGAAGTTCAAATTCCATGAATTCATGTATCACTTAAAGACTTAATCCCTGATGAATAATATAAACAAGACCATCTAGCACAACTTGAATTGTTAGATGAAAAACATCTAATGGCCCTTGAACATCATCAAGTTTATCAAGAACACATCAAATGAGCCTATAAAATATATATTAAATAATGTGATTTTAAAATTGGTGATCTTGTGCTTAAATAAAATGACAATGTCACTCAATTAGAATCAATTAAACATGGAAATTTTTCTTGTAATTGGATAGGTCTATATGTTATCATGCACAAGTATGGGTCATGTGTATATCATCTTTCTTCTCTTGATGGTGAACCTGAAAAGGAACCTTTAAATTCCTTACACTTGTGGCCTTTCTATTTTTGATCATCATGATAGTAGTTACATTTAAAATATTTTCATTCCATCCATCTTGTCATAGTAATGATTTGGAAGCATGTGGTTATCCATCATTATCCTAGATATACCTTAAAGATGAGCACCATAACTATGTTCATCACATCTTTCACTTTGGACAAGTTCCTCTTCTATGGGAACCCCTTTAAATCATTACACCCATCTATCTTTTATTAATTAAAATACATGACATGGGGCACATGTGTGTAGGTCATATACACATATTCTCCCCTCACAATATTCTATTAGGGTCTTTCCCTCAGCTTAAAAATATATGTATAAAAATTATTTGGATGCATATAATAGATTGATCACTCGAAGGAAAACTATTCAAAATATAAAAAGTAGACTAATCCCTTGAAGGAAAACTACCAGTCAAAATCATAGACCAATCCCTTGAAGGATGGCTATCTTGTAAAAGTAAAAATTAAAAATGTAAACCATACCCTTAAAGGATGGATACCTATGTAAAAAGGATTCCTGTATTGATCAACCTTCAAAACAAATACATCAATATCAAAAGCATCCGGAGATCTTCCCACTTTGATCAAATTTACCATGATAGATAACTTTCCGCATTGATCGGTTTGCTTCAAAATCTAATATATAAAGTGGGAAGTTTTATCTATGAAACCAATGAAAAGGAGAACCCCTTTTCTCCACAAGAATTTACATATATAAAAACCCTTTTCATTTTTTAGAAAGGTACATTCAACTAATCCCACATCTTATTAAGACTTTTTGTAACTATCCATTGATAATCTCATTTAAATTTTGTTAAGGTTATAAGTGCAAGTGCTTTCAAGCTTTCAAAACCCATTGCGTATGTATCAAATCCATAATGGAGAAATCATTTCATTTTCTACCCTATTTTACTTAATCACATTTTTGATGCAAACTCATTTCAAGATTACATTTTAAATCATGCCTTACATAAATATTTAAAACATTTTACCAATACATTATGTTTTATATCATCACATACAAATCATTAACACATTCTAAAACATACATCACCATACATATAAAAACATTAACACATAAGAATCAAGGAAAAACAACATAGGTCATAAAACCTCATCATCATCATCATATATATAAATAAAGTCCATATACATCATGATCACCACCATAATGTATCATATGAATAAAAAATGAAATTCAATGAGTTTTATATCAAAATATATCATATCAATGTCATACAAAAATAGGATTCCATGATCCATACATAAAAACTATCATCAATACATATCATGAGTCAGAAAAATGGAACTCTCCAAGGAACTCACTAGGAGGGGAAATATTTCCTCTCCTCCCGATCACACACACCACCAATGGCTCCAACATACCCACCAGCTCCTACTTTTCTTCTTCCTCATCTCTTTAGTCTCTACGGTGGGTGACCCACACTCACTGCACTAGTACTTGGGCCTACCGCTTTCATGACCAAATAATCAACATACAATCTAGCATCTCGAATAGTCATGATTCACCATATCAATATAATACTGTAACTCTACCTGTAGTTTTTGATAATGGGCCATAGAAATTGTCCCTAGTACCACAAGAACTCTCCTCTATCCGCTGGCCGATGGTATTGATCCACTAGCCTTTGGCCTCTGTCCACTAGCCTATCTACTAACTTGTGCTCTCTGAGCCATCACCGCCAGCTCTACACTAGAAAGAAAAGACCTGGTAATCCCCAAGGATTTCCTCATCCCATCTCTCTACTACTTATATTGGTCTTTATCTAGAATAGTTTGATCCAACTACACTTTGAGTCCATCATGCTCATTCACTAAACTATCTCACTTAGATATTAGGGTATCCCAAACATGTAAGAGATCATCTCTCTCTATGTATCGCATATCTCTCTCTCCTCCACTACAAAGCCTTCTCAACCATCACCACCGCAATAACTACATCTAAATCACTATCACACTCCTCATTATAAACTTGAATGGTCTACTAAGCATGTGCCCCTCCCTCCACACCGGGCATGGACCCATCTCACTTGTTGCACTACTTGGGTCCTCTCAAAAGACCTTAGTGCTTGAGTTCACAATGTCTGTAAAATCCAGAATGACCCCCGCATCATCAAGTGGCACAATCTCACCATTCTCATTAGGGCCCATAGCCCCGCTCATCAAAAATGGTCATGGGTCTCATCACAATGGCCCTCGAGTCTTAGTGTCTTCATCCCCCACCTATACTATACAAGATCCTTCAAGATGTCATGAACCAATCCAAACAATCTCTCGATACAATTGAAATGGAGAAAATTGTGCTTTCCCACTCTAGGAGCCTAAAGCCACATAGCCTTCGTAAACCTATCAACTAATGGGGATACTCAGGATAAGTAATAAAATCTAGGTAAAGCCTCTATACTACATCACCCACCTACAATCCAGATAATAAATCTTGATAATATCCTGTCCTCCTCCTCTTCAACCCATGAACCACATCCTACCACCACCTCATGAAACTAGGATGCTCATTGCTAATCTCTCATGGAAACCCCACTATTCAAGCAATGATAATGTGCTCAAAGGACCAAGCTTGTAGAAGAAATGCCACATCAATCCCATACCACTTGCGGGCCTTCCGGACTCCAAAATCCTTGAAATTCTATGCAAGTAGTGTAGGATCCCACTTAAAAAAATATGATGCTCCATCATCTTAGCCACAAAACCAGTCATCATCCATGGGAAATGACCACCTCTAGAATCTGAAAAATCATAACAAATGATAGCCATCATCATCATAGTCATACGGGTACAACCCTCTCTCTTAGCTGAATATAATCTACCATAAGAAAAATCTCATGACTCGTATCTAACATCCTCCACATCCTCATATAATCTAATCATCACATTGGCCCTCTCCACCTTAGTAATAATATATACGCCCTCTCTATGAATAAGTAGTCTCAGGATATGATGTACATCCTCTAGAGTAATCGTAATCTCCCCAGTAGGAAACCAAAATGTACAGGTGGAAGGATTCCATCACTCTAACAATGCCAACATCAATTATGGCATCTTTGAATCCACGTATAAGTTCTCATAGCACAAAACCCACTATCTCAATATTTTCCCAAGTCATCATCTATACTACGATATCGAACACATCTTGGGCCAGATATTTATTCAAATAAACCGAGATCTTCTATTATCAATAACTTGTACTCATTGTTTACAATCAATATAGCATTGACAAGATCAACCATCTTTGAATAAACAAACTTACATAATATTGTTATTCGAAATATTTGCAGAGACGACTCTGAAGAAGACTTTAGACTCCTTTTACAATGCTTTCCTTGATCTCTTCTTCTATTCAAGAGTATATGCTTCTCGCTTCTAAGTGCTTTTAGATTTCTAAGTGTAAAGCCTTGACGAGGTTCTATATATATAGAACTCCACTCAACTCATTCACTACACTTAGAAATCTAAAAGCACTTAGAAGCAGAGAAGCATATACTCTTGAATAGAAGAAGAGATGAAGGAAAGCATTGTAAAAGGAGTCTAAAGTCTTCTTCGAGTCGTCTCTGCAAATATTTCAAGAATAATATTATGTAAGTTTGTTTATTCAAGCATGGTTGATGCATGTCATGCTGCTGCATATATTGATTGTAAACAATGAGTACAAGTTATTGATAATAGAAGATCTCAGCTTTATTTGAAGAAATATACGAAATCAAGATGTGTTCGATATCGTAGTAAATGTTTTAGAAGAAGTTTTTCCTCCCGATACGAGATATTACTATTCTCGCATATGTATGGTTGGTAATATGTTTTGAGCCGTTGTCTGTAAAATTTGGTATCGTGAGCCGTTGTCTGTAAAATTTGGCATCGAGTGACAAAAGAACTTAGGCCTACACAGAGCAATAAGAGATTTCAGAATAGATAATCTGTATTAACTTCATATCTGTTTGATTTCCTAATTACACTGATCTAGACATATTGAAAGATTTTGGTTTGAAGATTTCCGAATTGGTTTTTGAGTTTATTCATGTCTTTTGCGAAAGCAAGTTCATATAGCACTTATAAGGTTAATTGGTGAGATCCCCGCCAAGTAAGACGCCGTGTGTCAGGCGCAGCCATAGGGTAGATCCGACGTTTGTTTAACCTTGCTTCCTTGCTTGCATAGTAACAATGGCTGAAGAACATTCTCGAGTCAGTTTAGGTGAAACAGAAAATCAGGATCTTATTAATGTCTCGATGTTTTTGAAGTTAATACTGATGTTGATATCATTGATGAATCAAATCCCATTCCTGAATGGAAGTTGCCGAAGAAGTCTTATTCTGAGGTTTATGCAAAAATTAATAGATTTCATTTGATTGCTTCAACAGTCTTTAAGACAAGAGAATCAGTAATTCAAGTATCTCAGACTAGTAATGGAGAATATAATATTCCTCTAATTGATAGATCAGATATTAAGAGTCTAAAGAGACAGTCTACATACAAGTTTGCACATGTAGGGTGTGTACAGATAGGTATAACACCTCTGTTCAGAAGAGGTTTGAATGCATCTATACTTTGTTGTTTAATGGATTTAAGGTTTGACAATTTTAAGGATTCTTTATTAGCTGCAATTCAGACTGGGTTACACAATGGACCCATTTCTTTTGAGGTCTTCCTAATTACCCTGTCTCCTTAACTAAGGATGACTTGTTACAAGATGTCCTGAAGTTACATCTTGCTACCACTGGATTGCACATGAGATCTGGTTCATGCCCGCTGGCCATTCACTACAAAGTGATTTACCGCTTAGTGAATACTATGTATCCAGCAGTAAAACATGGTGTCACCAAAGGCAGCAGCGTGGTGACTCACACAAATTTAGAAACACAAAAATAGAACCAGAACTTATTTCTTGGTCTGATATCAAAGTCCCCAAAGAATGGACTTTGTCAAAGAAATTCATTCAGTCATCAAAACCTAAATTAGAAAATGCTACATCTATTCAAGAAGAGAAAAATAGAGTTACACTAAGTTTCAGACACAATTCTGGTAGAGAACTGAGCAAGAAGCCATTATCCAGAAGTACTTCAACAAATAGTACTTCATCATACTTCACAGTAGGAGAAAGCTCGAATGCCCAAAAGGCAGAAGAGCCAGAAAAAGAGAAAATATTTCTCTGTAGCCACAAGTCCCTAGTTGCATGACCCGCTCTGATTTTCTCGGTGTTGGATTGCAGAAAACTCGTAAGTCAAAAATATGCTCCTGCTAATGGACCAGTAATTAATATGGCCTCAGTAAGTTCTAGTACATCATTTCCTGAAACAGATGCCCATGAGCTTATTTCTCCTGACCGGCACACGTAAAGCTGTTTTTGGTATCAAAGAACTGTAAGCAAAGATGTAGAACCTTCTGAAAGTTCTAAGATGCTAAATTGGACAAATAAAGCTATTAAATCTGTCCATGAAGAAGTTGTTTCAAATAGAGAAAAAATAGCATCTATGGAAAAGGTTTTAAAAGCAATTGAATTAAGAAAAAAGGGTGATAGTGCATCTGCTTTAAAATTGCTGAATGAAAGAGTAAATGAATGCATGATTCTGTTGAAAAGATTGAACAACAGGTTCAAGAAACACATAAGGTTGTTACTACAGACCTTCCAGAGGTCATTTCTCAAAAGGTTACTGATCTTGTCCAACCATTGGTAGACCATACTATTGGTTTAAAAAGTATTGTTATAAGTAGACAAGTTCAGACTAATGAAATATTAGAAAGTGGCATATCTGCTTTGCAAGATGAGAATGAAAAGACACATCAGAGAATTGATGAAATACAAAAGTGTCTTACCAAGTGAACTCCCAAAAATACTGCCAAAGATACAAGAAGTAAACAGAAAAGTTTCAGCTCCTCCAGAAGGAGATTGGTCTAAAGCCGTATCTTGGTCAGATGTTCACAGTTGGCTAGCCCATCCACTAAGAAGTCCTATAAAGAGGTCCTAGAAGAATATAAGCCTTTATTTTTAAGGATAAAAATGTTAACATGTTGAGTATACAGGACGGGACATCATCGGCCTGAACAAGTAGATCCAAAGATATGAGCAGCCCAGATGGTGTTTGATGAGCAAATGGGGGAAACTTCGGTGTCACTCATATTCTGCACTACCGCCACCACACCCTAACAAGGTACAGACTCTACAACCAAATTTTTATAAAGTAGAGTGTAAAACCATTCCAGAAATAAAAGAGATTGTTCATTCCATGATCGGTTGGGGTAATACCCAATACGAAACATATAATAGATCTCCTCGTAATATTGCTGCTACAATTGCTAACGGATTTGTTGGAATCCTAAAGGAATGGTGGGACTTGCTCCCAAATAAGGAAATAATTTTGCAGGCAGGATATTCTGGTCTTACTGCCGCCATCATCAAAGAGTTCATCGGCAACATTGATGATGATAAGATGATGAACACAGCCATGTTCTTAAGAGCCCGTCTTTGTGATATGACAAGAGTGAAGGAGTACCAATGCTTCATGCAGAGGCTGTACTACAGTTCCGGCAATATAAACGATGAGACCATGCGTCTCCGTTATATTGAATCATTCCCTCCGTACTTCGCCACTCAATACAAGAAGGCCATGCATGGTATGCGTACTGCAGAGCTCAGTTTTGGAGCCATCAACCAGATCATCGACCAGACTAATGCCAAGCTTTGTAAGGACAAATGGGAGCGCAAACAAGCGCTAAAACACCAAAAGCATTGGGCAATGTGTTCTGTGAGCAGTATGCTCTCGAACCTTTTGGCTGTCCTGATCTAGAAATCAATCCCAGACGCAAATCCTCTTGCAAGGATTGTGCATTTTCAAAGGGGGAGGATGCTCGGTACTACAAAAGAAAGAAAAGAAAATTCAAAAAGTCAAGATTCAAAGAACCTCCTTACAGACAGTCAAAGAAGAAATATAAGTTCAGAAAGTTTAAGCACATCGGCAAGCATCAGAAGTTCAAGCCGACCTGCTACATCTGTAAAGGGCCGCACTATGCAAACAAGTGCCCCAAGAAAGACTACAGATAGAGGTAAAGCAAAGGTGAACGCTTTATCTATAAAAGGTATTAATGATGAAGAGTATGCATTTATTTCAGATTCTGATAGTTTTTCTTCAGACATATCTTATGCATCTCTTGATGATATAAATTGCAATCTGATACAACAAGTATCAGATGAAGAAGAAGATAGCACAGACAGTGGGTACATTCTGTTCCCTCTTTTGAACATTTCAATATAAATATGAATACTAACTTTGCACACCCAATGATTCCACCTAGTGCAGAGTATTTAAGAAGGCAATTAGAATGTTTACAGTCTGTGTATGATAGTTGTCCCCCTTGGGACACTGCTAGAAAAATGGCTCTAAGTAAAGAGCTTAGAGAATTAAATGATAAGTACATCAGGACTAATGAAGCAGAACAAGCTAGAGGCTGCAAGAACAAGCGAGAAAATGAACACGATGAGCCATTGAATCATTTCCAATCGGACCTCCTTTTCAAGTGAGAAGATAAGACAAAGACAGCTCCCAACCAGAGGCAGATTTGGAGCATGGAGAGGTCGCGGAAGACAAAACATCCAGCAGAGATTCTATGAACAAGGACAATCTTGTGCCCCGATCCGGGATCACTAGAAACTTACAGAAGATGGAGAAAAGACAGAATAGCATTCTTGGAAAAAGTCATCTCCAAAGCTACTGAAGAATTCACCAAGTTGCTGGATGAAGAAGAAAAGGAGAAAGAAAATCCAGAAGAAGATCTGGATAAAACCTATCATCATGTTGCATCAGAAGACAAGCCTAAGCTGAGGTATGTACCATAAGCTGCACTCAAAATCCATTTATAGCTATGACTATATGCATCCCTCATATAAAGCCATACATGCTTGATGCCATGATTGATACTGGAGCAGAAATCAGTCTGCTCAGACAATATGCCATACCTACAGATTGTTGGGTCCCTACCCATACAAAAATCAAGTTTGACAGAAAAGAAGTAGTCTGTAAGTCTATGGCCAAAATAAAAATAGATATTGAAGGTATCCCTTTAGATCTTGAATTCTACCAACATAATATGGAAAATTATGATTGCTTATTAGGAGTCAACTTCCTAGAAGCCTGTCATACATTTAGTATTTCCAAAGACCATATCATGTTGTTTAATCCTCCAAAGATGATACCTAGGCGGTACAGCTTTCAAGCCATAGTACCTTTGCCCCAGAAATGCAAAACTATGAATAATGTGTGGATTCATAAGTCCATAGCAAATTGCCAAGTCAGTATAGAAGAAATTGTATCCAAGATAAAAATGACTTGTGTAGTGAAAATCCCCATGCATTTATCCATAGAAAAAGCATTTCTGTTCATTGGATCTGCAATTGATCAAAGATTCAGAAGGAAAAGAGATAGTGCCCAAATTCAAGGCTCATCATCGAGGAATGCCTCCCTCAGAGCGAAAGGAGTGTCACGAAGAAATACAGAAGTTTCTGAAAGGCGGCTTTATTCAAGAATCAAATTCGCCTTGGTCTTGCACTGCATTTTATGTGAACAAAAGATCTGAGCAGATCCGAAATAAGAAAAGGTTGGTGGTAGATTATAAGCCACTCAACAAATACATTGCTTCAGTCCAACATCCCATTCCAGCTAGGGATGATCTCTTGAGTAGAATTAAAGGTTCAAAAGTATATAGTAAGTTTGACCTCAAGAGCGGTTTTTGGCAAATATTTCTGAAGCAGGAAGACATGTTTAAAACAGCCTTCATTGTCCCTGTGGGCAATATGAATGGAAAGTTCTGCCCTTCGGTCTCAAAACAGCACCTTCCATATTCCAAAAATTATGGATAGAATCTTTGGTGAACTTTCTGATTTCCTTATTGTATATATAGATGACATTCTGATTTTTCAAAATCTCCAAAAGAGCATATCAGTCATCTAGAACAGTTTTATAAAGTTGTTTTTGATAATGGTTTATGTCTGTCTTTGACAAAGATTGAAGTTTTAAAGAAGACATAAATTTTCTTGGTATAAGGATAAGTTCTGGTAACATTGAAATGCAGCAGCATATAGTGAGAAAAATTCAGAGCTTTCCTGATGAGTTACATGAAAAGCAGCAGCTCCAGCGTTTCTTGGTTGTGTAAATTATGTGGCTGGATTCTATCAGAACATAGCTGCTGATAGAGTCTTGCTCAATAAAAGACTCAAGAAGGATGCACCTGCCTGGAATAAAGAAATGACAGATGCAGTTCGAAGAATCAAGAAACAGGTATTAGAACTGCCTCCTATGTCTTTACCAGGTGCTGGTATAAAAATAATAGAATGTGATGCAAGTGAGCAGTACTGGGGTGCAGTACTCAAAGAAAAATGTGAAAATGGGAAGGAAAAAGTTTGTAGATATTGTTCTGGAGCTTTTAAGGATCAGAACTTAAATATCATTCTTCCCACAAGGAATTGCTTGCAGCCAAGAAAGCCATCAAAGCTTTCTTGTTTTTTGTCCAGAATGAAGCCTTCATCTTAAGGTCAGATCTGAAGGACTTCAAGAAGAGACTAAATGGTGGAGATCCTGCAAACAAAGCAGCCTGGAATAGACTTCAGCGATGGGGACTGTGGTTCGATAATTTCGAATTCACAGTAGAGCACATTGCAGGAAAATCCAATGCTGGCAGATTTCGCCAGTAGAGAAATGAATAATTCAAAGAATGTGAATGTTACTCAAGTCCTACATGAACCCCATGGTTCAGTATGGGACCACAGAAATTCTCAAGTTCAAATCAATACACTCATTCCAAATGACAACAGGATGTCAAGAGAAGCGCAAGATCTGCTTGTTAGCAGAGGAATCATTTCAGTCAATGAATATCAGATGTCTGAGACTGAATGTAGGTTTTTTGACCCCGACATCCCTGGAAGACAGTTTCATACTTTGCAAGATCCAATGGTCAAATGCTGCCTTAATTGGCAATGGAGATCGTTGTATACAATGGAGTATCCTGATCATCTTCCAGTTGAAGGACTGAGGCTTCGTCAACTCATCCCCAGACATAATACACTCTGGCGCTTTGAATACTCAAGAATGTGGACCGAGGAGCATCCGCTCCAATATGATCTCTGGAATCGAAAGCCATCGATAGGGGACAGGAAGTATATAGGAAGTCATTTTAAATACTTTCTGTTAAAATACTTACCCACTAGAATTTCTGATTCACCTCTGTTAAATGTTGATCCTAGCACAGCTAGAAATATTTTGATACAGTGTAAAATCCCATGGTTTGTAAAAGTTCATTACTATGTTAAGATTAACCCTGGCAGGCACATTGATCAAAGGCCTAATGCAACTCTGTGGAGAAGAATCTTACTGCACCACACAATGGTGGTCCATCCTCCTGCTCCGGGACAGGATTTGAAGATATTGGATCATTACCTGTATCCCACTAGCCGCATCTGCAACCTGATAATGACGGATCAGCATCTACATCAAGGGTCTGGCTCGAACAACTGGAAAGAAATCTGGAGCCCGCACCTGTACGGGAAGACAGCACATCATCCACCAGCAGTGATGATGATATGGGACCAGTGCTCAACTTTGATTCTCCTTAGTGCGGTTTGCTTTAGAATAAAGGCTATCATGGTAGGCCTGTTGCCATGACTGTAAAGGTGTCCGATAAGATTCGTTCTTATCTCCTTTTTGTTTGTCGGTCAGTGCGTGGTGGACCCATGGCACTTTAATAATACTCCCGTGAGTGGGTTGTACTCACATGTCGTGTTTGTCTGTCATGTCCGTCCTCTTTAGGTCTATTCAGAATCTTACTCGTTATTGGGGTGACCGGTTTCTCTTTTAGGATACTTCGGTTTCAATCTCATCTAAGCATAAACATTATCGAAATAAAATTATATATATATATATATATATATATATTATCCACAGAAATATTATCCCAACATACCAACAACACTAACACTAACACTAACACTAACACTAACACTCACACTAACACTCACACTCACACTCACACTCACACTCACATTAACATTAACATCAACATCATCACAAAATATAATCAACATTAACTACAGTAATATAAATACATCAAATACCAAAAACCAAATTGGAACCAAAAACACCATACAAAATTGAAAACATCTCTTAAAAATCATACTTTATCAATCAAAAATAGAAATTGTCCATACTAGAGTGAATCACTAGCGATTCACTTCCATTCTGGGTGATTTCATGAGTCATTGACAATTCTTGTGTGTCAAAACTAGGGCATCCATATGCCCCCAAAATGGTAAAAATCCTAAAACTACCAAAAAATCAACAAAAAACAACACAAAATAGGTTAAAATCACCTACCTTAGCCATCATGGGCTTCTAGTGTTTGCTAGATGAGGCCATGGTGTCGAAATATTCACTCTTTCACCCAAAAACACATTTTTTCACCCCAATTCACTCTGACAAATCATATTTGGCTTGGTAATAATGAGCCTAATAAACATGTGAGTGGCTATTTATAGCTCAAATTTTACCTTGGGGCATTCACCGACGATTACCTTAATTATTGGTGATTTCGTCAATCGCTAGTGATTTACCGAATCGCTAGTGATTCATTCCATTTTTGGCATATATTCCCTTTTTTCCCAAATCATGTCAATCATCACTCTTTTTCACAAAAATGTTCCTTTCAAAGGACCCTAGTCCTTGAAACATCAAATCAAATAAACAAAATCAACATCGAATTCATCATATGTCTATGGGATGAGTGCCCTTTGGCCCCCATCACTTGACATCCCCATCTATTTATCCTAATTTTATGGATCAAACAACTATAGGTATCAAACCCTTTGGTTCCCCTATCATTTGGTCCCTTGGTAGCACAATTTGTTTCGATACCCCTTTGACTGGGGAAACTTTTATGAAACACATCATATACAAACACTAGTGTTCCCTGTATTGTGTTGCAGTGGAATTACCCATACAAATCAAATTTTCATCATTTTTTCTAACGCTTTACCATTAATTTTGTTAGACAAAAGGGGAAAACGTAGATACTAAAAATCTACTAGATCCATCATCCTTGTCCAAATCATTAATTAAACACATGACATCTCACAAAAAACACCCTTTATCTCTATTCAATTAATTTGATTAATTAGAAACATACCCTAGGACACATACTACATCCTCATTTTTATTAATATGAACACCATTTAATCAAATTAATATATCCACCTATGAAAATCATTATTTTCCTTTATCTTAAATAATACCTAATTATCTAACCTAACCTAATCATTTTCCTAACTATCCAAATATTCCCTAAAAATCATTTTAAACCTATTCTCTAACTCCCTTATCTCCACAAATCTATCATTATCATCTATAAACCTATTAAAATTACCTATAAACCTAGATTAGGATAAGTCATAACATGATCTAGCCAAATTTAGATTATTCCTTCATCATCACTGCCAACCCGACACATTTCAAACAAATTAACAACTTTCCCCTTAAAATTCAAAACAAAAAACCTTAACTTAACAAGTTGTTCCAACCATTTACTAAACAAATTTAAATAAACCAAAATCACTCGTGATTTAGGTAATCACCGATGATTACTTAACAAAGTTTTTTGGTCTCTCTTCATGGATTATCCACTTACATTTTTGAGTCTTAGTTTTCTATTGGAGTTCACTAGTGTTATTTTGCATAAACATAAATATGTTATCATTTAACATTATTATTCACAATCATCAAACATCTTGCGAGCCATTTTGGAGTCTGTGTAGATCAATATTTCATCATCCAGCTACAAGCTTCATCAATTTCTTGCATCACCTTATGTCAAGGTTAGATATCATTCTATAATTTCATTTCCATATTCAACTATTCTTACATTTTCATTTTTTTATCTCGCATTATCATCTAAGTCCTTGAATGACTAGGATTTCAAATTAATTAGTTAAATATTAAATTTTATTAATCTATCATTATCATCTCGCAATCACCAAAGTGATTCATGTTACATTTATCTTCCTTCGGTATATATATCTAATCTTCTCATTAGTTATTTTAAATATGTTTAATTCTAACATTTTATCCAGCATAGATTATTTTAGATGGCAATAAAGGTCCAAGTTAAGATATTACTAGCATCGATTTGTTGCCCATTATCTCATTATCTAGTGTACTGGGAACAATATAATATCTTACATGATCTTGAGCTATGTGCTATTCATTGCCTCTTTGGATCAGTTCTGAAAAAAATTGAGTCCACCCAATAGATTCGTGATGTTGTAGAAGAATTTTGGGAAGTATACTTTGAATTCTTGAGCATCTGAGCTGATATAGCTTGGTTTTAATATTAGTACGAAGGTGAAATAGAGGATTTGAGATCCGAGTCGAATACGAGAATGAAATTGACTCGAGGATTCATATTTGTAATATGAGCACCAACACAACATCAAGAGGAGTATTCAAAATTCTTCAAGGAGGAATACACAAAAGATGAGAATTTAGATTTGTCGAAGAAGAAGATCCAGAGTCCACTCTAGAAGATAATTCTCCTTCCTTCAAGAATTTGGATTTTGACTTAGATTCTAAATTTAAACTTTAGTCCCTGCCTTTCATTTCTCATTATCTATTAGCTATATGTTTGTAATAAACTTGAAACTTATCACAACATTTACCATTTATTATCTATGTATATCACAACTTGTTTTTAAATCACATTGATTGTGCAAAAAGTGGATGGCACCCTTAATAGAAGTCCTTAGGTTTCTGTGGATTGGCCTTTGCCAAGAAATCCACCTCACATTTTTTTAGTGTTTGTGATTTGTAGATTTTCTAATAGGAAAGGAATCTAAATCATTTATTAAACAGAGCACAACATCAATTACCATCAGTCATATCCATGGGTATCACTAAACCCCATCATTTTGAGGTTAGGTAAGTCTTATTTTCTTACTTATTAAATTAAGTTGAAGAGGTAGGATTTATTCTCAAAACTATATGTAAAAAAGTATAATGATGGATGGAATAGAATAGAATCCCCTCCTAAGCTTGTATGAGGCAAATTAACAACCTTGTCCCTTGTGATAGAGCTAAATGAATGCATGTGATCTCTAAATGTATTTGATAAATGTAACCCTAGGGGATGATAGTATTGACTAGTTATTAGTACCTCATTATGGTCTAATAACTTTATATTTATAGGGTACTCTTGATCTAATTTCATAATTAATCCTTAAATGGCCAACCACCAAAATGATAAGAAGTGAAATGGCTAGAAAGCTGCGTAAATAGTGGTAGGAAAATTTTAAAAGTCTCAAGAAACCCTCTGTGGGACCAGTGGCACTCATGGGTGCCTCAATACTAACCTTGGTGCCCCAAACCAAAGATAAAATAACGTGAAAAAATGAATTATGACTGGGCATGCAGGTGTGTAAGAAGTCGGGAATGATGAAAGAAAATAAAATAAGATGACCAAAAGATGAGGGTTAATTAGTACTTTATTCACTCAAAACCTTCTTAATAGTAGTATGAGACTGGGACTAAATAATATCTAAGGTTCATGATTTTGTATCTACACATACTAGATTGACTTAATTGATTATTTATTTCTAGGTTTGGTTGGTTCATCTGGGTATGTAGAGAATTAAGGCATGATGGGAACTTATGAAAAATTCCCTAGGTTCCATGCAGAGCGACATGTCTAATTTCCTTATTTCCTTTGCTTTTTCGATCATGAAGGGTTCACGAGGCACATGAATAAGAATGGAATGTATGTAAGTTGTTCACTTAGTGCTTGAAAATTCTGTCATAACTGACCCACCATCACATTCCTTCCCTTTTTCTTATTAGGGTTTCTTTGAGAAACCGAGCACAATTGGAACATTCTTATTAGTTCTTTAAAACATCGACTTTGTTGACAAAATATACAAAGTTAAGGCCAAGTAATTTCAAATGGTTGGAGAACCAAAATAACATGAGAACCCTTCCCACTATTCCAACAAGATCTATTTTTACAAAATCCATAGTGTAAAGCACTAAATGAAGTTAGGTGGGGAAAAAGTGGAATAGAGAAAAATTCCACATATTCCTCAAAAGTTTGATTTCCCTATTTTGACCCTTTTTTTAAAAATGGATAACTCATTTTGAGTAAGGGGCTTAGAAGAGTGGAAATATTTCTAGGATATAAATTTATTTCCCATAATTCCAAAAATGTTACTATTTCACTTATTAATGACAATAACTAACTCTTTTTGGGGACATGAATCATATTGGGAAAAGCACAACCAAGACATAGTTTCATATGCCATAATATATAGGTTTAGACCAGTGTCTTTATCCATTGGGAAAATAGAGAGAAAATACATAATATTACCAATTATGGGCACAATAACAACACAAGGAAGAAAAACTCAACAATGTACAAATAAGAGAAATGGGAAGGAAGAAAAACCAAAATTTGGAGACTATGTACAAAGGAGAAGAAGGTATTTATAGAGGAGAGATAAGAATACACAAAGTTTAGAGAAACCCAAAAATAGGCCGAGAGAAGTAAGTACCTTTGTGATCCATCCACAAAGTGATTATGCACTATGATAATTTTCTAGTTCAGGTAAAGAGATTGATGTCTATTTGAAAATTATGCTTGTTTGGAAATGAGGAAGTGGAGGAATGAGAGAAATTGCATTGATCCGTGACCTTTTATTATCTCTTTTCTGATGTATGCAACCCCCTATTCCTTGCATTCTTGGTTCATAGGGAGTTTTGATTAGTACAACATAATCTTCTTGTCCTAGTGAAGCATTAATAACATCTACGTATGAATTACATAAAACATTATGATAAAGCCGAGGAGAGTCATGAACTTCCATAAAGTAATCTTCATAATATATTTCAAGAGGAGTTGGGATGTGACAATAAAATTATTTTGCATTATAAAATTATTTCATGTATTCAATTCCTATCATGTCCTTAAGAAAACCAATATTTAGTTTTTACAAAATTAACATTTTGACTTATAATTTCATAATCTTTATGTAGACACCAAAATTGGGTTATGATTCCCTTAAACCCCACTAATTAAATTAACCATATCCTACGTATTCATATCCCCTAGTGCACATGTTAATTAAATTGATTAATATCCTCATTGTAATGAAATTAATTGATTAATTATGATTATCACCAGCAATAGAACACCAAATAACACAATATTGCAGATAAATTCTCTCAATATGAAAGTATAATAGCTTGGCCACTTCGAGGGGGAAACCTCAGAACATATAATACAACTTAAATAATCAACATAATGATCATCCACTACCTATAACCCCTATTTATACTATTCCTATGCTATGGCCATCGTGCAAGGCCGACCAGCCAATGATAATAGATCATATATAAAAGAGATACATCATGATATTAAGTTATGATAAAGAACAAGTCGGCTATATCCATCCCATGTAGGATATATAATAAAGGGCATAAAATGCCCCTCCCTTTCAAAGTAACATTTTCCCCAATGTTGGGAGTCCTAGATGCTACCGCATGAATGCTTCATCTTCCCATGATGCATCCTCAATATTCATATTCTTCCACTTGATCGGGTACTCAAGTAATGACTCGGTCCTCGTCTTTTGGTGCATTTTTCAAGAATGCCTTCAGGTTCCAATATGATCCTTCCTTCCTCATCTAGTTTTGGAAGCAATCGATTAGGTGGTGTTATCCCGTAAAATTGGCAAGGGAAATTTTGAGATAACCCTACCAAAATTTTGTTCCAATCCTCGTCAAGGACTCCTTGCGTTCGTAATGTTGCAAAATACCTTCCGCGAAATCTAGTTTTCCGAACTTAGCCATTTTTGGTCAGGCACACCTAATGTCTATGTAACATGTAGTGTTCATGTGCCCCTTTAATTCCTTTGGCGCACGATTTGAAGTGTTGACACACATATTGGTGCACCTCACCATGTTGTGCCTTTATTGCATGCACTGGGGTGCATGTGCCTTGTGTCAACAATGTTTTTGTTGTGCCATGTTTTGGTGCACCAAAGGGCACACACATTTCCATGTTGACAACACTTTTGGTGCGCCAAAGGCGCATATAACTTCGTGTCGACAGGTCTTTTGGTGCGCCAAAGGGCGATGCTTTTATTGTCAACAAGAATTTTGGTGCACCACTTCAAAAAGTGGTTGGTGCATTTATTACACCTTTGCCTATATATAGGTGCATTTGCCCTGTCATTATCACCATTCAGAAAACACATGATTGATTTATTCTTCTGCACTGTTTGCTCGCTGTCATCCTCATGTCGTGTTCGTGGACCCCGCCTCACTTCTCACGATATATATATTCCGGATAGGTGGTCTTTTCCTCTATATTTTGTTGGTTATTGGTTTCTTGTGTAGTAGGTTGTGTTGTTTTGTCAAGTCTATTGCTGCCCCCGGTTATCTCTCCCCGCTCTCCTTCCTCTTTTTTAGATCTGCTAATAAAGAGAGAGATTTTGCCTCAAAATCACTTGGGTCTCTTTATTACATCCTGTTTTTCTCGTATCCAAGGAACCCCGTAAAGAGGCTTAACACCTATCCAATCCCCATGGAGAAAGAGGAGGCTTAAAAATTGATAAAAATGTGTTTTCCCTTCGGCACATCCGCCATGCTTGCTCCATAACAAACAAATTGCGCCCTCAAGGCACACTTTCCTTGCTTGCAACACCCGCTTTCCCTGTGCCCTCTTGGCACACCAAATTCGTATGCAACATTGAAAAAACTTACGCCATTGGCACACCCTACATCCATGCAACATCAACTTTATTTGCACCAATTATAAACTATTAACAGCGCAGGTGGATCCCTTATTACAGCAACATAATGTTATGCAATCCTTCTTTGCGCCGCATCGAGTTTCCTTTTGCGCACATAATACATATGTCACACAAACCATATATGCACCCTTTGGCGCACCAAATTTACATGTAACATAAAGATTATATGTGCCACTGGTGCATCCTGTTCCCGTGTAACATGAAGAATATCAGCGCCTGTTATAAAATGCATATATATGGCGCAGGCGCACTTCCGCTTGCAACAACAAAAAATGTCCTCTGCAGTTTTCATGTGCCCTGTGCCCTTTGGCACTGATTTTTCCCTTGCAGCACCTCTTTTCTGTGTGCCATACTATTTAACCCTACGGCTCGCAATGTTCATGCGCTCTGTGCCCTAAGACCTTAAAATTACTAACTCTTCCCTTCACAACACTTTAATGGAAGATCAAACAGCCTAATATGACTTTCCCGCATTGGGTTTCACTTCTTCTTCTTGCAGATCAGCAACTGAGTTCAGAACTACATATGTCAACATCAAGTAAGAGACCAACCAAGTCCAAGGGCAAAGCCAAACTTACAGAAGAAGAGATGAAGTACAAATATCAGAGGGTCAGGATGCCCGAATCCCAGGCAGAGTGTGACTTGGATATAAGAGACTCAGAGCTCGAGGCACATTGATATGGAGGATTTGGGCCAGAACCCGGAGGGTCACAGGAAGTCCCTGGATGGACAAACCTGGTAGGTAGTGTAGCTGCATTTTGCTTTGGAGGAATCCCACCAAGGTGTAGAAATAACGAATTCATGATGGTAGTGGCTCTACTACAACAAAGAGACCAGTGTGTCCTGAATGAGAAGGGAAAGGTCGTGATCAACCTCAATGCCCGACACTTTGAGATAATGCTCAGCATCCCTCACCACCTGGAACTTTGTGGCCGTAAGCCAAGAATACTGCACCAAGGCTTGGGAGGATAATGAAGATCAGTGTATGCAGTTGATGAATGAGGTATACCTAAAGAACAAGAAGGTGGTGACTAGATGGCCAAAAGTCATTCATTGCAGTGATTTCTCTGAGGAACTCAGTGATACAATCACATTCCTGAGTAGAGTATTTGGGCTTCTTGATGCCCACTACTTTCACAAATGGATGTTGAGATATTTAGAGACAATGAACAAAAATGTGCCAGATCAATGCTTTGAGTGGGCAGAGATCACAAGCAGCACCATATCTGAGCAGCTCCAATAACTCACCACAACAGGGGAGGTTCTATATGAACTCCTATGTAGTTTATGTTGTGGCCTCAGAAAGAGATTATCCAGCCTTAATGCGGTGCGGGGTTTGGCCCCAAGTCAAAATATATGAATACTATCCAGAACTAAAGCTGGAAAATAGTATTCCCTAGTTTACAAAGATTAATGATGCCTTCTTCTACAGCATTGTCTACCTTTTGAGGCCAAACATGACTCACGGTCGTACGACCAAGAGCATTGTTGCAGCTACAGAGAAATGGGGAGCCTTGTTCACACAATTCCCCACCTTTACCTATCTAAGGGCAGCCAACTTCTTGGGGGAACCAACCAAATTGCCGAGATACGCCGGCCCCAAGTTGATCCTGTTGGAGCTGTCAAGACAACTTATAACCTACCATGAGAAGTTCCCAAAGAGAAAGAAGGGTAGAACTCCTTTCCCCCTCACAGTGGGTAGGTATACTTGTCTCTCTCACCACAAAGCGCAGGATATGTTTACAGGTGGAGCTGTTAAATTTAAAGCACAACTTCCCAACAAGGCCCACTTTCGACCCAAGGAATTTGCCCGCCCAGAGCCAAACTTGATCCGATCCATGTTCCATAGATTGAGGATATTTATATCAACCTATATAATAAGGTCGAGCTCGGGAGGAAAGACCATTCCCTCTTGGCCTTGGCTGAAATCATCCAAGACGATGTGGCCATCGTCCCACAAGGTTATCAAATTTCTGATCAAGAAGTTGATCAAGTATATCTTGACACAGTGGGGATGACTGTCCTTTCACTATAATTGTGAGAACCAAAGCACCTCAGACAATAGAGGAAAGGGTCAAAGAAACTCTGCGAAGAACAGAACACTGGTGCAAGATGAATGGCCTCATTTACCTCGGAGTTGATTTCACCACTTCTCCATTGGGAAACACACCTTCCAAGCCAAAACAACTACCAAAAAGCAAAGGGAAAGACAAAGAGGGTGAGTCAAGCTCCACCCAAGAGGAAGCTCCTGAAAGTCCTCCTTCCGCTTCACAAGAACGGGTTGTAATCCCAAAAATCCTAGAGAAAGAAGTAGTGGAAGATGTTTCGATAGGCACATCCACTCAGGATGTTGCCACTACTATAACCATTGATATCCCTTCTATTCCTTCTCCCTCTCCTCCTTCCCCTCCTCAGGTGACCAAAGCAACCATTCCTTTGGTCGTGTCCTTTCCCCATCTTCTGTTGTTCCCCCTTCCTCATCATCCATCTTCTCTTATCTCGCGGAGCTGTCCCCCACCATTTCTTCCCTCATCTCTCAGCTCCCTTCCTTTCCCATGTCTACCTCCCCTGCAGTATCCCTTCCTCCCGTGAGAAATTTCTTGGCTTCCCTCTCAATGCTACCTCCAAGTTTCTCCACGCATTTTCCTTCTACTACTACAGCTGCTCCCTTTTCTATTTCTGGTCCTTCCCCCATAAGTCCAGCATGGATCTCCCAACACCTGAGTCAACAAAAGAGGAAATTTCCCATCGCACCAATGGACTTCTCTGTCATCCCATCAAAAGGGGTCAAGAAGCAAAATCCTATAACCTATTTCTCTCAGAATGCATCAGGGGAGAGAGTAATGGAGATAGCATAACCCAATCCTTTAAAGGATAAAAAGGATCTATCTTCGACAGATTACATAGTGACCCAAATCACAATGGGGACATCTTCGGAAAGCCTTTAGGGAGAGGCCCTATCTGCGGTCGATGCCCTTTGTAAGGAGCTCCAGAAGCAAAGGAAAAAAAAGGCTGTTAAAGGAGAAAAATAAACATCTTCTCCACGCCTTGTAGAAAATGGGCAGTGCACCTCCTACAACTGCCGCCAAAACTCCTGAGCTTCTGAGCTAGGATAAGATTAATGAGTATACCAAAATCGGTGAGCAGGACATGGCAGTTTCTACCTGGAGGAGCCAAATCCTCAAAGAAAGTGAGGGAGTGATCTCTAAGTTCACTGGATTATATTAGCATATCAATCAGGTGAACAGAGAGCTCCAGGCGATAGCAGGACCCATCTCCGAAGAGCTGGACTATACCAAGATACAGCATGAGACCTTTCAGAAAATGCTCAACTGCTCAGTTGAAGATCTGGTCAAGTTCGGTGTCTTTGGACACCCCAGAGCCCTCAACAAAATCCTTTCTACTCTGGATTATTAGGTTGATCAGCTGGAGTTTTTCCTAGAGAAGATTGATAAGATAAAGGAGGAAGCCCTGGATGCAATGCATCAAATGGAGTAGATTGTCCTAAGAATGTCTCCAGGTTTTCTCACTCCTTCTTTCACCTTAAGAAAGGTTGAGGAAACTATTCAGATCTTCAAGGAGATCGTTTCACAAGGGTTGGGACCAGAGGTCACTTTCGACGCCAAATCCATCAACAACCTGTTGGCTTGTCATGACTTCATTAGGTACCTGATAGACGTAGAAAATGATTATTCCAAGCTCCTAGAAAATCTCACGGACGAGTGGGAGACTTGCGAAGCTATCAGTGATCGACACAAGGATCCTTCCCAGGATCAACTTCAACCCATGATCAGCAAGTTCATGGAGTACCGTGCCCTAGTTCCACATCTCGTCTCCCGAGTAGCAGCAAAAGTAGGATACCCCCTTCCAGCCGCGGGACGACGACGAATAGTTTCTTTCTTCCTGACTTTCTCCTTGTAATTATCCAAAGTATGTTGACACAAATGATGAGATCATCCATGTTACATCATGGGATGATGTCATCCACAAAGTTGTCAAAAAGTCAACAAATGACTTTGGAATCTTTTGTAAGATATTTTGTAATTAGGTGGTTGGTTCCTTTTTGCCTTCTTTCTTCTCCTTCTTCTATAAATACTTGAATACTTGTTGTATTCAAGGGGTGGATATATTTTAGATGAAAAATAAAAGTGAAAAGAAAAGGCTTTGTACTTTTTGTAACAGAAGAAAATATTAATACAAATATTGAGACTTTGTGCTGAATATGTGTGTTATGGGCATCTGATCTTTCTTATGTTAGATCTATGCATTTATTCTGTTGGATCTATCTCTACTTTTTTGTCATTTGTTCATCAGTATTTCTTTGTTTGTCTATGCAAGTAAGTTCGGCTCTGTTTACTACCAGCCCAAAACATAGACCCTCTGACCCTTCTACTTTGGAATTCATTTCTTTTCTCCCTTCAGATCCATCTTCCTTCCCTCATTTCCTTCATTCCTTTCTGTTCTTCGTCGGAACTACTCTACTGGGATGAGATCCCAACCCCTGAAGGCAGAATATTGTGAGATTTGCAAAAGATTCCTACTGGTAGAATAGTAATAAACCAGTTTCACTTTGCTGACTCAAAGAGGGGCTATGCCTTGCACACTGTTGGCTCGTCTATCCATAGATCTGTCCAAGCAATAGATTTTTGGACCAACAAGTGAAAATTTGCTACCCAATAACTTTCTTTAAGAAAGAAACATGGAAGACTGGATGTATTCTACTTCCTAGAGGGAGCTCTAGCTTATATGCCACACTACCAATTTTTTGCAAAACTCGATAAGGACCATAGTATTTAGGAGCAAGCTTATTATCCTTTTGCTGTTGTTTCAAGGATAATTGCTTATATGGTTATAACCTTACAAAAATAAAGTCTCCCTCTTCAAAGTGTCACTCACTCCTATGTTGATCAGCCTATTGCTTCATACAGTTTTGTGCCCATGCCAAATTTTCTCTAAGACTAGAGAGTACCTCATGTTGATGTTGAATGTGATCTTCGACTACTCTCACCTTTGGTTTGACCTTCAAGCTAGATATGAGTGATGGAGGATGGTACCCATAAAGTGCCAAAAATGGAGACATTTTGAAGGAGGTATGAAATGAAGTATTGTACCACCATTCTGCCAGTGGAAACCATTGCACCCAACGTTCTTGTTTATCTGAAGTAAAACATCAAAGATATCCCTCTAAAAATTTATTTACCACCTCAATTTTCCCATCTGATTAGGGATGATAAGAGGAAATCTAGGCTAGTTGGGTACCTAGACAAGAGAATAGATTAGTCCAAAAGTTACTTGTAAATATTGGATCATGATCACTTACTATAATTTTTGGCATGCCATGGAGCTTTTGAACTGTATCCATAAAAGAGATGGCAATGGTACTAGCTATGAAAGGATGATCCATGACACAAAAATGAGCATATTTGGTAATTCTGTCTACCATAACCATGATGACACTTTTCCCTTCTGATTTAGGTAATCCTATGATGAAATCCATTGATACCTCTTCCCATCTCTCACTAGGAATAGATAGATGTTGGAGAAGACTAGGTGTCTTAATGGTCTCGCCCTTATTTTTTTGGCAAACCGAACATTCTGCCACAAATTTTTGAACATCTCCTTTCAAACCCTCCCAAAAGAAATCCTTCTTAACTCTATGATATGTTTTCAGGACCCCAGCATGACCACCTATTGGAGAAGAATGTAGCTATGAAATAACATGGTGTTTAAGTGTAGAGTTCTTACATATATATAACCAATATTTGTACCACAATGTATCCCCCTTCCATATAAATTGATCTGATATGGATGGATCTTCCTAGAGATTTTGAATAAGATTATGTGTGGTTGCATCTTTCTTCCATTCTTCTCATGCTTGATCTACCGAATTTGCATGTAGTATAGAGATGGCACATAACAATGCTTTGGTGGACTCATCCCTCTTAGACATAGCATCAGTGACCAAATTTTCCTTTCCTTTCTTATAAACAATCTCAAAGTCATATCCCAACATCTTAGTGACCCATTTTTGTTGTTCTTCTAAAGATAGACGTTGTTCTAAGAAATATTTCAAACTATCATGATCAATTTTTACATTAAAATGTTTACCCATCAAGTATGGTATCTATTGTTTGACTGCATGTAGTATTGCTATCATTTCCTTTTCATATGTGGGTTTTAAAAAATTCTTTTCTTTTAGTTATCAGCTCTCAAAAGCAATGGGGTGTCCTTCTTGCCTTAGTACTTCTCTGATTCCATTTCCTGAAGCATCACACTCAACTATGAAATTTTTGGAGAAATGGGTTGCAATATTTGGAGTGGTGCACATAGCTACCTTGAATTTTTCAAATTCCCTATATGCTTCCTCATTCCACTGAAAGGAGTCCTTCAATAATTTTGTGAGTGGTGCTGCTATACTACCATAGTTTTTGACAAATCTACGATAATACCCTGTGAGACCTAAGAAACCTCGTAATTGTTTGAGGGTTCTTGGGGTTTCCCATTCCACCATGGCCTGGATCTTGTGAGGGTCCACCTTAACACCTTCATGAGAAACAATATGGCCCAAGTATTCCACTTCTTGTACCCCAAAATAACACTTTGAAGGCTTGGCATAAAGTTGATGTTTCTCTAAGACTTCTAAGACAAAGTATTGATGTGATGTAAGTGTTTCTCCTACAATTTGCTATGGATGAGTATATAATCAAAAACTACCGAGACAAAATTTCTTAGGAATGGTCAAAATACTAAATTCATCAAGCTTTGGAATGTAGAGGGAGCATTGGTAAGGATAAACGGCATCAATAGGAATTCATAATGGCTTTGATGAGTTCTGAAAGCTGTCTTATGAATATCTTCTTGGTTGAACTCTAATTTGGTGATACCTAGAATGCAGATCTAGTTTTGTAAAATATTTGGCACCATGCAACTCATATAATAAATCATTAATGACGGGAATAGGAAACTTATCTTTGATAGTGAAATTCTTAAGCTCTTTGTAATCTAGACACATGTGCCATCTTCCATCCTTGTGATGCACCATCACCACAGGAGCAGAATAGGAACTTTGACTGTGATGAATAATACCCATTTCCAACAATTCCTCCACCATCTTATCGATCTCACTCTTTTTCACATATGGATATCTATAAGGCCTGATGTTGGGGGGTTGGCTTCTGAATCAATCGAATAACATGATCATGCTCTCTTTTAGGTGGCAATACTCTTGGTTCCTTCAAGACAACTTGAAGTCGATTAATAACCTTTTGAAGATCAGGATGTAATACCTTCATTTGCAGTTGGACTTCTATAGAGAATAATCATGCTACAAAACCTTTAGACCCCTTTTTAAGAATCTTCTGCATTTGGTGAGAACTCACCACTAGAGGATCTTTAGCTTTTAGACCTTGAAGTTCAAATTTTTACCCTCAGAATAAAAGCACATGAACAATTCCTGGAAATTTATCTCTATGGTGCCCAAGTTAGAGGCACCGAACACTTAAGAAAATATCAGCTCCACCCATGGGAATAGAAAACATCATAGATTATAATGTGTAATCACCCATCATGATTTTGACTTTATGGCATTTACCTGAACATTGGAATGTGCCACCATTTGCAATCATTACTTGAAATTCAGGTGTTGGGTAGATGAAACAATTTAGTCTTGTTTCCAACTTATGATTGATGAAATTATGTGTGCTACTGAATCAATCAAGACTATTACCATCAAATTCTTAAGATAACCCACAACTTTAAGGGTTTGTGGAGTACTAATACCCGATAAAGCATGGCATGAAATAGTGGGTTGAGGATCTCCATATTCTTCCTTGATATTTTCCACTTCCTCTCGTTGATGTTGCCTCATATTTTTCCTCATTACCAGATCCTTCAATGTAGAAATTTTTTTCTCGAGAACATTTATGATTTGGTCCATATTTTCAAACACGGTTAAAGCATAACCCTTTGGATCTTTTTCTTCAATTTGTTGAGGTGTCAACCGAATTGGCCGAGGGTAAGAAGGAGACAAGGTGTTATGATCTTTTATGCTAGAAAAGGTCTGCCTTCTACTAGAAATAAATTTTTCCTCTACTCGACGTGCCATGATAATAGAATCAACAACCTTGAGTGGGTTAAACATGTGTACCTCGTACTCAATGTGTTCCTTAAGACCCCCAAGAAATAGGTCATTCAAATAATCTTCTGTAATATCATCCACACGCAAGGACAAAGTTTGGAATTGATGGACATACTCCTTAACTGAACCAATTTGGCATAACTTTGCTAATTGGCTGAAGTAATTCTCAAAAACACTATAACTATAGTGTAATTGAATCTCTTTAGTGAACATTTTCTAGGTGACATTTAGGCCATTCTTATACCTTTGAACACATAACCAACGATACCAAACAATTTGATCAGGTTCTAGGTATAAGGATGCCACAGTTACCTTTTTTCCTCCAGGGATCTAATCGAGATTAAATAAATTTTCCATTTGGGTAATCCAATTGAGTGGATCCTTTCCATCAAATTTACGCATTTCAACTTTTGGAATCATGCCCCTCCATTGGTGAGAAGATCCACTTGAATGATTAAAGAATCCTCCTTGATTTGAGTGATTTGGATCTATGTGACTATTTCTAGTAGAACCCATATGCATAGCATTGGAAGTTGTATTATAAATAGCATTCAACAACTCCTTCTACATTGCATGAAAATCCTTCTCGAATCTCACTCCTAAGGCTACGTTTCGGTTGATGAAGATTAATAGTAAGGTCATCCTTACTCACCATATTGTTTACCCTTTCGTGAAGTTGGATGACCACCTCAGATACTCCCTAACAAGTAGAATCTAAAGCCATATCTTCCTTGTTTGGGCTCATTCCTAGAGTTTGTTGTCATTTTCCTTGGCTTTGGGTAGATCTACCAGCCATGACACAGGATGTGGGCCTAGGGGTAGACTTAATAGGGCATATTTTTAGGGTTTAGGGTTTCATAATTTTTTTGGCCGAATATAGGAATTTATAAAACGAAAACCTAGCTATTTTTTGGAGGGGTTTCGAAAATATAATAAATTTGAAAAATTTCCAAAAATTATGCCCTAGGGAGCCAAATTATGAATAAGTATAGAACCATAATAAATATTTCAAAATAATTCAAAACTTATTTAAAATTTGAGAGAAGCTTAATTGACTTATTTCTCCTCACCAAAAAAAAATTGCAGAAAAATTCGCTACCAATCTTGAGATATAACCGAACCTTCAAAATTAGGGTTTGACACCATCCTGGCCGAGATCAAGCTCTAATACCACTTGTAATGAAATTACTTGATTAATTATGATTATCACCAGTAATAGAACACCAAATAACACAATATTGTAGATAAATTCTCTCAATATGAAAGTATAATAACTTGGCCACTTCGAGGGGGCAACCTCTAGAACATATAATAAGACTTAAATACTCAACATAATGATCATCTACTACCTATAACCCCTATTTATACTAATTCTATGCTATGGCCATCAACAAGGATGACCAACCACCGATAATAGACCATATATAAAAGAGATACATCATGATATTAAGTTATGATAGCAATAAGTCGGCTATATTCATCCCATGTAAGATATATAATTAAGGGCGTAACACTCACTCAACCACCTCACCTAGCCACCTCACTCAATGATCTACTCAAACCTCATTAATGACCTAAGAATGAGTCTAAAATTTTTGTAACTAACTAGGACTTAGTCTAAACTCATAGTTAACTCCTATTAACAAACATAAAAGGAATCCTACTTATCGTGTCATGATATATCACTCAAATACTCGGCGAAGGTTGGAGATCACGCTAAAAATAGAACAATCGGCTATTTTTAGCCAACCTAAATATACCCACCTTAAATAACATTGATTATATCTCAATCGATCTTTGGTCACCTAACCATTTCCATTTAGGTTAAATGCGTTTCCAAAATATTTTTCCCAAGTTGGTCATTTGATTCACAATCTCATTTCTTTTAGACCGGGAGCACTCTAATTTATTTAGCACTTAGGAAAAAGAAGATACATGGGAGCACTACCAACATCAGTCACCATTCATCATCCTCTTCACGATCATAGATTCACAACAGAGAGGTAAAACGGTCTAAAATACCATGGAACGAATACAACAACTCATCTCTTTGAATCTCTACTAGTGCCATCTTCATCACCTACGTTCTCCAATCTACTTTCCAGTAAGTATTTAACATCTCTACACTAAATCTCTAGTTTCCTTGTGTAGATTTATTTATTCATCTCTGTAGTCTATTTATCTCCATACTCATATACTTCCTTCCTTCCATCAACCCATCACCTGATCATAACTAGAATTTTCACCCATTTTCACCCTCTCCTAATCATCTCTAATTCTTCAAAACCATTTTACAACCCCACCCTCACCATTTCCAACCTTTGTGAAATCAAAGGGAGTCTAGTAAACTAATTCTAAGAACTTTATGATAATTTCCCCTACCGATGTCAGTTATCCCACCGACGGTGGCCACTCTACCTATGTAGAATCGGTCACCGACATCATTTATCGTGTCTATTAATATAGCTTAGACCAGTGAGCTAATACCCACTTCCTAATAGCCCAAAACCATTTCTAATCCTTACTAGACCTTACCTAGAGCCTATACTAGACTTGTAACTCAACACCAACCGATCAACCCTCCGCTTTTACCTTAAACCACATTTTTCATGACCTTTGTTATTAATTTTTACGAGATACCTAAATCGTTTCAATTCTAATAGGATATTTACTTCATGTAAGATTTAACTAACATTAATATTGTTATATAAAAGTGGATTAACATACTATTCAAGAAGTATCACACTTCACGGATCTAGGTTTGGCTAGGCAATCCACTCATTATTTTTTTAACTCTATTTGGTGGTATTGTTTTGTATTTACAGTGTAGTTCCTTCTAGTTAAAAGGAGCTCTCACATTCATTCTAATCTAGAAGTCATCTACATATGCATTCGACCTTCGAGATAACATTACAAATGTATTCCTTCTTGGACTTCTACCCTTATATGTTTCATTAATTTGTTAATAATCCGGTGAAAAAAATTCACACTGGTGGGACCCATCAGGGGTTCCTTTGCATTTTTTCATTCCTAGCTAAAAATTGTGTGCTTATTTCCTTTCAAAAATTATTCACATTAATTTTATTCTCTAGAATATTCTCATTCTTTCTATTGTTTAAAATAAATCATATTTTTAGTTCTTTAAAAAGAACATTTCTTTATTTCCACTACATTGCATTAGTAAAAGAGCATTCCTCTTCCTCTTCTCCATTTTTTACATCAAATGTAATTGTGGATTCAGGGTTTAAAACTTACATTTCATTCTGATTGTTGCATTATAGCTCACATTACGTGAGGGAAACCTATACGATGGAAGTCATGCCCAACTGATTGTTGACTAATTTAATCATAGTTCACTTGCACAAAATATCTATAACAAACCATTGAAATAATTTACACATCTTCTTAAACATCTTCCTACTTGGAAGAAGTTGTCAATGATCACATGATCCGAGGATTGACAAATGGGAACCCGGCTAGTTTGTATGTCCAGTCACTATATCGGAGAAAGGACTACCCTTGCCACAAGTTTACCTAAAACCATCCTTAGATCTTGGATTTTCATAGGACACCTTCTATCAAACCAAAAACTCTATTCCATTCATGAGTCAATCTTAAATAACATAAGCTACAACATAAAAATTCACCGAGAGGATTTCATGTTTCTTAACTTTTCCTTGATTTGTGTTTTGAGTTTTGAGGATGTGTTCTCCATTTTTTCTTACTTCCTTTCACACTCCACAATTATATTTGGTGTATTTCAACTTTTTCTGAGTGTGTTAGGGTCCATCACTATCGTACTTAGATTTCGGGGTTGATATTTTACCTGATCTAATTCATAAAAATAAAATTTTTCCATCTTTTTCAGATTTCACGGTGTGACATTGTAGAACACCAAATTTGTGTCTTACGACCCCTTGTGACCCGCATCTCATCTCGCAATCTAACCTCATCACCTAAACCTTACACAATTATTTATTAATTACCTTATAATTGATAAATCCACATCACCTTACCCGCCACCTCACTTTGCCACCTCATCATGACCTAGCCCTAACCCTAAACTAACCTAATTAAGACCCATGACTTGGTCTAGACTCACATCCATAACTAATGCCTCCTTACTCGCACCCAAAGCCAACCTTCTAGCCACTTGACCAAGCCCGCAACTGATCTCTCGGGAGAAAAGCAGGGAAGGTGGGCTATTTTACTAAAAATAGCCTACTTTTTCCTTACCGATGCCGGTTCCTACTCGACCGCCGTCGGTTACGTAACCGCCATCGGTTCCCTGTAAATGGGCTCCCCAAACCAAAACAACGGATCGGAATTTCATTTTTGGAGATCAGTCAAAGGATTTCTGGATCAACAGAGAGCATTGCGAGCGAGGAACAGAGTCCAGATCTTCACTTGACAGAGCAGAGACGAGTGGAAATACCAGAAGTGTTTACAACCAAGGAGATCAACTTGCATCTTTGTCAAAACCAGTAAGTCACATCTTGCATGTCCTCTGTTATAACATTTCTTATGCTCTGTGAATTTCAGTCCTCCTAAATCCGTCTCTGAATCTACTACCCAACGTGTCATTGCATCTAACTGTTATTCTTTTGCTTCTAATCATCCCATTTCCTAATATCATCCATAAACCAGCCTTACAAAACACCATAGCTACTAAGAAGATCCTAGAACCCACCAAAGATCGATTATCGCAGCGGCATCGCCTATCAAGTAACGCAATTGGTTCCTCTGATCAAAACCAGAAAACCAGCCTTTCCCCTACCCAGTTCAACCTACAGGTCCTAGGCCCAACGGACGGCGGTTACTTACTACTAAACCAGGTATCGGTTACCTCGACTATAACAGAAACCAGCCTTCTCCTACTAGTTTCAACCAAGTAATCTAATTGATATTTTGCGTCTTTTGTGTTAATTCATATTATAGAGAACTGAACCACCTTTGAAAGGAAGTTTTATATTTCCTAGGCCCAAGGCGTTTCCTCATTTATTGTTTAATCAAATCTTGTGGTCTTGTGTTCTTATTTGCAGTAGTCCTTCCAAGACAAAAAGGAGTTCTTCGCAATCATCCCGATCTTTCTCTACTGTGACGCGCACACCATCTCGACATTCTACGGGTATTCCTCCTAACCCTAACCTCATCTGCTTCTATAGGAACGAGTAATTCCGAGTGAAACACCGACATTGATCTAGAAACTGGCATCATTTTACTCATTTGACCATCATCTCGCTTACCTAACCATTGTCGGTTATCTAATTTTTTATCATTTTATCAGAAAATAGTACTCACCACAATTTTTGTTCATTCTGAAGGTCCTCATACATATCATCATACCCCTAGATCTTTAAAATCACGGTTAGATCCAATTTTCTCTCATTTTCATCGATTATTACCTAATTTGCAAAAATTTTGATTTCCTACATGAAACGAAATTAGTTAACCTAAAAACATCGTTCACCCTATCACCGTCATCGGTTAACCCAACCGTTGTCGGTTCTTGTGTTTTAATTTTTAATTAAAACAATGACATATTTTTACCCCCAGAACTATTTTTCTCCATTTCTTCTATTTTTCTATGTCATTTACAGAGAATAGATTTCCAAGCCTATGCCAACTCACATGGTTTTGAATCATACTCAAGCTAACTCCCTTGTATTCTATGCAAGCCATTAGCTACTTCTCGCCTATCCCATGGCCACCTTCCATTTTTTCACCTATGGATCCTACTCAGCCCATTATCATCAATACCGGTGATGAGGAGTTTGCAAGATTCCTTGACCAAAACCCCACTACCTTACAAAAATATCTTTACCATTCATATACTTAGGATTCATCAGTCAACTAGCATACAAAATGCATGTGTTTACCCCCTACCCTCAGCCCCACTTCCACGTCACCTGTACTAACCCTACCTTACCTTCTTCCACCTTACCACTTGTGGTCTCCCAACTAGACCTCACATCATCTATATATGTGGTACCTATGACACATGTCATGCCCTTGACATCATTTTATCCCATGGTGTCAGCCATTCTTTCATCAAACACGTTGAGCATAACCCGACTACACCCGCCACCTTGTATATACCTATTACATCGCAGCCACCCATGGTATCAACAACTCATACTCTTTCCAAAACATCATCCTCTCCATCCCATAGTATTTAAATCCAATCACTACAAGAATCACTACATCCACCCCACCTACTTACACATATCACAAACAACCACCTATCTCATATATCACCTATTTGGGATATTTACCACCGCATCTATTCACCCTTCACGGTTCTTATACTCAAAACCACCATATATTGGAATGTTGTCCACATCGTACATTCATCATCTACCCCCTTATATTATAGGGGTACCCAAAGAATCAATACCTACCAACGGCCTTATTAAAATGATGATGGAGAATATGCAAACATTGGAAGCATCGATTTATGGCTCTCGTAACTCTTTGGTGTACGTCAAAATCTGCAATGAGCCTATTCATCCATCTATTCCCATTCATTCATATCCTACACATTGGGAAATGCCCAAACTCAACCAGTTCAATAGAAAAGAAGACCCGTAGTAACACTTATAACCTTTCAAACATGAGTGTTATTTAATCACTCATGATGACGCTCTACTCTTTCCAACATTCCCAATGTCCTTAATCAAACCTGCATTAGATTGGTATAGTGGTTTACCTTGATATTCCATTTATTCATTTAACCAAGCTGACTCAAGCCTTCTGGACCATTTTTAGAGCAATATTGTCAAGAAGGTCACCATGACCAACACCTACTTAACATGAAAATACGACAATGAGTCTATCTTATATTTTGTCACTCATTGGTGGAACCTCATGAACCAACTTACATTAAAGCTACTTCAAACTGATCTTATAGAGTTATTCACTAGGGCTTGTGTCAGGCACATCTCACCAAATCTCCAAGTCCAAACCTTTCATACCTTTGATGAAGCATTCACCATGGCTAGAAAACTTGAAATCCATGCCATAGAAGAGAAGAAAATTTAATTACGTAAAAGAACGTTGCATTCAATTCAAATCAGGCCTCTTCCACTTCCAAACCCCAAAACAATTATTATAAAACCAAAGGATCTACCAACATGGTAGATTTAAAAGTTGGCCAATCTCACGCATCCAATCAATTGAAACCTTCTTCCAACCTTTCTCCCATTCAAGATTTCCATTTCAGGCGAGAAATGAAAGTAAACTCCTATAGGAGATCCCTATTCATCAATTTTAGAAAAATTTCTAAAAGCTGGAGCAATTTCACTTCCACCCATCAAACCACATACTGGTTTTGACCCTACTCATCCTATGCCTGCATGGTACAAGGAACATGATTACTATAACTACCATCATGTTAAAGGTCATAACAATGGTAATTGTATAACCTTCAAAAACATTGTCCAAGAAATGTTAGACAATAGAGATCTCATCTTAGATAACCCAAACACACTGGCTAATCAAAACTTACATATCTTCAAGAAGCCATTTCCTAATCACACCATGTCATCTAACCAAACTGGAAAACCTACGACTAATGATAGTAATTTTTGTGAAGTTCGTGATGTGTTTGACATCTTACCATCCCTTCCACAATTTCCTCCTATCACCTCCATTGATGAGATTCTCGCACGAGATCCTTTACCCTCGGGGAGCCTATTTCATTGACTCCTTCACCCACAGAGGATTAGCCTTTATCTCCACCTTCACCCATGGAGGAGACCCCAATATATGCTGATGCCATTTCATTACTCTCCTCACAACTTAATGAAAAACCTATGATGTTAACTCTTCTACCCACAAGAGATTAACTCTCACCTCCCTCTCCACCAAAAGAGGAACCTACTTCATCACACCTATCATCTTCCCTACCAATAGAGGATTCTTTAGAAGTGTCACTACCTATTGGTGACAATTCCCCATTAGCATTACAGAATCTAATTGATTTTCTCATAGCTCTTTTACCCATAAATTCTAAAAAGTCCGAAGTCAACCAATTCCATGTCTCATAGAAAGACTTTATAGGGATTACTACTAAATAAATGTCATCTCCTCTTACAACAATTTCATTTTCATGCCCGATAGACTTCTTGGATTATGTTGAGATTTCCATGGTTTGGGGACGTCTCGAGCTACCCTTTTCAACCCAAATGTAAATGTTATTTGTTCTTACCTCTATGATTTATCCAAAGGTATTTCAGAAAATCAAACCAACCATGCCCATACTAGTCATAACAGCCTCTTCTTCATCCCCCCGCTTACACCTAAACCTTTACCAAAAATAAATCCCGATCCTATGCCTAAGAACTTACCTACACTTACATTTTCCCCTACAACCAGAACCATCACTACATTGGGAGTCATACCAACATCAAGTCTATTCCATCCTCTTATCAAACTGGACTTATCCATGTCTTCACAAACCCACGAAAAAACAATTCCCCACCTAAGAGGAAGACCCAATATTCTAGGCCATATACATTAGTTTTTATTACTACCCCTCTTTCACCTTCACCACTTCCCTCCATCCTAGGAAATCACCCGTCGACCTTCATCAAACAACCTCTTATCTAAGGAAAGCCAAATACACAACAACCCGCCTCTTCATCATGTTATTTTATTACACCTAAATTACCCACACAATGTAAAAATTCTCTGTTACCCACATATTTATTACCGCATATACCCCCACCACCTACAAGAAACTCATCGCACTATGACATTTCCTTCTCTTCAACCCATACCTTCCACCTTACCTCTACCAAAGAACCTTCATTGTGCCTCCTTTATCACCTTGGTTAACTTCTCCTCTTCCACCATCTACCTTCCCTTCCACATCACATACTCCTTCCTCACCTAGAAATTTGTAACCAAAATTGAAAAACCCACTACCCTCCAAAGAGGTAGTCAAGCCTACAAAACCTTCTATTGCTAGTTCATCTACTACGCCTTTACCCAAGAAGGTACAACTCAAATATAAAATAGTACAAGCTTCCAAACTAGTGGTCAAACCAATTTCATCTCTCGATTCCACCTCTCATGATGCCTCTCCCACCAAAATCACCCACACTTCTATCCAAACCCACGCTCACCTCACATTGTGATCCATTGGCAAGGTCTTACCCCAACATTCTAGCTAACCTCTTAGAGACCTATATCATCAAATTTCTTCCACTTAGACCTTACGACCCACTCAAACCCAAACCAAAAGGGTTTTACGATACTAAATTTTGTGCCTACCATCATGTGTCGAGCATAATGTAGAAAGTTGTAAGGCTCTTAAAACCATTCTCCTTCAACTATGTCCTCTTGAAGAAAATTTTGATGATGATTATCTTCTTGATGAGGACCATGTTCCACCTTCACCTATCACCACACATCCTCACCCACTACCTATTCAGTGACCCACAATCCATTTATCCTCCTCCAAAATTCAAGATCAACATGGTCCACATAAGAGAGTTAGCCAAACCTCTACCTAAATGCCAATGTGTTGATTTCTTTGCACAACACCAATATATGCCCTCATCATTTTATTTCTGTCTTTTCACTACATTTATCATGACTCAACTACTCCCTCACACCATAATAATATGGTTAGCATTGTCACTCAAACCCATAAAGATAAAGGAAAGGAGAAATAAAATATCCCATCCGCCAATCCTATGCCTAATATACCATCTGCACCAACACAAAGAATTACCTTTTGAGGACCCATATACCCTATTTTTGACGGGGTCGCTTATCATACAATTATCAAATAGTTACACCAATCTCCTCTGAAAATGTCATTATATGACCTTGTCCAAACCTACAAGTCTCACTAATAGGCCCTCATGGATGTTCTACAATCCATCAAGGTTTTACCTAATGATCTTATGTCGGTGGCCTCTCTCACCAATTCAACCCCTTCCTCTACTCCTTCCACCACTCATCAAGTAACCACCCTAAGTTTCTCTAACGATGAGATTATACCTCTCCAATCAAATGACCATGATCCTACCCTTTCATTTCTATCTATATTGATAAAATACATGTTCAACGTGTTATGATTGATGGCAGTGTCAACATCAACATTATATCTTCCCATACGTACAACTAAATGCACATCCTTGCCAATTACATGTATAATAACCTAGTTATGCTCCATTCATTCAATGATGCCATAATTTTGACCCTTGGCACCATTATTCTCAAGATTTATGTGGGCCCCCCGTACCATTCTAGAATTATTCTAGGTCTTGGAGGGGAATTCAAGTAAAACCTATTACTTGGCTGACCTTAGATCCGTGTCATGGGTTATGTTCCTTCAACTTTACATCAATGTGTAAAAGTTGAACATGAAGGATATAACTATACCATTCCATTTGAATCTTCACCATTCAAAACTTGTAACATGTTGTATTGGCTAATGATGTCTTTATATCGGTCAAGGAGTCTACCAACAATACTACATCTCCTTCACCCATAACCCCATCCACCCATACTGCTACCACCTCTCATACACCTAATTCCTCTATTCTCACTTCTTTCATAGCCTCTCGTAGCCAACTCATCTACTAACCCATCTACTTCTCAACTAAAAATTTCTTCTTCTTCACACTCACCTAGTGATTCGTCTATTTCATCTACCCACATATCCACAGTTGATCCCTTAGAAGGTATTTTTAGACAACTCACTTTGGGGGAGTACCTCATGTACAACATCGACACATTCCTTACTCCTCAAGAGTATGAAAACCTTCACCAACATCCCCACTATGACCACCACATAGGTGAGGTTTTACCTTATGGTCCTCCTCACCTTCATACCAACTTAACATATGGGGGACTTGATACTTCTACCTACTCACCCAAGCCACCTTTCTAAACACGACCATTTTCATCTAACCTCTAATCTCTTATGAACTTCACGCTTCACCCACACCTTCCTCCATCACTTTACGTGGAAGGGCTTTGGCTTTGGTTTCTATGAACATGGCCATCATATTGTCGTTTCATGCACCACACGTAAACATAAAGACCAAATTGGTATTGGCTTTGCCAAACCATCTTCCAAGAAATCCCATGTCAAACTCATTAAGGACAAGAATCTTCCTTCACCCCATATACCAACCTCACCACCTTCACTTATAAAGTCTATGCATCCAAAAACCATTCCTCCTAAAAAAAATTTCATGAACACCATTTTCCCGGGACCTCTAACCTATAAATAAGATGGCGAGTCTCCCTATTCTCTTGCCTTCTTGTATCTTGACATGATCAATGGTGATACACCTTCTTTTAAAATTATGTTAGGATGATGAGTCTATTATTAGCTACCTTGGTGTAGAAGATTCTTATATTTACCAGTCATTACCTTCTGAGGCACAAACCATGTTAAATGAATAGACCATCGAAATAAATATTAACACTCAAAATGACCCGAACATTCTAAAGATAGGCCAATATTTAGATGTTGCTAAACATGAATATTTTACTTCTTTTCTTCAAGATCATAGCAACACTTTTGCTTGGTCCTATGTTGATATGCCTAGTATTGACCCAAACATTGTGGTCCACAATATCATCACTATTCCTAAAGCCAAACTTGTGAAACAAAAGCTGTGGAAAATTCATTCTCACATATCCCTTCTTGTCAAAGAAGAAAATCAATGCCTTCTTTCGGTTTCCTTCATCCTACACATTGATTATCCCCAATGGATCTATAACATTGTTCATGTCACAAAAGTGACAGGGGACTCCATATTTGCATGTATTTCCATGACCTTAACTTAGCTGTCCCTAAAGATGAATTTCCTCTACCTAGTATTGACCAACTAGTTGATCTCACCACCGGCCATGAGATGTTTTCACTCATGGACAATTTCCCGGGTTATAACCAAATATTACTTGCCCTAGAAGATCAACACAAAACCACCTTCATCAGTCCTTGGGGACTTTTTTCTATCATTTTATGCCCTTTGGTTTTAGAAACACCGGTGCTACATATCAAGGGGATATGAATTATATCTTTCATGACATTATGCATCACATATTGGAATATTACATTGAAGATATTCTTATCAAATCAAAACATCAGGCCAAACACCTTCTTTCACGATTCTAGAGCATTTCTTTGAATGTTGATGAAATAGATAAGGGTAAAGGGCTAGGAGGAATACCCGTCAAAATTTTGGTTGTAGGTTATTGCGTGCACATGAATTCTTGATCCACAGCTGATCAAGAGAGCTTCCTTTTTTCTTGGAGGAACTACCTAAAATAGAAAACAAGACCACCAAATTAAAGTTAAACAGTATATGCAGTGGACTACCTAGCATATACTAGATCCAGGAAGTGTGATACTCCATAGATGGCTATCAATCCACTTGTTTAAAACAACTTAACTCTAACAAGTAAAGGAAATTAGACTGTAGTTAAAATTATTTAGGTATCTCATTCATCTACAATAAGAAATCTCATTCAAAATAGGCTAAGATATGACTAAATCTAAGGGTCAAGGTGTTTGTCAGGGTACTAGTACTTGTCAGGGTCGCGTTCTGGGCTATTTTGGCTATTAGGTAGAGAGTTCAGGCTTTGTTCTTGGTCTAATGGTAAAAACATAGAGACCAACATCAGTCTGATACAACCGATGTTGGTTTAAGTGAACTGGTGATGGTTATGGGTAATCAACATTGTTGTGGTCAGGGTACAAGAAACTCAATAACATTTTGAGGTGAGGGCAGATCAAAGGCTAAATAGAAATGGCAAGGGCTATGGCAGGGTCTGTGTAGGTCTTAGAAATACTTAGGGGTGATTAAAATCCAAGTATGGGTAGTTCAAGGGTGTGGGTGAAGGAATGGTCAAGTTTGTATGGAGGTAAATGGTGGGTAAATGGAAATGGGAGTAGAAACTAATAACAGAAGTAAAAGAATCTACTAAAAATGGTAATGGACAAGTGCTAGTTAATAAAACACTTACTATTGTGCATAAGCTTGATGTCTGGTTGGTAATGGTGGGTGATCAAATGAAAGGAACTTGGTGTGGTGTAGGTACTTCCCTGGATGCTCCCGTGAAGGAAAATGGCTCTGTGGTTACTTTAGGTGCTGGTTGTGGATGCTCTGATGCGTGTACGAATGTTGGTTCTACTTGCATGTAGCTTTGGTTTCATCTCTCACTCTCAGAAGATGTGACAACCTCTCATAAATGTGTCCTAACCTCAAAATAAGGTTGTTTTAGGGATTAAATGGTAACCAACGATGGTTCTGGGTTGACCAGCGGTGGTTTAGGTAATCAAAGGCATCGTTAGGGTAGGATTTCCTAGGTTTACTAAACTGGGTAGATCCCCTTGATTTTTGGGATCTTGTTCATTTTGCTCCATGGATTAGAATGGAAGCTTCCTTTCTAACATGTAGGAATGTGGTTAGAGGGAATATAGGCTTTGATTTTTAGGGTTTGGGTAGGTTATTAGTTAGTTATGGCAACATACTAAGAATAGGTCTTAGGGTGAGGTGGCTAGATGAGGTGTATAGGTGAGGTGGATATGTGGGCATTATCCAATTAGGATATTTAAATAATAAATATTGTGAGGATAATGAATTAATTTAATTAAATTAATATTAGAGTGGGATGAAAGGGGCCATGGTTAGGTGAATGTGTTCAAGGTGTTTATTTGACAAGGGACCAAGGGGAGTGTGACCCAATTTTGGTGTCTACATTTTTCCCCTTTTTGTTATGTAGCTTGTATTGGTAAGTGATTGACAAAAATAAGATGTGGTTTCCCCATGTGTGGGTGAAGGTGATCCCCCTCAAACCAGGAATTGATGAGGTAGAAGGTAGAATTGGTGAGTGGTTTGATAAAAGGTGAATGTGAGGAGAAGAAGGTGGGTGCAAGGGGGTAAAAAGGGAAAAAGGTCCACTCGGGTAATCTAGGTAATGGGTCAAGGTCAAAGGTAGTAATAATCAAACACACACACATGTATAAACTACAACATAGTACCAGGTTGAAGAGTAGGAAAACTCTACATTGTCTAAGGTCGATAGGTTTATCCAAACAAGGTTGAAGTGATTCCGGTATCCAAGGTATAGGATATGGTTAGGAAACACGATGTAGGTCAGGTGTAGGAATGTTTAGGTATGTTCTGGTACACCAAAGTTGGGTCAAGATAAATGGTCACGAAAAGAGGCAAGGTAGGTCAGTATGTCCATCAACATAGGTAATAGTGCAGCAACGTATAACAAACACATAGGAGGTCACGAGTCACTAATGATGTTCCAAGTCCAAGTATTTAGGTCACGACATGAGTGGGTAGGTCTAAGGTAAGGGTAAAATAACAAGTCCCTAGAATGAGGACGAGGTGAGGGGGTAAATGATAAGGTCAAGAAGATAAAGTGAAGTGTCCAAGTGAGGTGTGGGTGAGGTAAAAAAGGATTCAAGTCAAAAATTGGGGGTAGGGGGTAGGAAAAAGACTAAGTAGGGAAACCGATGATGGTTTAAAGGATTTGATGTAGTTGTCAAGATGGACTAACCTCATGGTAAGCTAGGGCACAAGATCGATGTCGGTCAAGGTAAAACATGTCAGTCGGTCAAGGAGTAGTAGGTATAAAAAGAAAAATTACGTATTTTTCAAATCATTTGTCTTTTATCAAATTGGGAAAATGATAAAGAGAGAGGAAAAGGTGGAAAGTGATAGAGTGAGATGGAGGACTAAGTTGGCTGCAAGCACATTGCTAGGGGATAGTTGGTTGATAGGTGGATCCATGAGCTAGAGTGGATTGATTGATTTGATTGGTTGGAGAGTGAGAGGTCATTCGGTGATGGTAGAGGTAGGAGAGGGATCGAGTGGACCACCGGTGTAGCAGCCTGATGTGCCACCATGGTGGTGGCAGCATGATGAGGTAAGAATCAATCCCTTTTCTTTTTTGTTGATTAAATTTATTTAGATATCGTGTGGGAAAAAAATGGGTTTGGGGGAAAATGCAGTTTGAATTGTGATTGGGTAAAATCGAGTTAAATAGGAATGGGAAGAGGGGTGATTAGGTGAAGGAAGGATGGGGAGGGGTGGAGGGGGGATTTAGGTGGGATTGGGTGGGTAGAAGGGAGAGAGAAAAGGAGATTTAAGGAAGAAGGGTTTGGATGTCACGGTTTTTAATGCGTGCGGTGACCGGTTGGTTGAAGGTTAGCCGACATTGGTAGTGCCAAACGCTAGTCCCAAGCATCATGTGAAAGATGAGGGTGGTGATAAGTGATGCGGTGTAAAGGGGGACAAAGGGCGAGGTTAAGGGTAGGTGGATCAGGCCAAAGTAGGGGTAAAAAGTGGGGTGAAAATCATGCCCTAGGTTGGGGGGGGATAGGTAAGGGTAGGTAGAGGGAATGTAGGAGGGTTTTTGGTAAAATAGGTCATGGGGATAGCTAATGGTGAATGATAGGTGAATGAGGGGTGTAAATTGGTAGATAGAAGATGTGATACAAAGGCAAAGGTGAGGTCTAGGGAGGTTAGCGTGGAGGGTGGCCATGTGGTGTAGGTGAGGTGTAAAGTGGGATTGAAGGGGTTATGAGTAAGGTGAAATTAATGTGATGTTTGGTTGGATAGGGAGAGAGAGAAGTTGAGGATGAGAGACAGGGTGCCACCCCTACTCTTGAGAGTTTAAGGTGTGGTGATGGTCAAGGAGTGGAGGCATGTCGCAGATGTGGGCCTGATTGGGGTTTGATGTTACCGGCATGTGGTTCGACATCTGAGCTTGATGGTTTCTCTCATCAATAGATGGGATTCTATGACCAACACATTCCACCTACCGACGAAGGGGAGATGACCATCACCCTGGAGGACATGTATAGGATCCTGTGATTACCTATATTGGGGATGCATGTATATTTGATCTCCTCAGAGGCATCTGAGGAGTTGATGCTGATGGTATTTGGTGAGGGAATGGAGAGCTGACATTCCATAGTGCCATCCTAAGTTATGGAGAGATACACCTAACCCATCAGAGGAGATGAGGCTAGTAGTATTATTGATGGAGGCAGTCTATTGTTTTACACTACGGATGCAGAGGGTGGGATATTCCCATGATCATTGATGGGGGTCCTACATGATATGATGATGGACAGGACCTATTTTGCATGGGCACTAGCATTCCTCATGTAGTTGTACAGAGAGCTATGGGTGTATGGGTGGCTCAAAGGTTCAGCCTATGTTGACACATTTATTCTACACTATTGGGCCTACGAGCACATTGTTTGTTTTGTTCATCTGATGGGTATGCCTGGAAAGATGCTTTTGAGCCTAGTTTTGTGTGGGTGGGGTATAGGCGATGGGTTCCTACGATGGGAGAGTGGCGAGAAGGTAGGGTTACACATGATGTAGCCTATTACATAGTGGATACTAGAGGGATTGTCCAGGTGTGGACATTTTTGGGATTCTATGTGGGCTATCCCTCATATAGACAGATGGTCAATGAGCTAGATGGCCTTCAACTACTCATATGGATTGAGGGCACCATGCAGAAGCATGAGATGATCCCTGATAGAGAGAGAGTCGGCAGCAATTTTAGGCTGCCACATTATATACTCCCACCCATCTCACAATATAGGAGAGATGACGTGAAGAGGCTGATATGGAGGAGGACATCGGACAGATGATGCCCAACACACATCCCTCCTTTTTATCTATTTTATTTATTTTGATATATATACTCTAGGTTTTGACTTTGGCTTGCGTGTCAAAGAGAGTGATGATATATGAGTTTTTGTATATTTTTGATCATATACGGCCTACGTGCTAAAGAGAGAGATGATGTATAATATTTTTGAGAGATTTTTATCATATACCAGCCAACATGCTGAAGATGGTGAGGTATGTATATGGAGAGTTTTGAGATATTTTTATATATATAGACGATGTCAAGATATTTGAGAGTTATGTATATGGAGACACATGTTTGGATATTTTTATTTATATAGATGATTATGATTATGGTCATTATGTGTATATATGGTTGTGGTTATCTTGTTATTTTTATGTGTATATGTGATGGAAATCAAGTAGTGTAGGCATGATAGAGTTAGGTCATAGGCATGGATCGAGTTAGGTTGTGGTCTAGGCATGGATTGAGTTAGGACTTAGGCATGGATTGAGTTAGGTCTTAGGCATGGTTGAGTTTGTAATTCATTAATTTGTGTAATTAATGATGAGATGGGCCATGTTTGAGATGTTGTTATAGTAACATGCATGATAATGGTAAAGAAATGGTAGACATAATAAATGTATGTTTGATGATGATATAGGTGGAAAGAAATTTGTTTTTTGTTGGTTTAATTTCCAATTAGTGATATAAAAATAAATCTAACAAGGGTAGATTATGATTTAGGAAAATGAAAGGTATATTGGTTAGGGTAGAGAGTGGCCAAGCTAACCTCCAAGGGCCCCATGCCCTCAGAGTGTTTCCTACATAGTCCTAGATGAAAAGGGACCTTAGGCTGATGTAGTTCTCCCATAAGCTAGGGAAGAATATGAAGAGGTATGAGTATGGGTTGGTAGGTTATAGGCATGATTGAGTTTAGGTATTTTTTAGGTATGGGTGAATTGTGGGTACATTGGTATGGGTGATGTTGAGTTGATTATGGTGAAAGAGGAGAAAATTACCCAAAGATAAGCATCGAGGATCTAGTCCTATATAAGGTAATCAATATGTAATAAAGAAGGTTAAAAGATAAGAGGAGGAAAGAAAGCCACCTGATTGGTAAGGATCACAACGAGTGGGTCATACCTTAGAGAGGTGGATGGACGTAAGACCCGAAAAACACTACATGAATGACTATTCTAAAGGGGAAAAGTAGTCACATGATCACCAAATGTCACAGTTCCATGAGGTCCCTTGAGGTGGTAGGAAGTGAAAGTGTGAATGGTGAGAGGGTGAAAAGTGGTTAGTTTTTATATGGTACTAGGTAGCATGCCTTTTGGCAAGAGATCCAAGGTCACAATGGGAAAGTCCATGATGAAAAGTTTTTTTTTTTTTGACTTGAATATTTGAGATAGACTGATCGATGTGGGAAGTCTATGTGGGATGAATAAATTAACTCCTTAAGGTCTTCATGAAGCTGATCGCTGTGGGAAGCTTTAGATTCTTTTCTATCTTCCTTTTTTTGAAAGAGCTTTAGATAGTTATCCTTGAGGGAGCAGTATCTATTTATATAGATGATGGTAGAGAGAAAGATGTCCTTTTGAGGGAGTCATATTTTTTTTGGAAGTTTGACTCAAGGAGTTGGATCCGCATGAGGACTTTGAAGTCATGGACAAGACTAAGGTGATGAATTGGATTCTTGTTCAGAAGGCAAGGTGAAACAACCATGGGATCTCATCTAAAAGTAGATGAAAAGTATCCATGAGAATCATGCCATGTGCAAGTGCCATGGTACACATATTTAAGAGAGGATAAAAGAGTGATGGGTATGCACATGATTCTTGTTTAATCATTGGTGATGGCATAGGAAGTGGATAGCGCTCAAGGAATAAGTATGGAAAGAGGTAGAAGGTGAGGTAGGACTAAAATTCAACAATAGAATGGTCGAAGATGTAAGGTGTTAAGGGGCTCAAGTTCGGGTTTACCATCTAATGAAGATAAACGATAAGCACTTGATCCATAAGTATGAGTCACGATGTATGGTCCAAGCCAATTAGGAGAAAATTTGGCCCGTTTACTTTTTTCTGCTTTGGTTACATGTTGATTTTATTTTAGGACAAGGTCACCGACTTGGAAGGTTCATTCATGGATGCATTTTTCATAGGCACATTTGATATGTTTTTGGTAAACTTGAAGATGGTCAAGAGCATTAAGATGACGTGTTCATCAATAACTCAAGTTGTGTTAAACGGTCCTGACAAAAGTTCATCATCATTAAGCATGTCATGGAGAGAAATGTGAAGTGAGGGAATCTGGACTTCGAGAGGTAGAATAGCCTCTATACCATAGACCAGAGAAAAAGGTGTGGTGGTGGAAGTGTGAATACTAGTGCGGTATGCCCACAAGGTGAAAGGAATGTGTGTATGCCAATCCTTCCTAGTATCATTAACCACATTCATGAGAATTTTGTTTAAGGTTTTATTAGTGGATTTGGCTTGGCCATTGGTTTGTGGGTAATAAGGTGATAAGAAACTGAGGTGAATACCAAAGGCATCGCAAAGTTTTCTGCAAGGTTTTATTTTGAATTGCTTTCCGTTATCAGTGATGAGGCGATGTGGAACACCAAAGTGAAAAATAATGTGATGGTTGATGAACTCACATATTTTCTCGGCTTTTTGGAGATAAGAGGTATGGCTTTAACCCATTTGGTGTAGTATTTGGTGGTGATGATCCATTGATGTCATTGTGAAGAATGGGGATTGATCTCTCTAACGAGATCAAACCCCATTGAGAGAAGGCCAAAGGTCATGGGTGACCTGTAAGGCATGACTGGGTGTATGATGAAGGTTGGCATGTTGTTGGCATTTTACACAACGCTTAACGTAGTTCAACAATCATGGTTGAGGGTCAGCCAATAATAGCCTAGGTGAAGAATACACTTAGCAACAACAAGGCCACTGAAGTGACCTCCACATATGCCATCATGAACTTCCTTAATGGTATAAGGAATTTCTAGAATTGTAAGGCATCGTAAGAGAATACCATCAAAGCCACATTATAGAGGAGGCCACCCATGATGACATAACGAGAGACCCTTTTAAGAAAAGCACGTTGTCCATTACGAGTGAGGTCGGGAGGCAAGATGGAGAGGGAAAGGTAGTCTAAGTATTGTTTATACCAAAGGTCACTCGGGTCGGGGGTAGTGGTTTTGATAGAGTAAATTTCATGAGGTAAATAAGAGGGTGATTGGAGTCTTTGTATGGTGACAAATATTTTAGAATCGGTGGGCGAAGCGGGTATTTGAGAGGCCAAGCAGGCCATGGTATCTACAAATTTTTGGTAGAACGGGGGATGGTTTGAAGGTCATAGTAGTAAGTGGTCAAAAGTATGTCCACATGATGTTTATACTTTTGAAGTGTCTCATTATGAAATTGGTATATACCATTGACTTGGTTTATGACCAATTGGGAATCACCAAAGATGTTGATGGATTTGACATCCAAGGCATAGGTAGCTTGGAGACCTAATACGAGCGCTTCGTATTTGATAATATTGTTTTATACAATCAAAATCAAGTTTGAAAGACAAAGGCATGGGTTCACCATTAAGAGGAATGAGGATAACATGCCCCACCCCCATGCTGACACTTGGAACCATCGAAGAAGAGTGTCATTTGGTATGTGGGCTTATCCAAGGAAAGGGAAGTAATTGACTCATCTGGAAAGTCAAAATTAGAAGGTTGATCCCTAGAAATAGGGTGTTCGGCCAATTGGTCGGTGATGGCTTGGCCCTTGATGGAATTTTGATGGATGAATTGAGGTCGAGGTTGGCCAAAAGCATAAGCTAGCATGCAACACGTTGATTTTGGTAAGGTTTGGCATACATGAAGTGTAGGGGGTCAGTGTTGGTCACAACATAGGTTTTGTGGTTGAGTAGGTAATGGCGGAGTTTCGTGGCAAAAAAACAATAAGGCTAAGAAAATTTTTTTGGCATGGGTGTATTGGGTTTCATAGTCCAAAAGAGTTTGGCTTATGTAATAAACCATCCTGCTCCCTGTGTTGTTCATCATGAGTGAGCGAGCATGGCCTTTAAGGAGTGATCGGTAGTGAGATGTATAGGTAGAAGGGTTGATCATCTTTAGGTGGAATGAGTACGGGTGGTTGGAGAAGGTATTGTTTTAAGGCCTCAAAAGATTTGTGGTAGTCATCATCCCATTTAAAGGAGACATCCTTCTTGAGAAGATGATGAAATGGTTGACACCGATCAGACAATTGTGAAATGAAATGGTGAATAGACTGCAACTTACCTTGCAAGCTACGGAGTTGCCTAAGATTAGTAGGTGGAGGCATTTCAAGAATGGCCTTAACTTTAGCAGGGTCAACTTCTATGCCATGTAAGGAGATGATAAATCCTAGGAGTTTTCGAGAGTACAGTGAAGACACACTTCTTGGGCTGAAGGTGAACATAATATTTAATGAGGTAGTCAAAGATGGTTTTTAGGATGGCAAGATGCTTGGAGTAGTGTTTGGATTTAGCAAGGAGGTCATCCACGTAATCTTCCAATATACGATGCATGATGTCATGGAAGATGTAAGTCATAGCCCACTAATATGTGGTACCAGCATTTTTAAGGCCAAAAGGCATGACTCGATATAGAAGGTCCCCAAGGGGTGATGAATGTGGTTTTGTGTTGATCCTCTAGGGAAAGAAAGATTTGGTTATAACCGGAGAAAACATCCATGAGTGATAGCATCTCATGACCAGTAGTAAGGTCAACCAGTTGGTCAATACTAGGTAAGGGAAAGTCATCTTTTGGGAAAGCTAGGTTGAGGTCATGGAAATCCATGTAAATGTGGAGTCCCCTATCACCTTAGTAATAGGGAAAATGTTGGAAATCCAGTGAGGATAATCAATGGGTAAGATGAAGGAAACTGAAAGGAGGCACTGAAGTTCTTCTTTGACCAAAAGAGCAATGTGAGGATGTATTTTCCTTAGCTTTTGTTTTATGCGTTTGGCATCGGGAATGGTTACGATATTGTGGACCACTATGGTGGGGTCAATATTGGGCATTTCTACATAAGACCAAGTGAAAGCATGATTATGGTTTTTGAGAAAAGAAGTGATGGATTCCTCTTCAACAAAATCTAAATATTGTCTGATCTTTAGAATGTATGGTCATCTTGAGTATGGATGTTGATTTTGATATTTGATTCATTCAACATGGTTTGTGTCTCAAATGGTAATGAATGATGAATATATGAGTCTTCAACACCAAGGTAGGTGAGTATAGATTCATCATCCTGACATTGAACGATGTTAATCGAAGGTGTATCATCATTGATCATTTTAGGATACAGGAAGGGAAGAGAGGAGGGAGCCTCGCCCACACTTGCGTTGATAAGTCAGAGGCCCCAAGGAAATGGTGTTTATGAAAAAAAAAATTAGGAGGAATGGATTCTAGATCCATCGACTCTGTTGGTGAAGGTGGTGAAGAAGGTGGAGCGGGTGAAGAAGGTGGAGAAGGGCTGATGTCCTCAATGAGTTCAATACGGGCCTTCTTAGTAGGTGGTTCAAAGAAAGATGATACCACTATAGTCGTTATGTTTGTGGGTAGTACATGGAATAATAGTGTGGTGGCCTTGCTGTAAAATCCAAAACCAAAACCCTTCCACACATCGGTGCAGGAAGGTGTGGAAAAATGGTGATTGGTGAGTGACTGGAAGTCGGTGGAAAATGGGTGGGTTTGTGATGGTGGTTCAGGTGTGTAAGTGGTAGTATCAAGTCCCCCATAGGTGAGATTGGTATGAAGGTGGGGAGGACCATAAAGGAGGCACTCTCCTATACGGTGATCATAGTGAGGGTGTTGGTGAAGACTTTCATACTCTTGTGGAGTAAGGAATGTGTTAACACTATATAGGTGATACTCCCCCAGAGTGAGGCATTGAAAAATGCCCTCCAAGGGATTGGTGGTTGGTATGTGGGTAGCTAGAATAGATAATGTGTCGGAGGTCGGATCGGAGATGGGGTTAATAGATTGGGAGGTTGACGGTTTGGCCATGGAGGTTGTGGCAGTGGTAGGAATGGAGGAGGTATGTGTGGTTGAGGTAGCAGGCTACACTGGTGAGTGGAGGTGTAGGTGAAGAAGAAATGATTGTGGAGGTAGATGCTTTAATGGGTATAAGCACATCATTGGGTTAGTAAAGCATGTTGTAAGTTTTAAAGGTGATGGGTCATCCGGAATGGTATAGGTGTGTCCCTCATGCTCAAACTTTACACAACGATGCAAAGTGGAAGGAACACAACCCATAACATGAATCAGGGTCTACTAAAACAACAAGTTGTATTAAATTCCCTTCAAGACATAAAATAGCTCTGGAATAGTGCGGGGGCCCATGTGAACATGGAGGATGATAGTGCAAGTGTAGAGGTGATAGTGTCATTGAATGAACACAACATGATGGGATGTTTATGCATGTAATTTTTAGGTATGTGCATTTGGGAAAATGCATGGGAGGAGATGATATTAATGCTAGCGCCCCATCGATCATAACATGTCATACACATATATCATCAATGTGGACAGAGATGAAAAGAGTAGGATCTAGGTCATCGGTTTGGTGTGGTGTGATCTCTTCATCTAAGAAGCTAAGGGAGGCTACTTGGTGAGTAGGTGGAGGTGTAGGAGAAGATGGTAATTTGGTAAGGGAGGCTACATGATGAGGTGTAATAATGGAGGCCATGGGTGTAGGGTCATTGGGTAAGACCTCAATAGACTGAAGAACCTCCATGAGAGCTTGACGATGGGATTCTAAGGTTTGGATGAGGTCATATAGGGAAATTTTGAGGGGGGATTGGTGTAGTTATTTGAGCATGACATGATGTGTAACCCCATTAGACATAGGATATGTGGGGCCATGGATAGTGATTTTAGGTGTGGGTGTAGATGGTATGTTGGGTATAGGATTGGTCGGTGGGTCGGTTTCCTTTTCCTTTCCTTTATCTTCGAGCATGGGTAGTAACATGGATCATGTTGATTTGAGGTGGGGAGTTAGGTGAAGTAGGTGAGCCATGAAAGGTATAATGACAAGAAGGAAAAAGCCCAAGGGTGGGAAGGAACCTTGTGAGATGAGTTGGGCACACTAACATTTGGGTGGAGGTTTGGTGAGTTCTCTGATGTGAACCATGTTAATTTCAAATCTTGGGGGTGGCTCTAGGAGTTGTGGGGGTGGAGGTCTTGGTTGTTGAGTAGGTAATGAGGGAAGAACTATGAGAATGGGTGTTGGTGAAATGGGTCCTCATCGAGAAGGTCATCATCATCAAAGTTTTCTTAAGAGGACACAACTGGATAAGAATGGTCTTTAAAGCCTTGTAGTTCTCCACATCGTGCCCTAGCACACACGATGGTAGGTGTAAATTTTGGTGTTGTCAAACCCCTTTGGTTTGGGTTTGAGAGGGTCATAAGGTCTGAGAGGTGGTAATGTGATGACAATGGTTTCAAGGAGGTTGGTTAAAATTTTGGCATAGGATCCCACTAGTGGATCACAATGGGAAGTGAAAGTGGGTTTGGGTGTAGGTGTGGCCAACTATAGAGGAAGGGTCTTTGCATGAGGGGAGTAGGTTGAGCCATGGTTTTAGGTGTTGGTGTGGTCTTAGGTGTTGGTCGTGTTTGTTTGGGTAGGGGTATGGTAGATGAAATTGCAAAGAGAGTGTGTGGTTGGTTTGACTACCTTATTGGAGGGTAGTGAATTTTTTCTTTAGGTGGCACCTTCTTGGGTAAAGGTGATATGGGCACACAAAATCTAGAGGGAAAGGTGGATGGTGGAAGAGGGTGAGTTACCCATGGGGATAACTGAGGTGTTGTGAAGGTAGATGGTGTGGGTCATGCAGGAGGTGTGAGGGAAAGGGACTGAAGCATCATGGGTAGTGAAGAAGTGATCGATGGTACTAGAGGTATGGATGGTAAAGATGTTGTAGGTGTGGGTAGAAGTTGTTGGGTGCTTGGGTATGTTAGGGTCTGTGAGGGAGGAATGGGCTATTGTGTTTTTAGTTATCGATAGGTGGAGGTTTCTTAACCATGCTGGAAGAGCGAGGTCCTAAGATGGATGGAAAGGGTGAAGGTGATGAAGGTGTGATCAACGAGGTTGGAGTATGAGATCTATGGGATTGGTTCTTTTGTTTGGGTGCCGAGTAGGTTTGGTGTTGGCTTTGGAGGATGTAGCTAAATCTAATTTGATGGGTGGATGAGTAAGGCTAGTGGTTGGGATGACCCCTAAGGTAGTAATAGGTTTAGGCGAGGAAGATGATGTAGGTGTAGGTTTGGATTTTGATGCATGTTGGGTTATGGGTAGGGGTGTGAGTTGAGCCATGAGTGGTATCATGGTGGAATTTTTGATAGTTGTGGTTGTGTTTGGTTTGATCGGCTGAAATATTTTTGGATATATAGTGGAAGTATCAGCAAGTGACATCTGCATTTGTGTGGAGAAGAAGAAGTAGAAGACACCCCCAAAGTAAGGCTCTATCCACATAATCTAGGTAATTAGCTAAACATGAGAAAGGCATTATTGTAGGTGAGGCTGATGAGGATCTAATGGAAATTCCCATAAAATGTGTCTTAGAAATGGGGAATTTTCTAGCTTCAGCTTTTGTGGGTAAGAGAGCCGAAAGTAAGTCCTGCAGATCTTGGGTAATTGATGGAGAATGGGCACCTAGAGGTAAAGGAATTTCTACTAGATTTTTGATAGGTGGAGGAGAGGATGGGTGCTCCTTTATGGGTGGAGGAGATGATGGGTGCTCCTCTGTGGGTGGAGGAGATAAACAAGCCTCTTCCATGGGTGGAGAGGTACTGCAGGTGATAGATCTCTAGGTGGAGAAGCCAAAGGTGAAATGGTTTTGATGTTAACAGGAGTCTCCTTCATGGGTGAGGGAGGAGATGAAGGGTGTTCCTCTATGGGTGGAGAAACAGGTGAAGTGGGTTCAAGTGTAGGTGGAGGGCTTCGGGCTAGAATTTCCTCTATGGAAGGAATATGAGGTAATTGGGAAGTAATGGGTGTGTCACTGAAAATAGCATGGACCTCATGGGTATGGCTATCATGAGTTGAGGTCTCTCTAGTTTGATCAGCATAGAAGGGCATGATTAGGAAAGGGTTTCTTGAAGATGTGTAGGTTTTGATTGGCAGGTGTGTTAGGATTATCCAAGGTTAATTCACCTTTCTCGAGCATTTCTTGGACATATGTTTTTGAAAGTGATGCAATTGCCATCACTATGACCTTTACTCGATGATAGTTGTAGAAGTCATGCTCTTTGTACCATGTGGGTGTGGGGTGAGCAGGATCAAAACTAGTGTGGCTTTACGGGAGGAAGGGTGATGGCCCCAACTTTAATGATATTTTCTAAGATAGAAGAATAAGGTTCCCCAATTGGGGTGTATTTCCATTGTTCCCATCTGAATTGAAAAGTTTGAATGGGTGAGAGATTAGATGAGGGGTTAGCCTTGATTTGAGGGATGAGCTGGGCCGGCCTTGAGTACCACTTACGTTAGTGGTTCCCTTGGATTTTGAATAATTTGTTCTGTGGTTTGAAGAAGAAGAGGTATCATTTGACTTGAATGCCGAGTTCTTATTCGTAGTTGGATTTTCTTTTCTTCGATGGCTCGAATCTCTAGCTTTTGTGCCATGGTGAATGCCTCATCAAAGGTTCAAAAAGTCTGGACCTGCAAGGTTGGTGAGATATGTCTAGCACAAGCCCGCGTGAAGAGCTCTATGAGTTTGGTTTGTGGTAATTGGAATGTGAGTTGATTGATTAGGCTATGCCAATGAGTGACAAAATCATGATAGATTCATCGTCATATTGACGTGTAGAGTAGAGGTCAGTCATGGTAACCTTCTTAACAACATTGATGGAGAAGTGATCCAAGAAGGCTTGGGCTACCTGATTAAATGAGAAGATAGAATGTCTAGGTAACCCACTATACCAATCTAACACGGGCCCGGTTAGAGACATGGGAAAATTCCTCAGAGAAAAGCATCATCATGGGTGATAAGATAACACCATGTTTGAAAGACTACAAATGTTGTTGCGGGTCCTTTTTTGTTATTGAAATGGTTAAATTTAGGCATTTCCCAATGTATGGGATATGGATGAATAGGAATGGATGGGTGGATGGGCTCATTACAAATCTCATCATAGGTAAGAGAATTACATGTGTGCCAGAAACCGATGCCTCAGTGTCTGCATCTTATCCATCATTAACTTGATTAGGTTGTTGGTAGGTTGTGATTGTTGGGTACCTCCTATAGCATAAGGAGGTTGGTGTTGGACATATGATGGAGGTGGCATTCTAGTATATGGTGATAGTATAGGTAGATTGAGAAGGAGGAAGTGAAATAGGGGGTACGTACCAGAATGAATGATAGATGAAATGGGAGGCTATTGATAGTATGTATATGGAGGTGGAAGGGTCATGGTGACCCTAGTAGCAATGGGGGCTAAGGATTTGGAATAGAAAGAACAACATTTTGAAAAGGGTAGGGGTCACCAAACCGGGGGTGGTTGTGTAGCTACGGGTATATGTGAGACAATAGGTGTGGATGAGGTTATGTTCTGGGTGGTTGGTGAAGGTATATTAGATGTGGCAAGTGCAATAGATGTGGTGGATGTATGGCGGTCATAGTAGGTATAGGGCCTAGCTGTGAAATGACTAGGGGCAAGGTAGATGTGGGAAGCACAAAGCTAGTGGAGGCTAGAGCAGAAGTAGGAGTGAGTGTTGGGGGATAGATATGGGCATGTCATATATCAACTGACCCAAGGCATCTCGAGTGGATGAGTGGGAAAGATAAAACTGCAAGGCAATAGGGTTCTAGTCAAGGAGTCGTGTGAACTCCTTGTCCCCTGTGGTGATAGTGATAAGTTGGGTAGGATCCATGGGTGATAAAATAGAAGGTGGTGAAGGGCTAGGTGGGAGTGGTTGACAACTGGCATGGAATATGAGGGTTTTCTTGGCTACGCGTCAGCACCATGTGAACAAGTACTGACGTGGTAGGACTACTTTTTGTAAATGCCCCAAAAATATAGTAGAGATAGGAGAAATAGGTGGTGGTAGGTGGATTGGGGTTAAAATATTAGCTGGAGAATTACACAAGGCTAACCAATTGCCTAGTTAGGGTAAACTGACATCGGTCACAGTTAACCATGGTCGGTCACTATGGAAAATGGTCAATTTGTCAAAACAAGGTAAAAGGCCAATAATTTGCCAAGTATGCAAGATGTTGATGGAATTTACCTGGAAAGTGAATATGCTAAGAGTGACAGAGGCTCTGAATAGTAAAGAAGGTGAAGTGGGTGTCCTTTTGGGTAGGTTAACCAAAATCATAGTTAACCGATGCCAGTTGAGTAAAACCGATGATGGTCAGAGGGTAACCAATGATGGTTGTTGGACCGACACTAGTTACTATGAAATTGAAATAGAGATGAAGAAAAAGTGGTTGTGAGTTAAAATCAAATATGGAATCAAACCCAAGATTTTGAGAATGATGAGAATAGGGTCCAGGCACACTCAAGATGAAGTTGGAATACACCAACTATGATGAGGAGCATGTAAGGGGAAATAAGAAAATGAAGAACATGTCCTCTCACCTCAAAATGCAAGCCAAATAGAAACACTAAGAAAAATTGATCCTAAGAGTGCTTTTTCTATTATGTTTGTTTAGCTTATGCTATTTAAGAACTGACTCATGAACTTTAGAATAGAATTTTTGGTGAGGATGGCTTCCTACGAAGAAGGAGATCTACAAGGAGAGGTTTCAGGTTATGTTATGGGGGGCGGGTCGTCCTCTGATGGGGTACTAGATAGAGATAACCAGTGGGGTGCCCACTGTATACGTGATCATGTGATCACCTACAACTTATTTTGGGTGAGATGTTGTTTAAGAATGTGTATATATATATATTTTCAATTTTGTGATGTTTGGTAAGACTCAGAGAGAGAGAAAGAGAAATAAAGTGATTTTCTATGATTTTTTTGTCCAACCATCGGTGGGCATGACTTCCAGCTTGTATAGGTTTCTCTCATTTAATGTGAGTTAATGTAGTAAAGCAGAATGAAATGTAATTAATTTTAAGCCCAAATCAAAATGTTGAATTTGATAACACAAAAGATGAACAGAGAAGGGATGCTCTTTCACTAATGCAATACTAATGAAAGGAAAGGAATGTTATTTTAAATCACCAAAATATGATTGCTTTTAGACAATAGAAGAAGAGAAGATTCCAGGGGAGAAATTTTATGTGAGAACCTTTTAGAAAGGAAACAAACATGCAAATTTTCACCTAGAAATGAAGAAATGCAAAAGAACCTAGAATGGGTCCCACCAGGCATGTTAAAATGTTTCACCTGATTCTAGAGCATTTCTTTGAATGTTGATGAAACAGATAAGGGTAAAGGGATAGGAGGAATACCTTTCAAAATGTTGGTTGTAGGTTTTTGTTTGCATGACTTCTTGATCCATAGCTGATCATGAGATATTCCTTTTTTCTTGGAGGAACTACCTGAAATGGAAAACAAGACCACCAAATGAAAGTTAAACAATATATGCAGTGGATTGCCTAGTGTATGCTAGATCCGGGAAGTGTGATACTCCCTAGATGGCTATCAATCCACTATTTAAAACAACTTAATGCTAATAATAAAGGAAATCCTACTATAGTTAAAATGATTTAGGTATCTCATTCATCTACAATAAGAAATTCATTCACAATAGGCTAAGCTATGACTAAATCTGAGGGTCAAGGTGTTTTCAGGGTATTGGTACTAGTCAGGGTCAAGTTTTGGGTTGTTTTGGGTATTGGGTAGAGAGTTCAAGGCTCTATTCTTGGTCTGATGGTAAAAACATAGAGACCGATATTGGTCTGATAGGACCGATGTCGGTTTAAGTGAACCGGTGATGGTTGTGGGTAACCGGTGTCGGTGTGGTTAGGGGTACAGAAACTCAATAAAAGTTTGAGGTGAGGGCAAGATCCAAGGCTAAATGGAAATGGAGAGGGCTATGGCAGGGTCTGTGTAGGTCTTAGGTATACTCAAGGGTGATTAAAATCCAAGTATGGGTAGTTCAAGGGTGTGGGTGAAGGAATGGTCAAGTTTGCATGGAGGTAAATGGTGGGTAAATGGAAATGGGAGTAGAAACTAATAATAGAAGTAAAAGAATCTACTAAAAATGGCAATGGACAAGTGTTGGTTAATAAAACACTTACTGTTGCATGAGCTTGATGTCTAGTTGGTAATGGTGGGTGATCAAATGAAAGGAACTTGGTGTGGTGTAGGTGCTTCCTCGATGCTCTCGTGAAGGAAAATGGCTCTGTGGTTGCTTCAAGTGTTGGTTGTGGATGCTCTGATGCATGTACGAATGTTGGTTCTACTTGCATGCAGCTCTGGTTTCATCTCTTGCTCTTAGAAGATGTGCCAACCTCTCAGAAATGTCCCAACCTTGAAATAAGGTTGTTTTAGGGATTAAATGGTAACCGACGATGGTTTTGGGTTGACCGGTGGTGGTTTAGGGTAATCGCACGCGATTAGGCGGGATTTCCTAGGTTTACTAAATTGGGAAGATCTCCTTGATTCTATGGGATATCATTTGTTTTGATTCATGGATTAGAATGGAATGCTTCCTTTCTAACATGTGGGAATGTGGTTAGATGGAATATAGGCTTTGATTTTTAGGGTTTGGGTAGGTTATTAGTTAGTTATGACAACATACTAAGAATAGGTGTATAGGTGAGGTGGATATGTGGGCATTATCCAATTAGGATATTTAAATAATAAATATTGTGATGATAATGAATTAATTTAATTTAATTAATTAAATTAATATTATAGTGGATGAATGGGGTATTATGCAATGAGTTTATACATGCGTGACTTTGATTGTTACTATTTTTGACCCGAACCATTACGGATTACCCGAGTGGACCTTTTTCCATTTTTACCCTGTCACCCACCTTCTTCCTCCTCACATTCACCTTTTATCAAACCACTCACCGATTCTTCCTTCGCCTCATCAATTCCTGGTTTGAGGGGATCACCTTTACCCACACATGGGGCAACCACATTTCATTTTTGTGTCGCCGTCACTTACTAATACAAGCTATATAACAAAAAAGGGTAAAATGCGAGACACCAAAATTGGGTCACACTCCCCTTGGTCCCTTGTCAAATAAACACCTTGAACACATTCACCTAACCATGGCCCCTTTCATCCCACTCTAATATTAATTTAATAGAAGGTGAATGTGAGGAGGAAGAAGGTGGGTACAGGTTAAAAAGGGAAAAATGTCCACTTGGGTAATCCGGGTAATGGGTCGTGGTCAAAGATAGTAATAATCAAACTCATGCACATGTATAAAGTGCAGCACAAGTACCGGAGTTAAAGAGCGGGAAAACTCTAATATGAAAGGGGCCATGGTTAGGTGAATGTGTTCAAGGTATTTATTTGATAAGGACCAAGGGGAGTGTGACCCAATTTTGTTTTCTACACACCTCACAGATCCTTAAGGTCATCTTCAACCATCTCATCAAGTATTGTTTTTACCTTTAACCTAAGAAGTGTGTTTTTGATGTTCTTTCTAGAAAGCTCCTTAGATTTATCATTTCTTTATGTGTCATACAATTCAATCCCACAAAAATCAAGGTGTTTCTTGAAATTCCTCCACCCACTAACCATCTTCAAATTTGTAGTTTTCAAATCAAGTTACAATCTATTCATCATTTTATTTTGCAGCTTTCGGACCACTTTCACCGCTACCCATTTCATCATCTCCTCAAAAAGAATGTTTCCTTCAAATGGGATGATGAATGCCACAAATCCTTTCACACCTTACAATAATACATCCTCCAACCACTTGTGATCATCCCCCCCTAAGGATTACGAACCATTTTACCTTTTCATTTCTACTATTGATCATTCCTTTGGTGTCATGCTCACTCATCGCGATGAGAAAACAGAGAAAAAACAATTTATTACATCAGTCGTGCACTTTTAGACTACAAAACTAGATACACCCTTGTCGAAAAATTCTACTTAGCCTTAATTTTTGTCACCACTAAACTCCACCATTACCTACTTAACTACAAAAACTTTGTAGTCACTAATACTGACCCACTACATTACATGTATGCCAAACCCTACCAACATCAACATGATGCACATTGGCTCATACTTCTTGTATACCTAGACCTCAAATTCATCCATCAAAAAAATATCAAAGGAAAAACCATCATTGACTAACTTGCAGAAGCACCTCTCTCTAGAAATCAATCCTCTAACTTTGATTTCCCAGATGAATCCATTGCTACCCTCTCTCTGGATGATACCAATTACCAGATGACCTTATTCTTTGATGGTTCCGAATGTAAACATAGGGGTGGTGTAGGAGTTATCCTCTTTCCTTTTGATGGTGAGCCTATGCAGTTATATTTCAAACTAGATTTTGAATGTACTAAAAATATTGTTTAATATGAAGCACTTGTATTAGGTCTTCAAGATGCCACCACCTTAGACGTTAAATTGATTAATATCTTTAGTGAATCTCAACTGGTTTTGAATCAAGTTAATGACATATACCATTGTTATAATGAAATACATTAAAAGATAAGCATCATGTTGACATAATTTTGACTAGATTTGACCGTTATGAAATTTAAACCACATCGCATTCCACTAGTAAATTTACTGAGATACCATGGCCTACCTTTCTTCTCAAATACCCTCTTCGGCCTCCAAATCAAAAATCTTTGTCATAGTATAAAGGAAAAAATCACCTTTCTATATATTTCACGATGTTAACCTCATTATAACCACCGAACCTAACCCATATGACCTTTGGTATAAGTAGTTTTCACCTTTCCCTTTCAATTCTACCTCCAGATCTTACTCACAATGGACAATAAGTCTTTCTCAAAAGTTTATCTCGTTATGTCATCATTGGTGGTCTTATTTATAATTGTGGCTATGACAACATCCTCTTACGATGTCGTACAAGTTTTGAAATTCCTTACACCATCAAGGAATTTCACAAAACAGTTTGTTGAGGTCACTTTAGTGGTTTAGCTGTCGCTAAACGCATTCTCCGCATTGGCTATTATTAGCCAACCTTAAACCATGATTATTGTGATTATGTCAAACATTGTGTGAAGCTCCAACAACATGGTAATATTCATCACACACCTAGTCATGCCTTACAAGTCGCATGAGACCTTCATCCTTTCTCTCAATGGGGTTTGGATCTTGTCAGAGAGATCAATCCTAATTCTTCCCAACGTCATTAATGGATTATTACCGCTATTGAATACTACATTAAATGGGTAGAAGCAATACCTCTTATTTCTACAAAAGCTGAGAAAATATGTGAATTCATCAACCATCACATCATTTGTCACTTTGGTGTTCCTTGATGGGTATTGTTATTCCCTTCATTTAATCAACTCTCTTTTGATGTCATATTTAAACCAGGGTGTGTCTAAAGCTATATGCAACAAGAAGAAACTTAGTGATCTAGTAATTTTTATAGGTATTTTATATTTTATGGGGAATATTTTCAATGTCTTAAGGACTTCTTGGTTAAAATCCTTATTTGAATAAAACTATAAAAACATATTGGAAGTAAACATAATTTATAGAAATGAATTCTTTGGAAATAAACACACTTTGCATAAAGGAATTGCTAGAAATAAACACACATTTACAGAATGAAATAGATTGCTAAAAAAACAAACATTACAGAAATAAACACATAATTGAGAATGCTTGGAAAATGATTGCAAAGAAATAAGAACTTAATCTAGAACACCTGCAGGGACAAGTCTACAACAGATTTCAACTTAAGGAATTGAAAGCATTTACAAATTTAATAGATCTACACTATTTTCTTTAAAAATATAAATACCAACAAAAATGAGGATCTTGGTTCTTGGAGGAGTGGGCCCTTGCTCCACCTCAAAATAGGATTGGACAACTTAATTTTCTCTCAAAACAGAAATGGCTATTTTATTGATAAAATGTTATGCATTACAAAAATGTGTTGGATCTGTGTATATCAATCTATATCTATATCTTGTTATATATATATATATATATATATATATATATATATATATATATATATATATCTGAAGGTTCCTATATATATACTTCTTCCAGGGGGTGCATTTATGGCTGCAAATATTCCACTAATACAATGGAACTAAATTGTGCCCATAATAGATGATGAATTAAAACATGGATGGATGTAAAGTTGTGTGATATCCTAGATCCGTGAGTATGGAGAGTCGAAGTCTTCGAATTTGGTCTGATTGATAGGATAATTGATTTGATAAATCACTCACCATTTGGAATAGAATCTTATTGGTTCCAATAATTTAGAAGAGTTCTAAAACTAAATGAAATCATTCCAGGGCCTAACTAAGAGAGTTGAAGCTATCCATAGGAGTTCGGAACTAATTATAATAATTTTGAACTAAGTACTAGAGTTCCAAAACTAAGTCTGAAATTTCAGAACTAAGTGAGAGAACTTGTATCTGTATGGTGGAGTTCCGAAACTAATTCTAGAAGTTACGGAACTAAACCATTTTGATTCAAATGCTTCCAAAAACTTGTTATCCACTTCATGTTTGTTCTTCCACCGATTGTGACTGTTTTATTACAAACCGAGTTTCCAAAGAACTTAGTTAGGAATTACATATCTTTTAAATGTTAGAATCATAATCAACAAAAGATGGATAATTACATCCTAAATTATATAATATCAAACAAAAGTCACAAAATGTAGTCAAACTTAATAAAAAGGAGAGTAACATGAGATCATTTATTATACATTTAACGGGCATATCCTGGCATCATAATTTCCCCCATAATTACTTGTTTGTAAGTCCCCTTGCAAAATTTACTCTTCAGATCTTGGGTCATGGATTATGCATTCTAAATAATTTCTCGTGTCAAATGGTTGATATCTTGAATATTTCGAGTCTTTTAATTTAGAGGTGCTATATCTTGATCCTAATGCTACCTTCTTGAGATATGCCTCAAATTCAAAGTGGCATCTTATGGTTCTCTATGCTACCATGGTGATAAGGGGGTGAGAAGGAGTGGATGTCTTATTCTCATTTCCATCCATATGCCTATGTGATTTTTCATTTATCGAGGAATTAGCGTACATAAGGATTTTGCTCTATGAAAAATCCAGATTAAGTTTGTGGGAGATATTACTTCTCTTATTTTAAATGCCACCATGATAAATTCCCATATTTTCAAACATGCCTCATAAATATCTTCAAAATTTTCCTCTTCATAAGAGGTGAAGGCATTAATACTTATTTGAAAATTGGCAAGATAAGATTCCTTGAACCTTTTATCAAATGCATGGGATCGAAATGTGTAGAAAAGGTGGTTGGTTTACCATAGTGAATCCTCATCACAGAGACCAAATGAACTAGCCTTTAATAGATGCTCTGAATCCCTCTCCTTCCATGCAATTTGATTTTGAAGAAAAACACAAATGCATTAAACTAGCTCTCCCCTACATAGAAATTGATCATAAAACCCGAGTTCTTTTCCAACATTAAATTGCAGAGATAGAATTCACCGAGAATATTTTCTTCTTTTGCATTAGCTAAGGAATAGGCTACCATAAAATCAACTTCATATTTTATTTCATGTGGAAGGCCACATGCTATCCTTGAAAATTGTCATTGAATGAATTGTTCCTTCAAAAACACACTATATGTAGGAGAAGGTTTCTACATGTAAGAAATTTCTCGGTCATCATACAAACCATTTGTATTTTCACAAGATATTTAAATTTGTCTTTTTCTTCTTTGTAAAATTTTTATTCCCATTCTTTTCTTGCTTTCTTCTCTTCTTCTCTCTCACTTTTCAAGTCCTCATTGGATGTCTTGGCTTCACCGAGTTCTCTGCAAGTATCATCCCATAGATGTTCAAGTGTCCAATAACTTAATTCAATTTATACAGAGACTGTTGATAGAGAAGTTTGTTTTCTAGAATTATGACATTCTTCCTCATTCTCCATTATCTTATGTTTAACTCTCGTCAATTCCTCAGTCTTTTCAGTGAGCTAAGTTGTTAATTCCCCAATGACCATTTCTCTATATTCCAATTTAAGTTTGAGAAAATTCAACTCCTCATCCTTTTCTCTAATAACGAGTTCTACTACTGGAAAAAACAAAGCTTGTTTAACTTGTTGTTTCTCTTCTTTATCTCAAAGTTCCTTATGGGTTAAGCATTATTATTCTACCGAGGGGACTTACCTTTTCATTTCCAAGATGCCAATTCATCTTCTTCATGTGATAGTACTACTAATTCACCCATCTCTTGGAAAACTCACTTCTCAAATCTCTCATCTTATTTTTATATCTCTGTTTGTATTGGTCAGGAGGAGTCGTGGCCATGTTGCCCAAAATATCAATAGCTTCCTTTTCCATCCCATCTTGATCTTCCATATCCTCTAGAATCTCTCTATATTTTTTATGAATTCTCCTTCTTTGAGGAGCCTCAAAATGTACAGAAATGGGTCTCCTCCTAGAGATTATTTTGGTTTTCACCTCTTGCTCTTACCTAGGTGAACTATCACTGTCAGAGATAGATATTAACTCTCCCGTAGCTAATACAGAGGAAGGAATTTCTATAGAAGGCATAGTAGGTTCTACAATTTTAGTTCTTCTTCCAAATCTTCTTCTTTTTAGTATTTCCTCTCAACCTTTTTTTTATTTTCCTTTGCGGTGGAATTAGTTTCCAAATTAGTTGCAAGAGCAAAACGAGTTGTTATTACTCTCCTAAGAATATCGGGTTTAGCTTAAACTTTCTAAAAAAATATCCCACATTTCTTCTCCATTTTTCTTTGAAAGGAAATGGTGCTAGCACACTAAATGCACTAACCCATGATGTCGATTGTTCCCACATCCCAGAATACCTCGGGCCATTATATGGATGGAGTGAAAAAGAAACCCTGGAAGGTTTTCTATATATTCTAGTTTTGTAGCTCCATATCTAAGGTATATGAGGATCTTTAGAACTTCTCTTCCTACTGATTCAAATTGACCATCACAAAGTTAAATACTTGACTATCCAAAATGCCACTCTATCAAAGTGTTTGGGAAAGCTAGCCCTTCCGACCCCTTTTATGATTTTCTTCATGTTGTAAATATATTGGGTTTCAGCTTTCCCCTTTTTCAACAAGGTTTCAACAGGTCTTTTAATGTCCCTCGACAGGTTTGAGACATGCACAATTGGCACTTTGTAGATATCTTACTTATTGTATTCATAGAAAAAGTAATGAAAAAATTTCTATCCTTTGTCTGGATTTCTCTAAATTTATAATGAATTCTCTTACAAATTCGTCATTATACTTGGGGAACTTTCTTAGAAATTCTAGCCATCCTTCCTGTTGAAATATAGCTACCACTTCTTCATCTCGCAATGAGTTGGGTATCATCCTCTCGGTCCCTACTTTTTAATCCCCATGATACGAGGTGATTCAAATTCATTATCCTTTAATATTATGCGGATTGGTGAAGAAATATTCTCTTAGCTATGGAACTACTATACTTAGCTGCAGAACTTCTATGTTGTAGCCGGGAATGCAAATCTAATTCCCTACTTCTTCCTTGAAGTTTCTCTCGCAACTAGTTTTCACTTTGTTGACTACAAATTATTGATAAATCATTATAACTATGCCGCCAATTTATTCCATCAATATATTTCTCATGATTACTCACTTTTAATCATGATGTACAATAGACGACTCATCATACTAATCTTTTAAATCAAATCTAATAAAGAATGCAAACTTTTAATCTAACCTTTAATAAGTTAAAGACATAATTACCATCCTTGATGATGTAATCCCTTTGTCATGATGACTCATCATCTGTAATAAGTGAAACAAAAGGAAAATTGTTATAAAAATAGCTGAAATTCCAAAGATTTTTAATTTTGAATTACCCATTTATTTGAGAAGATCAACTACCATTGCTGGTTTTCAATTGATCTCTCGAGAGAAAAATTATTTTTGGGGGAAGAGAATGTCATTGAATGGTTTTCACTCTCCCATTTTTGTTGGGGGAGAGAATTCCATTTACTTGTTTTCATTCTCTTCTCTTTATTCTAGATCTATCCATCCGATTATTAGATCATTTTGGAAGAACTAGGTTCTTCCATATGATCAAATTCTTGTCTCGTTTCAATCGCCTCAAGAATTCATCCTTAGTAGGAGGCTTCTTATAAATTTTTAGCCTATGTCCATTGACCAAGAGTGTTCTTTTGCTACCATTAATGGGAAGTAACTAAATAGAACCATTGTCATATATTTTAACAATCTAATAGGGTCCCAACTATTTGGTTCTCAATTTTCCTTTGAAATGTTGGTACTTAAAATCAAACAAAGCAATGCCTATTCTCCTACTTTGAATTTACATTTCTTGATATGTGTATAATGCCATTGCTTCCTTCGTTCTTGGATTATCTCTCGTATCTTGAAGTGCTTCCATCCTCAATTCATCCAACTCATTAAGTTGAAGGATTCTCTCCTTTTGAGATCCATCCAACTCAATACCCACCTTAATCTGTCATCCTCAATGTCCGTAGTTCAAACTCAATATGCAACAAGGTATTTTTTCCATAGACTAAATCATATGGTGAAACCCTATTTTAGTTTTCCAAGTTGGACTACAAATCTTGTGAGATATTGTCTTCATTTACATGCTTCATTAGTCTTCCCTAAAATTGAGATAAGCATAGAAATTTTTTGACAAAACCTCCTAAAAACCCTTTGAAGGAGATTACATCGCCATGCATGCAAACATGTCTTTTATATGTATCGAGTGTCTTTTGAAAACCAATTACATGAGCATGGGAGCATCGAAACATACCTTACAAAAAACATGTTACATGTTGCTTGATTCCCAAAACCCAAAACCTGAAATGATCCTTTGCATCAGGTTTTCGGAACCCGATAGCATCCAGACATGTCTTTTACATGCTTCATGTCGGTTAGTTCCCAAAACCCGATTTGTTAAGAAAACCTTTGTTTTGGGTTTTCAAATGTCGAGCATGATGACATGGCATTAATTCTAAGTTGTTGGTTAGTTGGCACACGTGTCAGAGGAGGTGTAATAAATGCTAGGGCTTTATAAATACTCTGATTTTACACGTCATTTCTACCTGACATATTTTTGCTACGTGGATTTTTCATACATGCTCCTTCGACCTCCAAACCCGACTGAACTTCTCGATCAATTTCGTGATCCATCTTCGATCATTTTTCAAATTTCTTGAAGGTATTTTTCTCTTCTTATCATTTTGTGATCTTTGGGTTTGTTTTTGAAGTGTTCTTTTCAGTGTTTTTCCTCTTTGCTTTTTCTTGCCTCTGGGTTTAGGGTTTAGGGTTGTATTCTTCATTTTTGTTGAATTTCCATGAAAACCCTTGTTTAAAAATCCATCTTGGGTGTTTTCTTATTTCCTTTCATGGATATACTCTTGTGGTTTTTGGGAATAATCTATAAAACTTAACTTACAAATGTGGTGGAGATTTTACCTGTTTTGACATCCCAGAAACCCAACACCTATGTGTTTGGGTTTTACAGGTGTCGACACCATCCTTGTTTTCCACATTGTATGGGTTTTGAAAGATGCTTAACATCTTCTTCAATTTTTATCCTTTGTGTTGGTCGGGTTTTCAGGTGCCCGACATCTTCCAACTTCGCTTTTGTTGGGTTTCACAAAGTGTTCAACATCCTCCAAATTCCGCACAGACCATCAAGTTTTGTAAAGTGCTTAACACCCCCGATTTCCACCTTGTGTCAGGTTTTATGAAGTGTCCAACACAACCTAGTTTCGATTATACTCTACAGTGTGTCGGGTTTCACAAATTGTCTGACAGGTCTCAAAGTTTGGTTGGTGTGGTGGGTCTATGGGGTTGCTCAGCAAGCTTCCAAGTCCGATTGTTCAAACAAGAGTTATCTAGGCATTCTTTCTTCAAGACTTCTCATGTCAGATCCTGGATCATCTAAGGATAAGTTAGACAGGTCAGGAAAGATGAAATACAAGTACCAGAAAATGGAATCCCTTCCTACATAGATTGTAATTACGACATCCGAGATACGGAGCTTGGTAACATTGACATGGAAGACTTTTGGAACATAACCAAGGATTCTTCTCAGAGTCCCTAGATGAAGTCAATAACCAACAGTGGCCTCCCTCTTGTAGCAAGATTCCCAATGTCTGCTCAATGCCCTAAGTTCATTTTGGCTGTGCTTCCAATTATGACTCAGATTCCCGCTCAGTGAAAAATCAAGCAGGAGAAACCATAGTGAAGTTGGACGGGGTTACTTTGATGACCTCTTAAGATTACCCAACTTTGAGGAATATGTCGATGTAGATCTTAAGTCAACACAAAATCCTGGGACAAAGATCAAGAAGATTGCATCAAGCATGTGAATAAAAAGTTCTTGATCAAGGCCAAGCCAACCATCTCTAGGTTTCCCAAGTTTGTCCCCAGGAGTGATTTCATCCTTGAAATAGTGACATCATCACCCTATTGAGTCGAGTATTTGGACTCCCCGAGTCAAGAGACTTTCAAGGGTGGATGTATCAATTCATGGTCATTATAAAGAAGAATGAACAAGGGATTGATTGGAGTAGTCTTATAAGTAATGAGATTGATTCCCAGATGAAGATAGTCTTGACTACCGAAAGTTTTATATGTCATCATATGTCACCTATGCAGCAGCCAAGTATGAGGAATTATCCAGGGTTGGACGTGAAGGGAAGTAAGTCAACCAAACATATATATCGGTATTTCCCTAGTTGACAATGAAGGGGTCCGAGGATCAATTCAGAAGAGTGAATGATGCCTTCTTTTATGAGAACATCTGCATGTTGAACCCTGACTTAAGAAAGAGAAGAGTCTCTGATGAGGCATGGGCCAAAGTATCAAAATGGGGTTATATCTTCTTGCAGTTCAAGAAGTTCACATACCTTGGGTGGTCATGTACCTGGGTGATCCTTTCGATTGCCTAGATTCCCAGGTGATAAGCTGATCCTAATGGAGTTGGTTAAGACAATTGTTGGATTTCCACAAATTCCAACAAAGTAAACACAAGGCTATCGTATCCTTCCCTATTTCCATCGGAAGGTACACATGCTCGATAGTGGTTAAAGCTAAGAATGTGGTGCATGAGCTTCAGGACAAGTTGAAGAAGCACATGAAGCACAGAGATGGATTTGATTTCGAGGAGTCCTTAAATCATATGGGACTTTATATCTACATGTTCCCAACATAGAAGATATTTGGGTTGATCTTCGGGATGAAGTTTCCATCCGAAGAAAGGACAATAAAGAAGTTGACAATTGAAGAAATCTAGATGCTAGATTTATCTGACATCCTAGAGGGCACCATGATAATGAGAGTGTCCTTGATGCCTCGTATGATGGGTTAAATGAAGACCGATATGTATTCCCAACCATTGATTGGTCCATCACTGAGAAAGCTTCTATTATGGGGAGAGCTGCTCAAATTCTTGCCCGTACTAAGGCGTGGCTCATTTCTTGGGGAATGAGTTATAAAGAAGGGAGTTTTTCAAAACTAGATACTTTGGAAGTGGGACCCTCCAAGGGAAAAAAGGAAAAGGATAAGAACCCTTCCAAGAGGCCAATAAAGGTTAAGTTTGTTAGAAAGGGAGAAGATCAAGTAACTACACACAGTGGCCACTCTCCCACAAATAGTTGAGATTCTTGATTCACCTCCACAACCAGAACAAGGAAATCCTCCTTCAGAGAAGAGATTGTTCAACCTTCCATTCCTCTTTTGGTTGACATTTCATCAGAGGTAAGTCTTCCTCTTATCTCTCAAGCTCTAATTTCAGAATCATTGCCTCCTCCCATTCAGCCTTCCTTGCCTCAGATTTCTTCACCAAGTTCCTCAGCCATGGCTAGTATCTTCTCTGGCCTCTCACCTCTCCCCACTGGACCTCAGTTAACCATGGATATGCCTCCTCCTTCTGCACCTTCATTCCCTGAGTCCATTGTCATGGACACTACACTTGCAGTGGTCACCACTCCACAAGCTAACCTTCCTCCACCTGAGGATGTGACCGTAACACCTACAATGGGAGAAAATTCTTCCAATATGCCTCAATGGTTAATAGATCAGACTCAAGGAAGAGGAAGGTGGTAGTTCCCTACCAGCCTTTGATTTTAGTTCCCTCAAGGTCACTCCTACCAAGTCGGCCAAGAAACCCAAAATAGTTTCAAGGATTTCAGTGGATGCCTCAGGCATAAATTTGAAATTACTACTCCCTATGGCTGATAAAACCAAGGATGATATAATGGTCATAGATTATCAAATCACAAGGGTTGATCTAGGAAAGTAACAATGGAGGGAGCACAACAAGATGCACAAGATGCCATGAATGTGTTGTGTCAGAAGCTAAAGGAAACTAAGGAAAACAGAGATGAGTTAAAAGAGAAAGTACAAGTACAAATGTAAGTACTACTCAAGCTCTCAAAGCCTCCTGAGTCAACACCATCATCCTCTACTCCTATCAGGTTTGATTTCTCATTGGTACCCATGATCGAGAAGATTAATGAGAAGGGGAGAATGGTCGATGAATGGATCCAAAGGCTGCTCCTACAAGGAAAAGAAGTCATGAGGACACCGTGGAAGTCTACAAATCCTTGGAGGATATAAAGAAGGATGGAGAGAAAATGGATGATGAATTTTCAGTAGAAGTTGGGAACCTAGAGTTAACTTTTGAAGCTCTCCAAATGCTGAAATAGGTTCCATCCCACATCTTGATCGAAGAAGGCATCATTCCACATGGGGACAAACATTTTCAACTAACCAAAGCCATTAGATTAGAATAAAGATTCTCAATGAAGCTTGTAGAAAATTGAGGGAATCAAGAGATCAATTGGTCGATGGCACATGAATGACATAGAAGAAGAGCTAGTCAAGATCTGTGCTAAGGTGTTGAGTGAAAGCTCGGGTATTCTTCCTATTGATGATCTTTACAAGCAGATCCAAGAATCAATTCAAGCATGAACCAACTTATGGATTTGGCCTAGAAATCATTGATAGGTTTGTGAAAATTGAACATTCTTTGGAAACCCGAGGAAACTCAACAAGAGACTAAAAAAGCTTCCTGGCAATGCTAGCGATACTCAGGAAACATGTGAAGTTTTGAGTGATCATTCCACCGTGCCTGATGAAAATGAGATGCAGGTATAATCCAAAAGTTCCAAGAATTTTGGGACAAGCAGGATTTGTTGGAGGAAGACAAAGATGATGAAACAGAATAGGCATAATGTTGCATGTCATTTCAATCCTAAAATCGACATGTCTTTTTCATTTTTGTTTCATCACATAGGAAGAAAATTTTGACTTGGTCTCCTACGTGAGAGTCAAGCAAAATAGGACTCTCATTAAAAAGACTATTTTCTAGGATTTATCCTATTTTCTCTCAACTCCTTTTATTATAAATAAGGGATGCTTATGCATTCCAAAGGTTGAGATTTTTGGAATATTGAGATCTATTGTGAAGAAGAAAGACTTTGTGTTTTCTTTTAATCATTTGAGGAATAGAGCTGATGCTATTTTGCAAACTTTGTGTTGTGAGATGTATCTTTCTTAAGATATTGTTCTTATGTTCATAATCTTAAGCTATTCTTTGTTTAGCATCTTGATTGTTCTAATCATTTCAAACATTACATTTGTTATCTAAAACTCGTATGATTATTTCGTGATCTGTGTTTACTCGAAAGAAAATACGTTCCTCTCATTTCCTTTCCATTGTGTTTCTTCCATAATAATAATTTCCTTTCCGATCCATTTCATTTCAAAAGAGAAATATCTTCACCTATTATGGATATGGATTTGGGATTCTATCCCAACCCCAATGGTTAGATTAGTGTGAATATTGTATATATTATTTCTGTTGTGTTTTAGATTAGTAATAAACAGGAAGCCTCACCTATCTTTGAGGAGGGATTTAATCCCATGTACTGTGGTTGAACCTCATATTTTGGCTTGAAAAATATCCAACCAACAGTTTTTTGGTGACTCCACTGGGGATATATGGATTGATAAGACTAAGCTTATCCTTTTGGTGTCTGGCGACTCCGTATTTGCCTTATTTTCAAGAAGATCCATTTTCCAGTTCAAGCTTGGCCAGAAGATCTTCACTCGGTCAAGCCGAGCCAGGGGTGAAACTGATCCATTCTTTGATCTGCTTCAACAACATAATTTAGGCTTTCACCCAACAAGTGTTGCATCTAGTCAAGTGAAAGAAGTTCTTTGCCCATCCGAAGGACTCAGATTCCTCAAGAACAAGAAGTTTCTACAACTTTTCATGCATTATTCTTATCGGATATTCATATTCCTATATGCACTTCATTTAGAAGAATGGAAACACAACCTGTGCCTTGGGGTGCAACTATTGGTCCTCTTTCCCTTACTCCACCATTGCATGACCTACCTCATGGATCATGGAAGAATATTCCTAAGTTCAACGGTGATGGAAAACAACATCCTGATGAACACATTGCCTCATTCTTTGTTGCATGTGGTGTTCTTGGGGTTGCTCATGAAGATGTCTCTATTTGACTCTTCATTGAAACATTGCATGGCGTAGTAGCAATAGAATGGTTTTACCATCTCCCAAATGCATGCATTACCAACTGGGCTACCATGAGATCTGTATTTGAAGCAAGGTTCAAACCAGCTAAAGATTCTCATGCCTTGTTAGCATAACTTACACACATGAAGAAGGAGTCTTATGAACCCATGCGGGATTTCATAGCCAAATTCAACAAGCTGATCCATAAGATTCCAGACCTAGTTGTTCCTACTCTTGAAAATTAGAAGTGTTTCTTCATCAATGCTCAACCCCCGATGTAAGCTTCTTGTTGAGAAGATCTGTTATCCCCGATTTGGCCACCACTCAAGCTACAACCACCGAAATAGAAGATGATCTTATTTTGGCTGGAAAGATCAGAAGAGAATCATCTAAACCTAAAAATAGAGTTCTTCTCAGAGTACTACTGATCCTATGATTCAGAAGATGGCCAATGACTTGATCACTTTAAAGAAGCAAATGTCTCAACAAGCAACCAACATTCCTTATCGGGATATTCCTAGATGGAATTTCAACAATGCCAATGGCGCTCCCGCAAGAGATAGGAATCGGTTGATCACTGCTCCCACCAGGCTAGCCATTGAAGCTCCTCCTATCAATGCAATAGTAGTTGAAATAGTTGAGGAGGATGAGGAACTAGAAGATCATGACTCTCATGAAGCCTTCAAAGCTTCAGGATATGTTGATGAGTCTTTTGATGATTCAGCTGGTGACTCCAACATTGGTTATTTGGAATATGAGAAAGATGAAGATGAGCATGATGGAAAATCATTTGTAGTTTTCACTCGATCCCAATCTCAGAACCCCAGAAATTTGGTTGAAATCTCCAAGGATAAAAGTAAGGAAGCTCCCGTAGTTATGGCTGAAAAGAGGATCTCCCATCTCAGCACAAACTGAAAAGGAGATAACGAAAAAGGTAACTTCACCTTCCAACTCTCTTTCTCCTACTTTCAAGGCTAGTACCTCGGCTCAGACCAATGTAACTAGAACTGAGCCCTCCATCATTCCTTCATATACCACTTTTGACATCATTGATCATGCAAAGAAAACCAAAATCCAAATGTCGGAAGCCGAATACCTTCAGTCCAACCCTGAGCAATTTGAGAAACTTGCCAAATTCATTAGAAGCAAGGTTGTTATTCCTCCATCTTCAAAAGGCATTTTTCCTAGCCCCACTCAGCCTTTACCTCAGAGTAATATGACCTCTGCCACTTCTTCAGAAAGATTGAACCATTTTATTTGTCTTTACTTATAAACGGTTTCAAACTCAACAATTGCATAATTGACTCAGGAGCCTCTGATAACGTTATGCCCAAAAAGTAGCTCATGCCCTGGACTCACACTGACTAAATCTTATGGGTGATGTTACTCCATGGAAACTAAACAAGTCCCCTTGATTGGCCAAATCAAGGATGCACAGTTTGCATTTGTTGCATTTCTAGAAAAGAGAGTAAAAATGACTATCCTAGTTGTTGATATCCCGACGGTTGCTTATGGGATTCTTTTGGGAAGAGGATTTTGCAAAGATGTTGGAGGAGAAATCAACATGGATTGGACCAAAGCTAAAATTCCAGTAAATGGAGTTCCTCGTGTCCTTCACCCCGAAGCACAAGCAAAGTACCTAGTTACTAAATCAGATGATCCTAAGGCTCAAATTCTCTTTGAAGATGTAGGCTTGGGTAATTATTTCCTGACATCTGAGGTGCCCTCTATAGAAGTGAAAGAAGAAGATCCTAACACTGTCTGGACCCTTGAGTTTGATGGGAGCTGTTCAACTACTGGTTCAGGTGCCGCGTAGTTCTTATATCTCCAGATTTTGAGATCTTTCCCTTTGCTTTCAAGTTGTAGTTTGATAATACTAATAACACAACCTGAATATGAAGCTTTGTTATTAGGATTAGAAATGGCAAAGAAAAAGGAATCCAAAATCTCAAAGTACAGGGAGATGCCGAGTTGATTGTGAATCAAGTAAGGGAATTTATCAGGTAAAAAATGACCATCTAAAACATTACAGAAACAAGGTTTGGGACAACATAGAATGCTTTGATGCTTTTTCCATTAAAGTAGTCTTAAGAGATTACAATGATAAAGTTGATTCCTTAGTTGTTTTCTGCATCTCTTCTTCTTCCTCACCCATAGTTCAAACAGGACACATATACCATTGAGATTGTGTATCGTCCAAGTGTTCTAGATAACTCAGCTCATTGGCAGGTGTTTAATGATGACCAACAGGTATTGTCTTTTCTGGAGAAAGCTGATAATTTTAGTGAACTTTATTTTGAAGGATCAAAATCAGATTTTCATGAGTCCGTCTTGAATTCATATCAAGAAATTGATGGTGAATTCATCCAGCTTAAAGGAAATAAGATTCAAAGGGATTAGTTTCTCTGGAAGGTCTATTTGACAAGCATGACCTAGTTCATTCAGGGTAAAAGGCAAGCTGAAGGTGCTTCCTCCTCGTCGAGGTAGATCAAGTTAACCTAGGCTCCATTGATCAACCACGGATGGTAAACATCGGTAAATGTTGTTCTCGGAGAAAAAGAAATATTCTCTTCACTCTTGAAGAGATATATGGATGTCCTAGCATGGTCATATGTGGATCTAAAGTCTTTCAAGCCCAAGGATGTGCAACATAGCATTCCTTTGAAGCCTGAAGTTAAACCCTACTAGGAAGAAGCAGAGGCATTACAACCCAAAGATCTCAGGGACTATTCTTGTAGAAATTTAGAAAATGTTAGACGCAAGGATTATCTTTCCGATCCATCATTCCACCTGGGTTGTGAACATTGTCCCTATGAGAAAGAAGAATGGTGAAATATGGATTTGTGTTGACTTCTGGAATCTCAACCAGTCTTCATTAAAGGACAATTATCCATTGCCCATCATGGACTAGGTATTATAGATTATCACTGGAGTAGAAATGTTATCCATGCTTGATGGATTTTTGGGGTATAATCAGGTTGAGGTAGTTTGAAGATCAACATAAAACAACGTTCACTACCCCATGGGGAACCTTTTTATAGAAGGATGCCTTTTGGTTTGATCAACACCGGAGCCATGTTTCAAAGGGCTATGGACTTAGCTTTTAGAGATTTAATGGGAAAGGTCATAGTTGTGTATTTGGATGACTTGACGGTCTTTTCTAAAAAGTGAAGTGATCATTATGATCACCTGGGAATGTACTCTTAAGGTGCAGGCATCATGGGATTTCATTAAATCCTAAAAATTCCATGTTTGGAGTGATAAGGAAATTTTTTGGGTCATATTGTGACTAGAGAAGGAACCAAGATCGACCCTAGAGAGGGTGAAGGCCATTCAAAGCCTTACCCTACCCACAAGCAAAACTAGGGTGCACTCCTTTTTTGGGAAGGTTAATTTCCTAAGAAGATTTGTACCTGATTTTTTGATAAAACCAAGGATATCCTTGGAATGATGAAGGATAAAATTCCATTTGATGGAGCACTGAAGGGAAGCTTGCATTTGAAGAAGTCAAATGGGAAATTGCTCATGCTCCTATTCTGGTATGCCCGGACTTCAAGAAATATTTCATCATGTACAACTACGCTTCCACACATATAGTATCGGCCATCCTGATGTAGGAAAATGAAGAAGGAATTGAAGCTCCCATTGCTTTCATGAGCTGCCCACTAAAGGAACATGAATTGAAGATGTCATAGATTGAAAAGCATGCTTATGCAGTGGTGAGAGTGGTGAAACATTTCAGGTATTATGTCTTGAGTTCCCACACTCTCATTCTAGTTCCTGATACCGTAGTTAAATCCATTCTGACCCAACAAGAGTTGGGTAGTCAATGGGGTAACTAGATAGCCAAAGTCTAGGAGTATGACTTGGACATCAGACCTACCAAGTTGGTGTGAGGTAGAGGCCTGTGCCAATTAATCACAGAAAACAATGTTGAGACAGAGTGTGAAGAAACTAAAGGTACTTCTTCAGAATTTCCCAAAGTGCTTTTCGTAAGCATGACTGATGAATGGTACAGATATCACTTTATTTTTAACCTATGGTGAGTGTCCCCACATTTAAGCCAAAAATAAAAGAGGACAGTTAAACTCAGATCTACAAGATACATTCTGTGGGACAATGGTATATACAAGAAAGGTATCGATGGTGTATTCTGCATTGTGTTGACAAGTCTCAATAGATAAGGTTGCTAGAGTCCTTCCACAATCTAGCATGTGAGAGGAAATTTCTCTTCTTCCATAATGGCTTACAAGATTTTATGGGCCAGGTACTATTGGCCTACTCTCTTTCGAGATTCAGCTGAATGGGTGGCCAAGTGTGAAGCTTGTCAACATTTCGTTGGTCGTCCTAAGCTGGCAGCTCTTCCCTTAAAGCCCGTGGTGATTGAAGAACCTTTTTCACCAATGGGGAATTGATTTCATTGGAGTATTGAACCCTACCTCTAGTGCCGGTCATAATTATGTCCTCACCACCATAGACTATTTCACCAAGTGGGTGGAAGCTTCTCCAATCAAACAAGCTACTCTCGAAGTTGTTTGTAATTTTCTCAAAGAAAATATAATTGTTAGATTCGGTGTGCCTCACAAGATTGTTGCCAAAACACCTCCAATTTCTCATCCCATGAGTTGAAATTTTTTTATGGATTTGGGATCACGTTGGCTCATTCATCCGATTACTACCCTCAAGGCAATGGTCAAGTTGAATCAAGCAACAAAAACTTGGTGACCATAATCAGAAAGTTGGTCGATGAGAATCAGAGGACATGGCACAAAGCATTGTATGATGCATTGTGGGCTGATCGGATTACTCCTAAATGAGCTATTGGAATGTCCCCATTCTAGGTGTTGTATGGAATTGATGTTGAGATACCTATCTCTGTAGAATTTCCAGCCTTATAGTTGGCTAAAGCAATTGAGGATGAAACTTTTCAAAGTTCTATTGAGAAAAGGATAATGTACCTAGCTAGGCTAGAAGAAGAATGGAGCAAGGTGGTGGATCACATCATAGACCATCAGATCAAAGTCAAAAGAATATTTGACAAGAAATCAAAGCAACGTGATTTCAGGTCAGAGATCTAGTACTTCTCTGGGACAAGAGAAGAGAACAGAAAGGGATGCATGGCAAGTTTGACTCCTTATGGAAAGGTCCTTTCAAAATACATCAGCTGAATGGTGAAAATAGCTTTTTCTATCATACCTTGATGGAGAGTTTCTCCCTCTACCTTTCAGTGGCCAACATTTGAAGATGTTCCACCAGTAATGCAAGATGCTCTCTTGCATTGTATCATAATTTATTTTTTGTTGTGTGTTTGCTTTCTTTCTTTCTTTCTTTGTTTTTTTTGGTTTTTCTTCTTCAAACTCCATAGCCCAATGGATAAAGATTTTGATATGAGTTCTCTTCCTTTGATGTCTCAAAGAAAGTCCCCAACTGGAGCTAGTTGTTATCTCATTTTTAGTGATTCCAGCTAAAATTGAGATAACCATAGAATTTTTTTTTTGACAAAACCTCCTAAAAATGCCCTTTGAAGGAGATTTTAGGTTTTGGGTTTCCATCGCATGCAAACATGTCTTTTACATGCTTCATGTCGAGTGTCTTCAAAACCCAAAACCGATTACATGCCAGTGTATCGGGTTTTCAGAACCTAGGAGCATCAGAACATACCTTACAAAAAACATGTTACATGTTGCTTGATTTTCAAAACCCAAAACCCAAAATGATCCTTTGTATCAGGTTTTCAAAACCCGATAGCATCCAGACATGTCTTTTACATGCTTCATGTTGGTTGGTTCCCAAAACCCGATTTGTTAAGAAAACCTTTGTTTCAAGTTTTGGAAGTGCTAAGCATGATGACATGGCATTAATGCCAAGTTGTCGGTTAGTTGGCACACATGTCGGAGGAGGTGTAATAAATGCTAGGGTTTTATAAATACTCCAATTTTACACGTCATTTCTACCTGACATATTTTTTTTGCTACGTGGATTTTTCGTACATGCTCCTTCGACCTCCAAACCCGACTGAACTTCTCGATCGATTTCGTGATCCATCTTCGATCATTTTTTGAATTTCTTGAAGGTATTTTTCTCTTCTTATCATTTTGTGATCTTTGGGTTTGTTTTTGAAGTGTTCTTTTGGGCATTTTTTCCTCTTTGCTTTTTCTTGCCTCTGGGTTTAGGGTTTAGGGTTGTATTCTTCATTTTTGTTGAATTTCCATGAAAACCCTTGTTTAAAAATCCATCTTGGGTGTTTTCTTATTTCTTTCATGGATATACTCTTGTGGTTTTTGGGAATAATCTATAAAACTTAACTTACAAGCGTGGTGGAGATTTTACCTGTTCTGACATCCCAAAACCCGACACTTTGTGTTCGGGTTTTACACAGGTGTCCGACACGCATAGTATCAAGTTTTTGAACTCAACACCATCCTTGTTTTCCGCATTGTATCGGGTTTTAAAATCTACTTAACATACTTCAATTTCAATTTGTGTCAAGTTTCATAGGGTGCACAACATCTTCTAACTTTTCTGCTTGTGTCGGGTTTCACGAAGTTTCAACATCCTCCAAATTCATCAGACCATCGGGTTTTGTAAAGTGCTTAACACCCCTTGATTTCCACCTTGTGTTGGGTTTTATGAAGTGTCCAACACAACCTAGTTTCTGATTATACTCTATAGTGTGTCGGGTTTCATGAATTTCGATAGGTCTCAAGTCCTGGTTGGTGTGGTGGGTCTGTGGGGTTGCTCAGCAAGCTTCCAAGTCCGATTGTTCAAACAAGAGTTATCTAGGCATTCTTTCTTCAGGAATTCTCATGTCAGATCCTGGATCATCTAAGGATAAGTCAGACAGGTCAAGAAAGATGAAATACAAGTACCAGAAAATGGAATCCCCTTCCTACATAGATTGTAATTACGACATCCGAGATATGGAGCTTGGTAACATTGACATGGAAGAATTTTGGAACAGAACCAAGGATTCTTCTCAGAGTCCTGGATGAAGTCAATAACCAACAAAGTGGCCTCCCTCTTGCAAAGAGGATTCCCAATGTCTACTCAATGCCCCGAGTTCATTTTGGCCTGTGCTTCCAATTATGACTCAGATTCCTCAAGTGAAAAATCAAGCAGAGAAACCATAGTGAAGTTGGATGGGGTTACTTTGATGACCTCTTAAGATTACCCAACTTTGAGGAATATGTCGATGTAGATCTTAAGTCAGCATAGAAATCTGGGACAAAGATCAAGAAGATTGCATCAAGCATGTGAATAAAAATTTCTTGATCAAGGCCAAGCCAGCCATCTCTAGGTTTCCCAAGTTTGTCCCCAGGAGTGATTTCATCCTTGAAATCAGTGACATCATCACCCTATTGAGTCGAGTATTTGGACTCCCGAGTCAAGAGACTTTCAAGGGTGGATGTATCAATTCATGGTCCTTATAAAGAAGAATGAACAAGGGATTGATTGGAGTAGTCTTATAAGTAATGAGATTGATTCCCAGATGAAGACAGTCTTGACTACTGGCAAGTTTTATATGTCATCATATGTCACTATGCAATAGCCGGTATGAGGAATTATCTAGGGTTGGACATGAAGGGAAGTAAGTCAACCAAACATATATATCGGTATTTCCCTCAGTTGACAATGAAGGGGTCTCGAGGATCAATTCAAAAGAGTGAATGACGCCTTCTTTTATGAGAACATCTGCATGTTGAACCCTGACTTAAGAAAGAGAAGAGTCTCTGATGAGGCATGGGCTGAAGTATCAAAATGGGGTTGTATCTTCTTGTAGTTCAAGAAGTTCACATACCTTTGGGTGGTCATGTACCGGGTGATCCTTTCCGATTGCCCAGATTCCTAGGTGATAAGCTAATCCTAATGGAGTTGGTAAGACAATTGTTGGATTTTCACAAATTCCAACAAAGTAAACACAAGGCTGCCGTATCCTTCCCTATTTCCATCGGAAGGTACATGTGCTCGATAGTGGTTAAAGCTAAGAATGTGGTGCATGAGCTTTAGGACAAGTTGAAGAAGCACATGAAGCACAGAGATGGATTTGATTTTCGAGGAGTCCTTAAATCGTACAGGACTTTATATCTACATGTTCCCAACATAGAAGATATTTGGGTTGATCTTCGGGATGAAGTTGCCATCCGAAGAAAGGACAATAATAGGTTGAAAATTGAAGAAATCTAGATGCTAGATTTATCTGACATCCCAGAGGGCACCACGGATAATGAGAGTGTCCTTGATGCCTCGTATGATGGGTTAAATGAAGACCGATATGTATTCCCAGCCATTGATTGGTCCATCACTGAGAAAGCTTCTATTATGGGGAGAGCTACTCAAATTCTTGCCCATACTAAGGTGTGGCTCATTTCTTGGGGAATGAGTTATAAAGAAGGGATTTTTTCAAAACTAGATACTTTGGAAGTGGGACCCTCCAAGGGAAAAAAGGAAAAGGATAAGAACCCTTCCAAGAGGCCAATAAAGGTTAAGTTTGTCAGAAAGGGAGAAGATCAAGTAACTACACCAGTGGCCACTCTCCCACAAATAGTTGAGATTCTTGATTCACCTCCACAACTAGAACAAGGAAATCCTCCTTCAGGAGAAGAGATTGTTCAACCTTCCATTCCTCTTTTGGTTGATAGTTCATCAGAGGTAAGTCTTCCTCTTATCTCTCAAGCTCTAATTTAGAATCATTGCCTCCTCCTCCCATTCAGCCTTCCTTGCCTCGATTTCTTCACCAAGTTCCTCAGCCATGGCTAGTATCTTCTCTGGCCTCTCACCTCCCCACTAGACCTCAGTTAACCATGGATATGCCTCCTCCTTCTGCACCTTCATTCCCTAAGTCCATTGTCACGGACACTACACTTGTACAGTGGTCACCACTCCACAAGCTAACCTTCCTCCACCTGAGGATGTGACCGTAACACCTACAATGGGAGAAACTTCTTCCAATATGCCTCAATGGTTAATAGATCAGACTCGAGGAAGAGGAAGGTGGTAGTTCCATTACCAGCCTTTGATTTTAGTTCCCTCAAGGTCACTCCTACCAAGTCGGCCAAGAAACCCAAAATAGTTTCAAGGATTTCAGTGGATGCCTCAGGGCATAAATTTGTAGAAATTACTACTCCTGTGGCTGATAAAACCAAGGATGATATAATGGTCACAAATTATCAAATCACAAGGGTTGATCTAGGGAAAGTAACAATGGAGGGAGCACAAGAGATGCACAAGATGCCATGAATGTGTTGTGCCAGAAGCTAAAGGAAACTAAGGAAAATAGAGATGAGTTAAAAGAGAAAGTACAACAGCTGATAGAAGTACTACTCAAGCTCTCAAAGCCTCCTGAGTCAACACCATCATCCTCTACTCCTATCAAGTTTGATTTCTCATCGGTACCCATGATCGAGAAGATTAATGAGAAGGGGAGAACGGTCGATGAATGGATCCAAAGGATGCTCCTACAAGGAAAAGAAGTCATCGAGGACATCATGGAAGTCTACAAATCCTTAGAGGATATAAAGAAGGATGGAGAGAAAATGGATGATGAATTTTAGTAGAAGTGGGAACCTAGAGTTAACTTTTGAAGCTCTCCAAATGTTGAAACAGGTTCCATCCCGCATCTTGGTCGAAGAAGGCATCATTCCACATGGGGACAAACATTTTCAACTAACCAAAGCCATTAGATTCAGAATAAATATTCTCAATGAAGCTTGCAGCAAATTGAGGGAATCAAGAGATCAATTGGTCGATGGCATGAATGACATAGAAGAAGAGCTAGTCAAGATTTGTGCTAAGGTGTTGAGTGAAAGCTCGGGTATTCTTCCTGTTGATGATCTTTACAAGTAGATCCAAGAATCAATTCAGCATGAACCAACTTATGGATTCAGCCTAGAAATCATTGATAGGTTTGTGAAAATTGAACATTCTTTGGAAACCCTAAGGAAACTCAACAAGAGACTAAAAAAGCTTCTTGGAAACGCTAGCGATACTCAAGAAACATGTGAAGTTTTGAGTGATCATTCCACCATGCCTGATGAAAATGAGATGCAGGGTATAATCCAAAAGTTCCAAGAATTTTGGACAAGAAAGCTTTGTTGGAGGAAGACAAAGATGATGAAACAAAATAGGCACAATGTTGCATGTCATTTCAATCCTGAAATCGACATGTCTTTTTCATTTTTTTTTCATCACATAGGAAGAAAATTTTGACTTGGTCTCCTATGTGAGAGTCAAGAAAAATAGGAATCTCATTAAAAAGAATATTTTCTAGGATTTATCCTATTTTCTCTCAACTCCTTTTATTATAAATAAGGGATGTTTATGCATTCCAAATGGTTGAGATTTTTGGAATATTGAGATCTATTGTGAAGAAGAAAGACTTTGTGTTTTCTTTTAATCATTTGAGGAATAGGAGCTGATGCTATTTTACAAACTTTGTGTTGTGAGATGTATCTTTCTTAAGATATTTTTCTTATGTTCATAATCTTAAGCTATTCTTTGTTTAGCATCTTGATTTTTCTAATCATTTCAAACATTACATTTGTTATCTAAAGCTCGTATGATTATTTCGTGCTCTGTGTTTACTCAAAATAAAATACATTCCTCTCATTTCCTTTCCATTGTGTTTCTTCCATAATAATAATCTAATCTCGATGAAGACCAATTCCCACTATTCGGAAAAATGTAGAGGGTTTACTCAAAACCTAAACTAACTTGCCAAGGAGAATGGTAAGAAGATTCATAAAATGAAACCTAAACTACAAAGGTGATGCACCGAGGAATGAAGAAACACTGTCTTGCCAAAAACACAAACCATAAAAATGCAATGCAAGATCATGCACAGATAACCAGATTTGTAGTGAAAGATCAAGAGGATGCAAATGAACACAGAGGGTTGAGAATCATCCACAGACATGCATTATTTTCTCCAAAGATTGATACAACACACTACAAAATGCCAAGAGGCAAAGTTGCATTACAGTTTTTAATGGGAGGTTTTAACTCCACAAATTCACCTACCAAAGAGAAGAAGGGAGGGGCAAAACAAGAATGTCCAACCTTTAGAAATAATCCCCTCCTTATAATTTATAGGAAGAATGAGAGAGGGAAGAGAGAGGAAATCCAAATCTACCCCACCTACCTCCACATTGCATTTAATTTATCTCATTATGGTGGTAAGTGAGAACCCTAGAAAACTTAAAAAGTTATGAACTGTATTTTTCATTTTTAAAATCTTTTTGGATAGAGGACCTCGTAAGCTTTTCAAAAATTCCAACCTTGCGTGAATCCAAGCTCCCCGTGAAAATTTATGGCTGTCTCGAATATCCGGTCGTGGTCTTCTTCTTGTCGGGCCGAATGTTACACCTCCCGAAGGTGTTGTATAGGCACATCCATATTCATGTCGAGATAGCCATTACATGTGCTAAGGCACAAATTCTTTCATGTCGATATTCTCGTGTCATGTGCCCTTTACGTGTGCAAAGGCACAACTTCGCCATGTTGACACTCTCTGTCATGCGCCTCTTACTGTCTAAGGGTGCATCTATTTTCGTGTCGACACCTTACGTCATCCACCTCTTACTCGCGCCAAGGATGCATCCATTTTCATGTGGACACCTTTGTCATGTGCCTCTTACTCGTGCAAGGGTGCATCCATTTTCATGTCGACACCTTCTGTCGTGCGCCTCTTACCTATGCTAAGGGTGCATCCATTTTTGTGTTGACACCTTCTGTCGTGTGCCTCTTACCTACGCCAAGGGCGCATCCATTTTCATGTCGACACCTTCTATCATGTGCCTCTTACCTGTGCCAAGGGTGCATCCATTTTCATGTCGACACCTTCTGTCATGCACCTCTTACCTGCGCTAAGGGCGCATCCATTTTCGTGTCGACACCTTCTGTCGTGTGCCTCTTACCTACACCAAGGGCGCATCCATTTTCGTGTCGACACCTTCTGTCATGCACCTCTTACCTACACCTTCAGCTATTGGTGATGTAATAAAAATTGGGTTCTGAGTTTCTTTGATTTCCATATTCTTCTGTTTGTCTATATCTACCTGGGGGGAGATATTTACAACAATAATTTCCTTTCAGATCCATTTCATTTTGAAAGAGCAATATCTTCACCTAATATGAATATGGATTTTGGGATTCTATCCCAACCCAAATGGTTAGATTAGTGTGAATACTATATATATTATTTCTATTTTGTTTTAGATTAGTAATAAGCAGGAAGCCTCACTTGTCTTTGAGGAGGGATTTAATCCCATGTACTATGGTTGAACCTCATATTTTGGCTTGACAAAATATCCAACCAATAGATTAACTTATTTATTTATTTCTTAGTGAAAGAAGGAGGAAAATTCCCTATTGCAAGATAATTTTCCATATAATAAAACCATGGTGTATCAACTAAAATAGCAAACAATTGTTCATCTGGAAAGTTTTCCTTAACTAGATATTGCTCCCCTATAGTGGTTAGTCTTGACAAGAAATCAGCTACCACATTAGATTTACCTAGATTATCCACAATGGTAATATCAAATTCTTGTAAAAGTAATAACCATATAATTATCCTACCTCCAACAACTAGTTTGTTCATTAAATATTTAATTGTTAAGTGATTTGTATGTACAAATATTTTATACCTTGTAATGTAATGTCTAAATTTATTAATTGCATAGATCACAACCAGAAATTATTTTTCAGTGGTAGTGTAATTTATTTCAGTGGGAGTAAGATTTTTACTAAGATAGTAGATAGCATACATTTTTCCTTCTTCATCTTTCTATCCCAAAACTGCACCAATTGAGTTATTTGAGGCATCAATTTGGATGTGAAAAGGTTTCTCCCAATTAGGTCCTCTCAATATTGGGGCAATTATTAATTTCTCTTTAATTTCTTCAAAAGCATGTTGACACTTTTCATCCCAAAGAAATTCACAGTCCTTGGTAAGAAAATTAAACATGGGGGCAGAAATTTTACTAAAATCCTTGATAAAGTGCCTGTAGTATCTAGCATGCCCTAAAAATGACTTGATATCTATGGGGGTTTGAGGAACAAGTAAGTTTGAAATAATCCTAATTTTATTTTGGTCAACCTAAATTCCTCTTTTTGAAATATGGTGTCCTAATACAATCCCTTCATCAACCATCATCAAACATTTTTATGGCTAAGAGACAAGAGGTGTTGCTCACATCTTGTCAATAATATGTCAAAAATTTTCAAGGCATCATCAAATTTATCTCCATGCATAGTAAAGTCATCTATGTATACCTCTACACATTCATTTTTAGGTCTACAAAAATTGCTAATATAGCTCTTTGAAAGGTTGTTGGAGCATTACATAGTCCAAATGGAAATAACCTATAAGAAAATGTAACTGTGGATAAGTAAATGGCGTTTTATCCTAATCCTCAACAAAAATCTGATTTGATTGTATCCACTAAAGCCATCGAAGAAGGAAAATTATCTTTTACCCGAAAGGTTGTCTAAAACTTGATTTACGAATGGTAAGGGAAAACAATCTCTTAGTGTGGCTTTGTTTAGTTCCCTATATTAAACACAAATTCTCCATTTTCCATTTTTTAAGGGACAATTACAAGAGGAGACACCCATGGCTATTTGAGATAGGGTATATAAAACCTAATTGTAATAGTTTTTCAATTTCTTGTTTGACTATATCCCTTAAGGTTGGATTAATCCTTCTCTCGAGGTTGCCTTACTTGGTCTACTATTTTCAAAGTATAGATGTGATGGGTGAAGATACTTGGATGAATTCTTTTATGTCTTTATAGTCCCAAGAAAAAGGTTTAGTATGATATTTCATAACATCAAACAGTTTGGCTTCTTCATCATTCTTCAACCAAAGCTATTAATATTCAAATTTTTACCTAGTTGAATCTCAACATGTTTGGTTCCATTGTATGATGAACTGATTTGTTAAAAGGGTTCCATAAAGGTGTTTTCTTGGACATGCATGTGGTAACAACATATGATATGCAACAACATCTCCAAAAGTTCCTTGAGACAAAATGTTGGACAAAGGACAATAGGAAGAGTTATGATACTTATCTTGTTGTAGGTCGAACTCCTCATCACTATTGTTTTCCAAAAAAATTCATCATCTCCGATATATGTGAAGTGTAAGCTATAGATTCTTCCTCTCCTAAGAGAAATCTCGTTCCTCCAGAGAGAAATTATCTTCATTTGTAGGGAATTGTTTTTGGTGTGGTTCCAGAACTAATTGTGATGTTTTAACAAATTGTGTAGGTTCTAGAAATTATTTCAGTAGGTTCTGGAAATAGTTTTGTAGGTTCCAAAACTATTCCCGACTGCTCTAATAATAATTGGTGTACATGTTCTATTTCCCATACATGATCCTATAACCTTATCATAGCCAAAGAAGATATATTTTTCTCATTAATATCAGGATTATCAACCCATAGTTACTCTTGATTATCAATAAAAGGTTGTGCAGAGGGATATAATGAAATTTTCTTAGAATTATTACCATTTGGAATATTCATATCACTTGACCTACAATCAATTAAGGCAACAATTATAGCTAACCATGCTCTGCCCAAAATAATGGGATAACCAAGTGTTTTATCTTTTGGCTATAATAAAAGGAAGTCAATTGGATATTCCCATGACTCCACCATAACTACCACATCTTCGATAACTTCTTCTATTTTTGCTATAAACTAGTCTTCCATCTGCAATATGGTGTTAATAGGTTGTGATGTCTGTCGGTGGAAATGTTTTCAAAGTTTCCATTGTCATTACATTTATAGTTGCTCCCAAATCAACCAAAACGTTATGTATATCTTTATTACCTATAGAGACATAAATAATAGGGATTCCAGGATCTCCATATTTGGGAAGTAGGAGCTTTCCTGGTAATAAATTAGCAAGTTTCCCATCTACCTTAATAGTCTTGGGGTATTGCTTCTTTCTTCCAGGTCTTTTAAAACATAACAATTTGATTAACTTGTTCAACTCGAAATATACTTGATTGCTTGCAACAATGGTATTTCAATATTTAATTTTCTCAATTCCTACATCAATTCAGATTCCTTGATTTCTATAGCTTCTTTAAATCTCTCTAGAAATGGAGTCTTAGTAGAGTTTTTATCTGGCTCCTTATCTTTCTCTTTTACATCCTTCTTGGGAACAATCGTACTAGGGGTTTTAGTTTCTTTTGTAATTTTAGTGATTACAATAGGTGGAATGCTAACTATTTTGCTAGATCTGGTTTGAATATCCTTATAATCCATGGCATTTAGATCAACTAATTTTTCGGTTCTGTTCCATAGATAGGAGTTGTTTTTTTGTTTGTTTTTTGAGTTTTCTATTGGTGGCTTTGGCATTTGTCTTTGAACTACATTTTCAGCCTATGGATTTTTTTTGGAGATCCCATTATGACTTGTTGGTTATAATTTGGATATGTTTTCGATTGCACATAATTACTAGGGCCCCATCTAGGTTGTGACCAAGCATAAGGATTTCCTTGACCAGCCCAAGGTTGTTGATGTCCCTAGGTATACCAAGCTTGACTTTCCCAATCCTGAGGATTCCATGTTGGTGAGGTGCCCAAGGTGGTTATCCCCAACTTTGTGGTACTATCTAAGATGCCCATGGCATCATCCAAGGATTAGGAGATGACCTTGGCATAAAATACTCTTTAGCTAGGTTATTTCGAAAATAATTCAATTCTTTTATTGTGGATGATGTATTGGTTTGTTTGAGTTGATTCTTTATGAGTGGAAGAAGAGAAAAATTATGAATGTCATGTTCTTTAGATTCACCGATAAGACATACTTTTGTTTTATCTAAAGGACATTCCCTTATTACATGATTCTTCCCGCATCTAGGACAATACATGGCTAATGGTTCAGCTTTTAGCATTTGATTTAGCTTGTAATCCATCCATAATAGAGGTTAATTAAATTAAAATGTCCTTTTAAAGTTTTACAATTCATCCATTAGTTTTTTCATATATGGATTCAAAATTTTCATTGATTTTCCCTTCCTAGGTTCACCCCTTGTTCTAGAATAGCTTCTACAAATGTTTTTAATTTCATTCATCCTTAATTGATCAATGTTTCCACCTCCTATCAAGTTAAGAACTTCCCTAGATTCATCAGCCAAACCTTTATGAAAAATGGTTTTACTTAACTCTTCTTAAAGTAAAAATCCACACCTTTTACTTTCAAAGAGGAATCTATCCAAATAATATTCTTTATTCTCATCCTCCTCCCGCTTGATTTTGAAAAACTCTTCCTTCCTATTTCTCCCTCTACAAGTAATCTTGATATTTTTATAGGAAGGAATATTCCATTTCTTTCCAAGTGGTAATAGAGTTGGATGCTAATTCCATGAACCACCTCATTGATGCATCCTTGAGTGGATGGAAACAACTTGAGCTTTTGATTATCTATCTTGTAATCATAGGTCTAACACAATACCTTAAAATAAACCAGAAATTGGTTAGGGTCCTCGAGATGACATCCCTCTAAATGTGGGTAAATGTGTAGGTGAAATATTTTTCTTTGGTGTATCATCAACATTCAATTGAATTGGATAAGTAAAGGTCCTATCAGGTTCCCTTTTAGCTTGTTGTGTAATTTCAAGTATTTTATAAACTTCTTTCCTAATCAATGTGGTATGTGGTATGCCTTGGGGAAGGTGAAAAATTAGGAGTGGGAGGTTGACTACTGAATTGAGAATAAAAACTTACCCTAAATGGATCTATAGAAATAATCCTTCTCCTAAAAGTTCTACTTTGTTCGGTGATTGATCCAAGAATTCCAAAGGTGGCAATTTCGCTTCTTGTCTTATATGGGATAATGGTGCCTCCAATTATTGGACATCTTCCTTACTTGAACTAGAGGATGTTCATATATTTTTGTGAGAAATATTCCATTGGAGTCTCTTCGTCTACGCATAAATTTTGTAATAGCTTAGGAATATTTCTTTAATTACTAGATGTATGATTGTTACTCTTGTTGACACTTCATTAGAAAATTATAACTATTGGGTCCTGAAAATGACACCAAAAATGATAGGTGTCATTATTCCCTTCATTTAATCAATTCTCTATTGATGTCATATTCAAACCGTGGGTGTGTCTAAAGCTATATGCAATAAGAATAATCTTAGCGATCTAGTAATTGATTTTAGTTATTTTATATTTTATGGGGGATATTTTCAATGTCTTAAGGAATTCTTGGTTAAAAACCTTATTGGAATCAAACTATGAAAACTTGTTGGAAGTAAACACACTTTATAGAAACGAATTTCTAGAAATAAACACACTTTGTAGAAAATAATTTATGGAAATAAACACACATTTGTAGAATGAAATAGATTGTTGAAAATAAACAAACATTACAAAAATAAACACACAATTGAGAATTCTTAGAAAATGATTGCAAAGAAATAAGAACTTAATCTAGAACACCTGTAGGGACAAGTCTACAATAGATTTCAACTTAAGGAATTGAAAGCATTTACAAATTTAACAGATCTACACTATTTGATTTAAAAATATAAATACCAACAAAAATAAGGATCCTGGTTCTTAGAGGAGTGGGCCCTTGCTCCGCCTTGAAATAGGATTGAACAACTTAATTTTCTCTCAAAACAAAAATGGCTATTTTATTGATAAAATGTTCTACATTACAAAAACTTGTTGGATCTGTGTATATCAATCTATATCTATATCTTGTTCTATATATATATTATATATAAACATATAGACACAATTCTATATACATATACATTTTTGAGGGGTGCATTTATGGCTATAACTATTCCACTGTTATGATGGAACTAAATTGTGCCTAGAATAGATGATGAATTAGAACATGGTTGGATGTACAGCTGTGTGATAATTATCCAAGATCTACGAGTATGGAGAGTCGAATGTCTTCTAATCTGCTCCGATTGATAAGATAATTGATTTGAGAAATCATCGATCATTTGGAATGATTCTTATCGTTCTCGAAACTTTAGAAAAGTAATGGAACTAAAGAAAATAGTTCTAGGCCTAACCGAGAGATTTCCAGAGCTACCTGTAGGGGTTTCAGAATTAATTCTGATAATTCCAGAACTAAGTCCTAGTGTTTTGAAACTAAGTCGAAAGTTCCATAACTAGGTAACATAACTCATAACTAAGTGGTTGAGTTCTAGAACTAATCGACATGATAGATTGTTAGATCAAGTCCTATATCACCTTCTCACAATTAAAAACTTGTCCCTTGATCACCATTCACCTTCTTCTTACCTTTTTTAAGGATCAACACTAAAAAGAATCATGTGATTATCCATCACCTTTTAAGCCTTATCTTCAATGTGAGTACCATAGATCTACTCATGACATGATTCTCATGGATACTTTCCATCTTTTTCAAGATGAAATCCCATGGCCCTTCACCACTTAAATCCTCTCATTCATAGTTATCCTCGTGTGCTATCATTTCATCTCCAACACAAGAGGCTATCGGTATAAAAATATTTAAGTAAAAAAGTAAAATGGGATTCAACTCCTTGAGTCAAACTTCCAAAGAAAAGATGATTCCCTCCAAAAGGACATCTATGATTTGTATTGATGAGGGTCGTCAATCCTCACCATTAATAATGTCAATCTAGGGTTGGTGTCTAATGGCTGTATGCATTAAGAGAAGAAGATCTTGGAAAGAAACTCCTTTAAACACAAACCAAACTTGCATAAAATAAAAGCACACATGCGGAAATTTAAATGCACACTTGCAAAAATGTAAACACACTTGCAGAAATGTAAACAAACTTGCATAAATTGAAAATGCTGAATTAAAAATAAAGGAAAGAGGAAAAGACACCTGTAGGTTCACAAAAGAAATTACATAAAATAAAAAATTGAAATTTACAAAAAAAGGAAAACCGTAGAAATAAAGAAATAAACATCAACACATTGATCCATCTTCCTTGGAATGATTAGCCAGACTCATTCCTTGGAAGAGGATGTAATTCATACTTTTAATTCGAGTTTGTAGAAAAACTTTACTTCCAAAGATTGGAAGGAAATAACAGATCTTGATTACTTGGGGAAAAGAATTACATATCTCAAAGTGTGGAAGGTTGAATTTATAATTCATGCATCCAACCAACTCCTTATTTTAGGAAATATAATATAATATTATATTTATTCTAATCCTAATAACTAAGATCTCCATCTCCACAAAATATAGAGAGTGATATATTATAGAAGTCAAATCTTATCTTATTTATTTTACGAAGATTTGCTCCCAAATATTCTCCATGATTTTTGGTAACAAGAATCACAATGATTTTATTCTTACACATTATTGGAAGGAGGTTTTTCCTCAAAATATGATTTTGACCAAATACCTTTCCCGGATTTTTTATTTGACTTTGTTTTTTTATTGTGAAACTTTTAACGTTTATTCGATACACTTTTAACTCGGACTATAGTTCACTAAAAGTTAGATTTATCTTGATTAGTAAAACTTGTAGCAAATATAAATGATATTTTTGTCAAACACATTGCTATGAACAAAAATCTCTCTCGATTTTTGATTTGAAATTTTTTTTGTTTATGAAACTTTTAGTGCTGCGTCGATACACTTTTCCTCGATTGTAACTCACTAAAAGTTAGATCTCTCTTCATTGGTAAAATTTGTACCAAATATGAATGATTTTTTTTTAAAACACATTACTGTGAATAAAAACCTCACTCATATTTCCCATTGGAATCTTTGAGTTTTCACAATCCCTCAAAAACTATCATTTCGTTGATGCAAGTTCCAAAACTAAACCTGTCAATCCTTTTGTGCAAGTTCTAGAACTAAATCTGACTTGTCCACAAATTGAAAATTCCAGAACTAACTATCATTCAATTGAGACTAGTTCTATAACTAAATCTACAAGTTCGAACTAAACCGTGAGTTCCAGAACTAAAGCTACAAGTTCATGAACTTGTAGACACCAAATTCGTGTCTCACGACCCCTTGTGACCCGCATCCCATTTCGCAACCTAACCTCATTACCTAAACTTTACACAACTATTTATTAATTACCTTGTAATTGATAAATCCACATCACCTTACCCGCCACCTCACTTTGCCACCTCATCATGACCTAGCCCTAACCCTAAACTAACCTAATTAAGACCCATGACTTAGTCTAGACTCACATCCATAACTAATGCCTCCTTACTCGCACCAAAAGCCGACCTTCTAGCCACTTGACCAAGCCCGCAACTGATCTCTCGGGAGAAAAGCAGGGAAGGTGGGCTATTTTACTAAAAATAGCCTACTTTTTCCTAACCGATGCCGGTTCCTACTCGACCGCCGTCGGTTACGTAACCGCCATCGGTTCCCTGTAAATGGGCTCCCCAAACCAAAACAACGGATCGGAATTTCATTTTGAGATCAGTCGAAGGATTTTGAATCAAAGGAGAGTCCAAAGCGATTAGCAGAGTCCAGAACTTCACTTGACCAAGCAGAGACGAGTGAAGAAACCAGAAGAGTTGGCAGCCAAGGAGATCAACTGGCATCTTCGTCAAAAACTAGTAAGTTACATCTTGCATGTCCTCCATTATAACATTTCTTATGCTTTTGGAATTACAGTCCTCCCAAATCCATTCTGAATCCATTATCCAACGTACCATTGCCTCTAACTATCATTCCTTAGCTTCTAACCATCCCATTTCCCAATACCATCCAAAAATCAGCCATTACAAACTCCACAACCAGCCCAGAAGATCCTAGAACCCACCGGTATCGGTTATCAGTAACCGCCATCGGTTATAGGTAACCGGCATCGGTTCCTTTGATCAAAACCAGGAAAAACAGCCTTTCCCCTACCCAGTTCAGCCAAGCAATTTGATTGATATTTTACAATATTTTGTGTTAACTCATGTTAGCAGGGAAACTGACCACCTTCGAAAGGAAGTTTTACATTTCCTGGGCCCAAGGCAGTTTCCTCATTTATTGTCTAATCAAAATCTTGTGGTCTTGTGTTCTTATTTTGCAGTAGTCCTTCCTGCATAAAAAGGAGTTCTTCGCAGTCAGCCTGATCTTTCTCTACGGTACGCGCACATCATCTCGACATTCTACAGGTATTCCTCCTAACCCTAACCTTATCTGTTTCTATAAGGAACGAAGCATTTCCGAGTGAAACATTTTGGCACGCCCGGTGGGACCCATTTTGGGTTTTTCTTTATTTCTTGCTTGCTTTTATTATAGGGAGCATACTTGCTGTTTTCTTCTTCTAGAGATATTCACAGGGTATTTTATTATTCTGGTAAAAGAACTTGCTTTGTTTTTGCATCTTGCATTAGTAAAAGTCATCTCTTTTGCTTCATCGAATATCACTTTCGATTTGGGTTTTAAAACACATGCATTACATTCCTGCCTGTTGTTTTTCAATTCTAGTGAACATAGATTAAGTAACAGGTCGTACACGTGGGGGTGATATCCACGGTATTGACAGGAAATTAACCTTAGTTTCACTGCACAACACATACCGAATCACTTCACAATTAACACAACAGCTCAAACATCCCCCTTTTTTCCGCGGTATTCCTCCGCCCGATTGAGGTAACCTTATAAGCCAAAACAACTTGACATTTCCCCTAAGTCTCTTGTTTAGGATTCTGACATCATTCTACGTCTAAAGGCATAAGCCCACAATAATTAAAATTAACCCTAAGGTTAATCTCGCATTTGCGTGTGCATCTTGCTTGTTTCTTTATTGTTTTCTCTGTCGCTCTACTGTCTTTTGTGATCAATAAGTTGATAAAACTACTCAACGTTGCTAAAAATCAAATTAGCAGCCCCTTTGTATCTTCTTATCCTAGATTTTTTTTTTTTTTTTTTTTTTTGACACCGACATCGGTTAAGGGACCGACGTCGTTTCCCCTTGACCGACACCGGTTAGTAAACCGATATCGGTTACTGTCTCTCTCAGCCCCTGACAAACCAGCAACTTGCCAAATTCACCATTCTGAGGTTGTTTTTGTTCTTGATAGATTGAAACTTTCCTGTGTGTTCTGGTCTATGGTTGTCATCACTCGGAAGCGAGCCGCTGCCATGGTTTCACACGCTTGCTCTATTTCTTTGCCTGAATCACCCCCTTCACATTCTATAGGGAACCCTACAGACACCAGTGAGATCCCCCAAATTCTGTAGGAGACAAGGACTTTGCCAAATTTTTACGGATGCTAATCCCAGTATTTGATAATACTATTTGTCTCATACCCCGACCGTACGCCGATGGTCGGCTCCTTATGGGCATGCCTATTAGTATAGCTGCTCATTTAGCTCCTACTCCTCCCGATAACAATACCTTACTTCCCGCATCACTAGCCCCGTCTCCCAATCCGACGGCGCAGAGGTTCATACGACCCCGATTAGCTTTCCTTTTGTTAATCTTGGACCCCATGTATCGCCACCACCAACCGCCCCTATCTCATCTCTCTTTCGAGACCACTCCATTCATGACTTACTCTCGCCACCTATTCAAACGAGCTTTCCTTCTCAAGCTCCGCCTACCTTTTCATTCCCATATACGTATCCAAAGAACCTCAACACCTTATATGGGACATCCCTATTCTCGTGGCACCATCATCTCATCCAACCACTGATTTCATCAAGCAAATGATGGACAAAATGCAAAACCTGAGGCTTCCGTTTCAGAAGTCGTAGCGCCTTGACATACAAGCAAGTTTGTCGGGAGCCCATTCACCCTTCGTCCCCCTTCATTCATATCCTCCTCAATGGGAGTTGCCAAAGTTTACTCTCGTTTTAACAAGTAAAGAGGATCCTCAACAACACCTGTGATCATTTAGACATGCTTGTTATTTGATTGCCCATGATGATGCCTTGTTACTCCGCACCTTTCCCATGTCCTTATCGGGCCTGCCTTGAGTGGTATAGTGCTTTAACCCAAAGACTCAATCTTCTCTTTTAACCAACTAGCCCAATCTTTCTTGGATCATTTCTCCATTAACATTGCCAAGAAAGTATCTATCACCGACTCTATGCCATCCGACAATTCGAAGACGATCTATCACATGATTTCGTTGGACGATGGCGGGCCTTATCAACCAACTTACGTATGCCTTGCCTCAAACCGAACTTATCGAATCTGTTACACGCGGGCCTGCGCTAAGCACATCTCCCCTACCCTCCAAATTCAAACTTTCCGTACATTCGACGAGGCCTTTACTATGGCTCGAAAATTAGAAATTCGAGCCTCAGAGGAAGAGAAGCTGCGGGTTGCGCAACAAGAACTCCACTTTCGAACTCCCGATTCTACCAATAAACCAAATACCACCACTCCTCACGCGTCCACCTCTTCTAAATCAAAAGGAGCTGTCCACGCGGTGATGGTCAAATCCCAATCACCGTCCAATACTCCACCAAAAACCACCTATAAATACAAAGCCGAGCCCACCAATTACACTCCCTTGGGAGAAACTTATGGCGTCATCCTAGAGAAATTGCTCAAAGCTGGGGCTATCACCTTGCCCCCTGTAAAACCTCACTCTGGGTTTGACTCCACCCGCGCAATACCTTCCTGGTACAAAGAAAATGACTTTTGTAACTTTCACCGCGTAAAAGGACATAGTCATGAAAACTGCAAGATGTTGAAAAACATAGTGCAGGAAATGGTTGATGCAGGGGATATAACACTCGATAATCCTAACGCCCCTGCTAACCGAAATCTGAAAATTTTCAACAAGCCATTCCCGAATCACTCGTCCAGCAGCAACGTAAACCAAGATATCTTAGCTGAGGAGAGTGTTCATGAGATCCATGCAGTCTTCGATTCTCAGCCAAAAGCCTCTATCGAGAAAATTTTGAATCAAGCCTCTTCACTAACACAGGAGCCCGAACCTCCTTTACCACCATCAAGCCAAAGCGAAATCGTTCCTTTACTCATAGAAGAGTTAACTGCCCAGGCTTCCCTTCCCATCAATGAGTCTTCTTACACCACATCCCTACAAGACTGTGAGCGGATGCTATCTAATTTATCTATTTCCCAAACGTCCCCTTCTACCACTCTTGCTACACAAGAGGAAGGCTCACCACTCCTTTTGACATCCTTAGACGAGAAATCTCTTACACTAACATCACCACATTCTTTTAACATGACAGATCTCCTCGAACACGCCCTCCTACCTATTAGTCCCTCATCGCCTAAATCTTTTCAACGACCGGTTGACCTCCTGACATCTATTGATACAGTGCCTCATCCGCCTCCTGTGTCACACCCGCAATGGACTGGAATTACAACTCACTTTTCCTCTGTACCAAAATTACAAATCACACCTGGAGACTGTCATTCCACAGAAGATAGACAGGCCCTATGGGAACGTTTGAGTACTCCTGTTTCTACTCAAATGCAAATGACTGATCCTGATGTCTCCACCATTTACCCGAAGTGCTTACAGAAGCTTAAAATGCCCCTGTTCTCGCCTTCACCCCCCTCACCTCTACCAAACGCCCCGTCCACTTCTATCAACTTAACCAGATCTTCCCCTACGCTTGGGACCTCACCAATGCCCAGTCTAACACACCCGCCTAAGCGACTCGATCTATCCAAAAATAAATCCGTTCCGCCACCTAGGAGACGAACGCAATCCGGGCCTCTATCACAATTAAAACCCTCATCGTCACACCCACCTTCCATATTGGGACCTCATCCCTCCACATTACACCAATATATCATACCTCCGTTGTTTTCTGTAAAACGACCTGCGCCTTTTACACCTATACAGAGATCAAAGGGTATCACAACATCGTTACCCCACGTATCCGGTCCACCTATCAACCCTAAACCAATCCCATCATCAAAGGATTTATTTTCTGTCACTCCCCTTTCTCCGTGGTTGTTTCCTGCTACCATGCCATCTGTAGCCTCATCATCTAACCAGCTGAACGTAACTTCTGTGTCTAAGAAACCACGTTTAGTGAAAAACATGTGTCAGCACCCCTCGGCTAAACCACCACCCATACGAACTAAACACGCCCAAACATTACCACAACCCACACAATCAATACCCTCATCTTTCTCGATTTTGACCCACTCAAAGGATCTTACGCCAAAATCCTTGCTATGTTGGTGGAGAATGCGACCATCTCCCTACCTCCACTTAGACCTTATGACCCGTCTAAGCCCCGACCTGTGGATTATGATGAGTCTAAAATCTGCGCCTATCACCGCACACCTGGACATGATGTAGAAGGATGCAAAGCTCTAAAAACCATCCTTCGCCAGTCACCTTTCCCGGATACAAAGGTTAAGAAAGACAACTTATGAAGGAGAGACCTCTAGCGTCAATTCCCTCTACTATACCATCTGTCCCGCCTCACCAAGATCGATCATTATTACAACCCCACCTCTTAAAGACCATGAATTATCCCAACCATCTTCTTCATCTCAGTCTCACGAGATTAATATGATTAGTGTCGCTACTCGAGGACAGAAAAACAATGGGAAAGCGAAAGAAAACACACCTGCGGCATCTCTTTCTCCTTCAACCATCCCGATTACACCACCACCTAAAGTGGTTATTCGTGGACCCGCCTATCCCGTCTCTAATGGAGTTGCCCACCGAACCATGATCAAACAAACTTCATCAATCGCCCGTAAAAATGACACTATATGATCTCATTCAGACCTCTGAATCTCATCGACAAGCTCTCGTTGAGATCCTTCAAGGGATAGAGGTTTTACCCAACGAAACCCTGCCCGTTACCTCCATTCTAACACCCAATCACGTTGCCTCTCTCACCAAACAATCCATCTCCCCACCACTACGCCTCAAAACAACAAGCCCTGCGGTTAGTTTTTCGGAAGATGAAATTATCGACTTTGGTACAGAAGACCCTGACCCTGCCCTTTTCATTTCCGCTTACGTCCGAGACATTCGAGTACGTCGGGTTATGATTGACGGGGGCGCTAGCCTAAACATCATCTCTTCAAAAGCCTTCCAACAAATGAACATCCTTCTAGTTGCATGTGCTAACCCCATCATGTTGCGATCATTCAATGACGCTATTACTTTACCTTAGGCACCGTGATCCTCAACATTCGCGTAGGACCACGTACTTTACCCGAAATCTTCTATGTCTTGGAGGGAGAGTTCCAATATAATATATTTGGGTCGTCCTTGGATCCGAGCCATGGGATGCGTTCCCTCAACATTACATAGATGTATAAAATTTGAGTACGAGGGGAAGTCCTACACTGTAAAAGCTGATCCTCCCCCCTTCAAAACTTGCAATATGTTATACCGCCCAAATGATGTGCTTATACCAATTAAGACACCCATACATTCAACCCAACCATCCTCTTCAAATGTACCTCAACCATCCACCTCAACTACACCTACGCCTTCAACTGATGAAACCACCGTCGCACAAACCACTTCTCTTCCCGCAGCTAACATCCCAACCTCCACCCCTTAGTAGATGTTTTTCATCGCCTCACGCCGGGGAGTACCGCCTATATAACGTTAGTTCTTTCCCTACCCCGCAGGAGTACGGACAATTACATGCGCATCCCACCTACGACCGTCGCGTGGGGGAGGTAATCTCTTACGGACCACCCCATTGTCGCACTAACCTAACGTATGGGGGTGTTGATGCATCCTCCATTACCCCCGAACCTCCTCTTGGTGTGGTTCCTTCAATCCGATTTTCAAAACTTGACAAATCATCGTTTCGCCCTCACCTTCTTGACTCATTTGTGCGTGGAAGGCTTTGGTTTTGGCCTTTACGAACAAGGCCGACATACACTTATTCCGTGACCACACGCAAACATAATGATCGCAGTGGTCTCGGTTTTTCCGAAAACACCTACACAAGAGACACTCTGTCACCAGTGTATCTGGAAGAGGAAGACGTTGCCCCTACCGAAACATCATCACCCACTTTGCCATCATCTCCCACAGAATCGATGGACCCTGAATCTATCCCTCCTAACTTTTTTTTTTCATAAATGCTATCTTCATAGGTCCTCTCACTTATCAACGCGATAATGAGGACCCATCTTCTCTTCCCCTTCTGTATCCAGACATGATCGAAGAGGATTCGCCTTTGATTAATGTTGTTGAATGCCAGGATGACGACTCCATCCTCACTTACCTGGGCGCGGATGATTCTTATATTCAACGTGCCTTACCATCTGAAACCCAAACTATGCTGAATGAATCTACTATAGAAATCAACATCCACACGGAGGAAGATCCTCACATAGTGAAGATTGGACAATCCCTTAACACATCAGAACAAGCCGCCTTTACTACCTTTCTCCGTGCTCGCAACCAAGCTTTCGCATGGTCTTACGCTGACATGCCAGGAATTGATCCTACCATTGCCGTCCATAACATCACCCTAAACCCCGATTCCAAACCAGTCAAACAGAAATTGAGAAAAATGCATCCACGCATTGCTCTCTTGGTCAAAGAGGAACTCCAACGACTCCTTTCTGTTTCCTTCATTCTGCCTATTGACTATCCTCAATGGATTTCCAACATCGTACCTGTCACGAAAGCGACGGGGGGACTTCGGATATGCACGGATTTCCGGGATCTTAACCTCGCTTGCCCTAAGGATGACTTCCCCCTCCCAAGTATTGATCAACTTGTTGATCTCACTGCGGGTCATGAAATGCTTTCTCTCATGGATGGCTTTTCAGGATACAACCAAATTTTGGTTGCCCCTGCCGATCAACACAAGACTGCCTTCATAACTCCTTGGGGAACCTTTTGTTATCGTGTCATGCCATTTGGCCTTAAGAATGCTGGTGCTACCTATCAGCGGGCTATGACCTACATTTTTCATGACATTATGCACACTATCCTTGAAGACTATGTCGACGATCTTCTCGGCAAGTCCAAACATCGTAGTGAACATCTCGATGTTTTAACCATTATTTTTGATCGCCTGTTACAATATTCTGTCCGCCTTCAACCGAAGAAATGTGTTTTTGGTGTTCTTTCGGGAAAACTTCTTGGCTTTATCGTCTCTTTGCGTGGCATTGAGGTCGACCCATCGAAAGTCAAAGCTATCCTAGAAATGCCCCCACCCAAAAATCTCAAACAATTGCGTAGTTTACAAGGTAAGCTCCAATCTATCCGACGTTTCATCTCCCAACTCTCGGATCGGTGTCAACCTTTCCACCACCTCCTTAAAAAGGATATTGCATTCCAATGGAGCGAAGAATGTCACCAAGCCTTCGAAGCTCTCAAATCTTATCTCTTACAGCCACCCGTGCTTATCCCACCCCAAGATAACCGCCCTTTCTACCTTTACCTTTCCGCCACCGACCACGCTGTAGGAGCCATGCTTGCACATCGTGACTCTGAGAATCACGAACAAGCCGTTTATTATATAAGTCGTACTTTGGTGGACTATGAGACTAGGTACACACATGTAGAAAAATTGTGCCTTGCCCTATCATTCGTTGCCACCAAACTCCGACACTACCTTCTAAATCACAAGACTTTCGTCATCACCAATACAGACCCCATCCATTACATGTACGCCAAACCTCATCTGAACCAACGCATTGCTAGATGGCTCATGCTTCTCGCCGACCTCGATCTTGAGTTTATCCACCAGAAATCAATCAAAGGACAAACCATCGCAGACCAACTAGCGGACGCTCCTGTACTGGGGAACAATTTACCAATTTCACATTTCCCGACGAACTCATCGCTACTCTTTCCCTCACAGAGGAGTCGTACCCAATGACCCTCTTCTTCGATGGATCTAAATGCCAGCGCGGCGGAGGAGCCGGCGTTGTTCTCATTCCTCTCAACGCTGAACCTATGCCTCTTTCATTCCGACTTGATTTCCCTTGCACTAATAATACAGCGGAATACGAGGCCCTTGTTCTAGGTCTCCAAGTTGCGTTACACTTAGGTATCAAATCTATCAACATTTTTGGCGACTCTTAATTGGTAGTCAATCAAGTTATGGGTGTCTACCAATGCAAAAATGAGGAACTTCAAAAATACAAACACTATGTGGATTCACTTCTAGCTTTATTTACCCACTATTCTATACAAACCATTCCCCGCTCCACTAACAAATTTGCGGATACTATGGCTTGCTTAGCCTCGCAAATTCCCGCCGCGCCAACTGACTCTGAATTATTCGTCGTGGTCCAACAACTTTTTGCCCCATCCTATTCAACCCCGGTAGTTTGTATGATAAATACTGTGTCTACTAATTCTCAGGATACCTGGTACCACCAATTTCATGACTACCTTACAATCTCTGTCCTCCCACCTGATCTTACTAGTAACGGAAAACGTGCTTTTCTTAAAAGTGTTTCGCGTTATGTTGTCATGGGGGGACTCCTCTATAAACGTGGCTTTGATGGTATCCTCCTTCGCTGTCTAACTAGCATGGAGGCCACTCATACCATCCAACAGGTCCATGACGGTATTTGTGGTGGACATTTTAGCGGCCTTGCCGTGGCCAAACGAATCCTTCGCCTTGGTTATTATTGGCCTACTCTCAATAACGACTGCTACGAATATGTTAAGCGTTGTGTTATGTGTCAGCAACATGCCAACCTTCAACATACTCCTAGCCACCCGCTCCAGATCGCTCGAGATCTTTGGCCTTTCTCACAATGGGGTTTAGACCTTATTGGTGAGATTCACCCAACCTCTTCACAACGTCACCGTTGGATACTCACAGCGACCGAATATTACACAAAATGGGTGGAGGCTATTCCACTCATTTCAATCAAAAAAGAAAAAATTGTCGAGTTCATTAACCACCACATTATCTGTCATTTTGGTGTTCCTCATCGCCACGATAATGAGATAATGGAAAATCTTTCAAAAACAAGTTGTTACAAGACCTTTGTGACAACTTTGGTATCAAACTTAGTTTCTCGTCACCTTACTATCCACAAGCCAATGGGCAAGCCGAGTCTTCTAATAAAACACTAACCAAAATCCTCATGAAAGTCGTCAATGAATCTGGAAGAAATTGGCACGATCACATTCCCTTTGCCCTTTGGGCTTATCGTACTAGCATTCGTACTTCTACTAATGCCACACCTTTTCTTTGGGTATACGGTACCGAGGCTGTTTTGCCTCTCGAAATACAAATACCCTCCCTTAGAATATCTCTTCAGGATATTCTCACTAACGATGATTTCCGCCAAGAGCGGTTAGCCCAATTGGAGCTTCTTGACGAACGTCGTCTTACAGCTCTTGATCATCTTCAAATCTATCAAAAACGCATCAAGCGTGCTTATGATAAGCGACTTCATGAGCGTACCTTTAAGGTTGGTGATCTCGTCCTCAAAGAGAATCAACATGTAACCAAACTAGAAAAGAGCAAACGCGGAAAATTTGCTCCCAATTGGATTGGGCCTTATATAATCACTCACACCTATGGATCAGGCACTTATCGTTTAGCTTCGCTTAATGGTAAACCTGAGCCTGAACCCCTTAATGCCTTGCATCTTCGACCATTCTACTGTTGAAATTAGGGTTATATCACTTCTTATCTACCTACTGCTCGTCCCTTGAGCTCATTTACCACTACATACACTTTGTTTTCTATATCTCTAAATAAAATCGAAATCACTTCGCACCTCCCCTTGATAATGCCTTCCCCTTTTTTAGTCTAGTCCATGACTTCAAAGTATTAAAATAAGCCGTATTCTTATGGGATTTTCTTGAGTCAAACTTCCTACTAAACTAGATGCTTCACGCCAAAAGAACATCTAGTCATCTAAAATTAAATATAGACTGCTCCCTCGAAGGACAGCTATATGCCAAACTATTGCTGCTACTATAAATAGACTGCTCCCCTGAAGGACAGCTATGCACTAAAATCATCTCTGCTACTATAAATAGACTGCTCCCCCGAAGGACAGCTATACACAGTCAGCCTTTATCAGAAGCTTCTCGCATTGATCAGCTTCGTGAAGACCTCAAGAATAAAACAATCAATATCCCTTGTAGACTTCCCGCATCGATCAGTCTACATTCAATAAAATAAAAGCCTCATACAAAAGAACTTTTTGGGTCATGGACTTGTCTATTTAGGGTAGGTTCTCTTTCGTTGTAACAAGTTCTTTGTACCTCAGCTATATCATCCACATCACCTCACCATTTGTTTCAACTCAAGGGACGTAACGTACACCTGATATATTGTGATCATACAACTCTTTTCAACTATGGACTTCTCGTCATACACGGCACTTAGGGCTTCGTGCTCGTTCTACGTTGTGTGGTTTGTTTAGCTCTTTTCACCTACGGAACACTCTTTCCGCTTTGCCTCGCATCTAGGATTGTGTGTTGATCTTAATCAGGACACTATTCCCTCCTACTTGGGTATGCTAACCTTTGCTTTACCTATACCTACACCAACAACATTATCCTACCAGCACCAACAACATTACCCTACCAACATCAAATTTTTACCAAACGACCAATTGCCTAAACCATACCAAATTGCCTAAATTCACCCCTCCCTGATCCTAAGGGAGAACTACATCGGTCTGAGGCCCTTCCTTGCTTTGTGCAATGGGCTATGTAGGCAGCACTTAGGAGACATGGGGTCTCCCAAGGTTAGCTCGACCATCCCCTACCATAACCTATCATGTGTGGTAAATATAAATATTTTGGTGTATTTCTATTTAATCACATTCCTCTTTGATCCTTTTTCAAAACACCGAAAGTCAAAACAAAAACATTCTTATTATTATCATAACTCAAATCAACATACATATTCAATTTTATTTAGATGTTAAACAAATACATCTTCTCTATCATCGACACGCAGGTCGGCATCCTTATTTATTCTTATACCTTGCTAACATGTACTCAGACCATCACGCCTCATCCCGAACTAGGTGATGATCGTGATCGTCGACCCCTCTCGCCGGGCCTCTCTGTCCTCAAAGGTACCACGGCTATTGGTACCGCCCACTGATCTGCCAATCTCTCCTGTAACATATGAATACGCCCGCTCGCATGGAGAACTCCAGCCTCTAGTCTCGCCGCCCGTGACTCCGCAACCACTAACAATCCTCTTGTCTCATTCACCTGCGTTTGGAGCTGCTGAACCAAACGCTGCAGACGATCCCTCTCTGCTGTAATCACCGCTATGTCAGGGCGCTCACGCACACCTCGCAGTTCTGCTACCCACCATAATCTATAGGCCTCAACCTACCATTTGGCCCGACCTAAGGCCTCAATCTACCATTTGGCCCGACCTAAGGCCTCAACCTACTATTTGGCCCGACCCAAGGCCTCGCCCTAACAATTTGGCCCGACCCACGGCCTCAACCTACCTATTTGGCCCGACCCAAGGCCTCAACCTACCTATTTGGCCCGACCTAAGGCCTACCAACCTAAGGCCTCAACCTACTTTGGCCCCGACCCAAGGCCTCGCCCTAACAATTTGGCCTCACCCACGGCCTCAACCTACCTTGGCCCGACCCAAGGCCTCAACCTATTTGGCCCGACCTAAGGCCTCAACCTACCTATTTGGCCCGACCCAAGGCCTCAACCTACCATTTGGCCCGACCCAAGGCCTCGATCTACCATTTAAGGCCTCAACCTACTATTTGGCCCGACCCGAGGCCCGCCCCATGGCCCGACCCACGGCCTCAACCTACCTATTTGGCCCGACCCAAGGCCTCAACCTACCTATTTGGCCCGACCTAAGGCCTCAACCTACCTATTTGGCCCGACCCAAGGCCTCAACCTACCATTTGGCCCGACCTAAGGCCTCAATCTACCATTTGGCCCGACCTAAGGCCTCAACCTACTATTTGGCCCGACCCAAGGCCTCGCCCTAACAATTTGGCCCGACCCACGGCCTCAACCTACCTATTTGGCCCGACCCAAGGCCTCAACCTACCTATTTGGCCCGACCTAAGGCCTCAATCTACCATTTGGCCCGACCTAAGGCCTCAACCTACTTATTTGGCCCGACCCAAGGCCTCAACCTACCTATTTGGCCCGACCCAAGGCCTCAATCTACCATTTGGCCCGACCCAAGGCCTCAACCTACTATTTGGCCCGACCCAAGACCTCAACCTACCTATTTGGCCCGACCCAAGGCCTCAACCTACCATTCGGCCCGACCCAAGGCCTCAACCTACCTATTTGGCCCGACCCACGGCCTCAACCTACCTATTTGGCCCGACCCAAGGCCTCGCCCTACCTATTTGGCCCGACCCAAGGCCTCGCCCTAACAATTTGACCCGACCCAAGGCCTCAACCTACCCACCTAACCTGACCCAGGGCCACCGCCCAACCACTTGGCCTGACCCAAGGCCGTATCACTTCCATACCATACCCATAATCAATGTTTTATTTTATACATCCATCATGTACCTTGTGTTCAATCAAGCTCACCTGTTCGTGTTTTAGCATGATTAGGGTCCTTGACTTGATCTACGTCGACCGACTTTGCCTGGACTGCAGACCGTGACGTTTATCTCAACCAAACCAACCTTTTGGTACTGCCGAACATGCCTAAACGTTCCGGTACCTTACCTGTTATATACCCTGGAGCTACTTCCTATGCCTTGGATACCAGGATTATATCACCCTTGTTTGGATAAACTATCGACCTTTGCCTATACATTGCTGGTTTGCTAGTCAAATCATGTACCCTAGTCGTACTATTGCATTTCAACATGCGTCTGCTTCCTTGGACCTACCCCACCACCTTACCATCCTCTCTACAACATGTACCCTTCATCAACCCTATCCCTGATTTCCCGTTCACTCAATCTGTGATAGATTTGAGGGGGATTACCTATATCCTTAACATGAGAAACCACTTCATATTATTGTCCGCGCAGCTTTACAGAACAAGCTACACGACAATAAGGGGCTAATGTAGACACCAAATTCGTGTCTCACGACCCCTTGTGACCCGCATCCCATTTCGCAACCTAACCTCATTACCTAAACTTTACACAATTATTTATTAATTACCTTGTAATTGATAAATCCACATCACCTTACCCGCCACCTCACTTTGCCACCTCATCATGACCTAGCCCTAACCCTAAACTAACCTAATTAAGACCCATGACTTAGTCTAGACTCACATCCATAACTAATGCCTCCTTACTACTTGCACCAAAAGCCGACCTTCTAGCCACTTGACCAAGCCCGCAATCGATCTCTCGGGAGAAAAGCGGGGAAGGTGGGCTATTTTACTAAAAATAGCCTACTTTTTCCTAACCGATGCCGGTTTACTACCGACCGCCGTCGGTTACGCAACCGCCATCGGTTCCTCGTAAATGGGCTCCCAAACCAAAAACAACGGATCGGAATTTCATTTTGAGATCGGTCGAAGGATTTTGAATCAAAGGAGAGTCCAAAGCGATTAGCAGAGTCCAGAACTTCACTTGACCAAGCAGAGACGAGTGAAGAAACCAGAAGAGTTGGCAGCCAAGGAGATCAACTGGCATCTTCGTCAAAAACCAGTAAGTTACATCTTGCATGTCCTCCATTATAACATTTCTTATGCTTTTGGAATTACAGTCCTCCCAAATCCGTTCCTGAATCCATTATCCAACGTACCATTGCCTCTAACTATCATTCCTTAGCTTCTAACCATCCCATTTCCCAATACCATCCAAAAATCAGCCATTACAAACTCCACAACTAGCCCAGAAGATCCTAGAACCCACCGGTATCGGTTATCAGTAACCGCCATCGGTTATAGGTAACCGCATCGGTTCCTTTGATCAAAACCAGAAAATGCCTTTCCCCTACCGGTTCAAACAAGCAATTTGATTGATATTTTACGATATTTTGTGTTAACTCATGTTAGCAGGAAACCGACCACCTTCGAAAGGAAGTTTTACATTTCTGGGCCCAAGGCGCTTCCTCATTTATTGTCTAATCAAAATCTTGTGGTCTTGTGTTCTTATTTGCAGTAGTCCTTCCCTGCATAAAAAGGAGTTCTTCGCAGATCGGCCCGATCTTTCTCTACGACGCGCACATCCTCTCGACATTCTACAGGTATTCCTCCTAACCCTAACCTTATCTATTTCTATAAGGAACGAAGCATTTCCGAGTGAAACAGAACTAACTCTGTAAGTTCCATAGCTAACATAAAATAGCTATAACTTTTACATGTGACCTCGGATTGAGATGATTTATTTGAACTTGCATAATTTTTTGAGAGGAATCGAATATGAAATCAGATTTGATTTTAAATGTACTATTCATGATTAATTCAAATTTTCCCAATATTAGCATTATCTTTTCTTTATGGTCTCGCATATACAAGACTTAGAATCTTTTCCAAAATAATCAATCCTAGGATTAGTCAACAAGATAGATAACAAAATATTTCTAAAGAATAAACAAGATATATATCCTATACTATATCTTAAGAAAACTATAAGTTCCTAGATTACATTTAAATCCACTTTCAAAAGTAACTTGAAAGAATAAAATATTGGTAATTTATGGCCTTATCATTGCCCCACAATTAATCTTATGCATGTCATCATACATTACATTATTATCTCCTATTCTTAGATTCTTCTCCGTATTGAGAACACGTTCTTATGGATCTCCTTCTATCACTTTTGATTTGTTTCTTTTTACAATGGTTCTTGTGTGGATCTCCTTCTGTTGCTTTTGATATTCTTTCTTTTACAACAGGTTCTTGTGTGGATCTCCTTCTGCTACTTTTGATTTCTTTTCTTTACAACAAGTTCTTGTGTGGATCTCCTTTTGTTGCTTTTGATTTTTTTCTTTTACAACAGGTTCTTATGTGGATCTCCTTCTATTGCTTTTGATATTCTTTCTTTTACAACAAGTTCTTGTGTGGATATCCTTATGCTACTTTTGATTTCTTTCTTTTACAATAGGTTCTTGTGTGGATCTCCTTCTGCTACTTTTGATTTTTTTTTTTTTACAACAGGTTCTTGTGTGGATCTCCTATTGCTTTTGATGTTCTTTTATTTTACAACAGGTTCTTATGTGGATCTCCTTCTGCTGCTTTTGATTTCTTTCTTTTACAACATGTTCTTGTGTGGATCTCCTTTGTTGCTTTTGATATTCTTTTATTTTACAACTTCTTGTGTGGATCTCCTTCTGCTTCTTTTGATTTCTTTCTTTTACAATAGGTTCTTGTGTGGATCTCCTTCTATTTCTTTTGATATACTTTTCTTTTACATCAGGTTCTTGTGTGGATCTCCTTTTGCTATGTCTCATAATTAAAATCAAAATTCATAGCTTGTGCTTCTCCTTCTCTCTCCAAACCTAAACTCATGCATGTTGTTTATTTATGGCTTCCCATAAATAAGAATAAAAAAATTAATTGTAAAGAGGTGCACATATTTTTCATATAAGTAGGGGAGATATGAATTTTATCTTGTTTTCCTTGGAAATCTTTAAAAGTGGATCTAGCTGTAGTAAAAAAACTTACAAGAAAGCTTAAAATAAAATAGTAGAACAAAATAACTTGATCATACCTCTAGTTGTCTTTGTCATCCTATTGTTAACATGGTCAAATAGTGTCGAGAAGAAAGCCACCATGTAACAGTTGATTTCCTTTGAAGAAGAGCCGCCTCATTTTACCTTTGATTGGCTAGAGAGTTAGTTTTCCAATCAAAGATTTTTGATTTTTTTAATTTTTAATTTTTTTTTTTTTTTTTCCTTTGATTGGCCAACAAGTTGGTTTTCCAATCAAAACTTTTTTATTTTTTATTATTTACTTTTGATAGGCCAACAAGCTAGTTTTCTAATCAAAATTTTTGATTTTTTTTTTTGAAATGATAGTATGAGAAGGATTACAGAAAAATTTGATTCATCATCATACTATATTCATCAAAGTACAACTTGTGTAAAATAGGAAGTAATGTCCGAGATCTCATAAAATCCTCTTTGCATTCTTGGTAACTCCAAAAAGATTCCTAACATTGTGTAGATAATTTTTAGGTCTTCAAATCCCAACTTGAATTGTGTAATACTAGAATCACCATAGTAATCTTCAAAGCCTAGACTAGTGATCTCAAGAGATGGAGATTTGTTAAAAGAGAAAGTGAAGGTATCCGTGGGTCCCTCCAAAATCTGCATGCTCCTTGGTTGATACTGTTGGTGCTCCAAAATCAGATGCTGATATCAAGAACAAATCTAGAAATTCCTATAGATCTAGTCCTCTAGATGTTAGTATGTAAAAATTTCTTGCCTTGATATTCACAATAATTGCTTCTTAACATTATACAAGCATATACAAAAATGAAGAAATTGAAAGACATGAAAACAATTTTTTCTAATGGATCTGGTTTAGGGATTGAATTTTATTATGGGATGAAAAATTGATTTGGATGGGTGGATTTATTATGAGTGGGTTTTTATTTTGGCTCTAATGAAATCCATGAATATGGATGGAGTTAATTAGAAATGCTACCACTTCATTATTACAAACTAGATAAACTAATTTTTGACTAAGGTTATGTGTAATAAGATCACTGAGCTATTAGTTGATACAAGGGGAAATGGTGGTGGTTATCAAAAGTGGCATATGATATTTCATGAACTGTATCTATTTCTAGATTCAATATCATATTATACCATTTCTAGATCTGAATTATTTGTTCATACCATTATACCTCTTAATCAAACATCACAGTCAGTTTCTTATACACAGAGTTAGTTTTTGGGAGATAAATATTTACAATCTAATCTTCCTAATTACAGAAATGAAATTTTAATCTACTTGTAGGAAATAAAAGTCTAAAGAAACTACTTACCAAATTCTTCATGTCATAGAATTTGCTAAAAGGTATTCTACTGTCACTAGAATATTCTTTTAAAGAACTCTGAATCTCTAAATAAAATTGTGTTCCCTAAAAATGGTGCCAAAATGATGAGGGTCATCAATCCTTGCCATTAATAATGTCAATCTGGGGCTAGTGTCTTCGGCTATATGCACTAAGAGAAGAAGATCTTGAAAAGCAACTCCTTTAAACACAAACCAAACTTGCATAAAATAAAAGCACACATGCAGAAATTTAAATGCACACTTGCAAAAATGTAAACACACTTGCATAAAGGAAATCACACTTGCAAAAATGTAAACACACTTGCATAAATTGAAATTGCTAAATTGAAAATAAAGGAAAGAGGAAAAGACACCTACAAGTTCACAAAAGAAATTACATAACATAAAAAATAGAAATTTACAACAAAAGGAAAACTACAGAAATAAATAAATAAAAATTAAAAAATTGATCCATCTTCCTTGGAATGAGTGGCCAGCTCATTCCTTGGAAGAGGATTTAATTCATACTTTTAATTCAGAACTTGCAGAAAAACTTTACTTTTAAAGATTGGAAGGAAAGAACAGATCTTGATTACTTGGGGAAAAGAATTACATATCTCAGTGTGGAAGGTTACATTTATAATTCATGCATCCAACCAAATCATTATTTGAGGAAATACAATCTAATCTTATCTTTATTCAAATCCTAACAACTAAGATCTCCATCTCCACAAAATATAGAGAGATATATTATGGAAGTCAAATCTTATCTTTCTTATTTTAGGAATATTTACTCCCAAATTTTCTCCTTGATTTTTAGTAACATGAATCACAATGATTTTATTCTTGAACATTATTGGAAGGAGGTTTTTCCTCAAAATATGATTTTTACCAAATATCTTTCCCGGATTTTCCATTTGACTTTGTTGTTTTTTTATTGTGAAACTTTTAACGTTTATCGATATGTTTTTTCCTCGGATTGCAGTTCACTAAACGTTAGATTTATATTTATTAGTAAAAACTGTAGCAAATATGAATGATGTTTTTGTTAAATACATTTCTATGAAAAAACCCTCTCTCATATTTTCCATTTGAATTTTTGTTTCTATTTATAGAACTTTTAGTGCTCGTCTGATACACTTTTTCTTGGACTACAACTCACTAAAAGTTAGATCTCTCTTCATTGGTAAAACCATTAGAAAATATGAATGATTTTTATCTTAAAAACATTTCTATGAACAAAAACCTCTATCAGATTTTCCATTGGAATCTTTGAGTTTTCACAATCCCTTAAAATCGTCATTTTGTAGATGCAAGTTCCAAAATTAAATCTGTAAGTTTTGAACTAAATCTGATTTGTCTATGAATTAAAAGTTTTAGAACTAACTATAATTCAATAGATACAAGTTCTTTAACTAAATCTATGAGTTCCATAACTAAACCTGTGAATTCCGGAACTAAACCTGTAATTTCGGAACTAACTCGTGAGTTTCGAACTAACTTTCATGAGTTTCGCAGCCTAACTTAAAGTAACTATAACTTTTGCATGCAACGCCAGATTTACATGATTTTTATTTGAAATTACATGATTTTTTGAGAGGAATATGAATATGAAATCAGATTTGATTTTAAATGTACTTGCTCATGGTCAATTCCACTTTTCCTAATACTAGCATTATCTTTTCTTTATGGCCTACATATACAAGACTTTGCATCTTTTCCAAAATAATTAATAGGATTAGTCAACAAGATAGATAACAAAAGATTTATAAAGAATGATAAAGATATATATCCTTTAATCTATCTTAAGTAAACTATAAGTTCCTAGATTACATTTAAATCCACTTTCAAAGGTAACTTGGAAGGACAAAATAATGGTAATTTATAGCCTCATCATTGCCTCACACTTAATCTTATGCATTTCACCATGTATTACATTATTATGTCCTCTTTCATATTATTCTCTTTATTGAGGACATGTTCTTGTGGATCTCCTTCCACTACTTTTAATTTCTTTCTTTTACAACAGGTTTCGTGTGTATCTCCTTCTATTACTTTTGATATTCTTTCATTTACACGGTGGTCTTGTGTGGATCTCCTTCTGCTACTTTTGATTTCTTTCTTTTAAAATAGGTTCTTGTGTGAATCTCCTTCTACTTCTTTTGATTTCTTTCTTTTACAATAGGTTCTTGTGTGGATCTCCTTCTGTTGCTTTTGATATTCTTTTCTTTTTACAACAGGTTCTTGTGTGGATCTCCTTCTGCTACTTTTGATTTCTTTCTTTTACAACATGTTTTTGTGTGAATCTCTTTTCTTTGCTTTTGATATACTTTTATTTTACAGCAGGTTCTTGTGTGGATCTCCTTCTACTACTTTTGATCTCTTTTATTTTATAACAGGTTCTTGTGTGGATCTCCTTCTAATGTGTCTCATATTTAAAATCAAAATGCATAGCTCATGCTTCTCCTTCTCTCCCACACCTAAACTCATGCATGTCCTCATGCATGTTATTTATCTATGGTTCCCATAAATTATACTCAAAAAGTTTGATTGTAAAAAGCTCCACATATTTTTCATATAAGTAGGGGAGATATGAATTTTATCTTGCCTTCCTTGGAAATCTTTAAAAGTAGATATAGTTGTAGTAAAAAAACTTACAAGAAAGCTAAAAATAAAATAGTAGAAAAAATAACTTCATCATACCTCTAGTTGTCTTTGTCATCCTATTGTTAACATGGTCAAATAGTGCTAAGAAGAAAGCCATTAGGTAACAATTGATTTCCTTTAACAAGATCCCCCTCCTTTTATTCTAGAGGGCTAGTTTTCCAATCAAAGTTTTTTTTTTTTTTTTTTTTTACCTTTGATTGGCCAGCAAGTTGGTTTTCCAATCAAAACTTTTTACTTTTTTTACCTTTGATTGGCTAGCAAGCTAGTTTTCCAATCAAATATTTTTACTGAAATGATAACATGAGAAGGATTAGAGAAAATTTTGATTCATCATCAGACTTTATTTGTCAAAGTATAACTAGTGTAAAATAAGAAGCACTTGTCTTAGATCTCATAGAAACCTCTTTGCATGCTTGGTAACTCGAAAAGATTCCAAAATTACGTAGACAATTTTTAGGTCTTTAAAGCCCAACTCTAATTGTGCAATACCAAAATCACCATAGTAATCTTAAAAGCCCAAACTAGTGATCTTAGGAGATGGAGAGTTGTTAAAAGAGAAAGTGAAGGTATTCGTGGGTCCCTCCAAAATCTGCATGCTCCTTGGTTGATACTATTGGTGCTCTAAAAGTTACATGCTCATATCAAGAAAATCTATAAAAATTCCTATAGATCTATTCCTCGGATGTTAGTATGCCAAAATTTCTTACCTTGATATTCACAATAATTTATTCTTAACGTTATATAAGCATATACAAAAATGAAGAATTTGAAAGACACGAAAACAAATTTTTCTAATGGATTTGGTTCAGGATTGAATTTTATTATGGGATGAAAAACTGATCTGGATGGGTGGATTTATTATGAGTGAGTTTTTATTTTGGCTCTAATGAAATCCATGAATGAGGATGAAGTTAATTAGAAATGCTACCACTTCATTATTACAAACTGGATAAGCCGCTTGTTGACCAAGGTTATGTGTAAAAATATCATTGAGTGTTAGGTGATACAAGGGGAAATGGTGGTGGTTATCAAAAATGGCATATGATATTTTATTAATTGGATCTAATTCCAGATTCAATATCATATTATACCATTTCAGATTTGAATTATTTGTTCATACCATTATACCTCTTGATCAAACATCATAGTCATTTTCTTATACATAGAGTTAGTTTGTGGGGAGATAAATATTTACAATCTAATCTTCCTAATTGCAGAAATGAAATTTTAATCTACTTGCAAGAAATAAAAGTCTAAAGAAACTACTTACCAAATTCTTCCTGTCATAGAATTTACTAAAAGGTATTATATTGTCACTAAAATATTCTTTTAGAGAACTCTGAATCTCCTAATAACATTGTGTTCCCTGGCAATGGTGCAAAAATGACGAGGTTCGTCAATCCTTTCCATTAATAATGTCAATCCAAGGCTGGTGTCTGATGGCTATATGCATTAAGAGAAGTAGTTCTTGGAAAGAAATTCCTCTAAACACGTACCAAACTTGCATAAAATAAAATCACATATGAAGAAATTTAAATGCAAACTTACGTAAATGTAAACAGACTTGCATAAATTGAAAATTAAGGAAAGAGGAAAAGAAACCTACCGGTTCACAAAAGAAATTACATAACATAAAAAATAGAAATTTACAACATAAAGAAATCTACATAAATAAATAAATAAACATTAACACATTTATCCATCTTCCTTGGAATGAGTAAATATCTCATTCCCGTTGTCGCCAAATCACTACACCCTCCGAATGGCCAGGATGTGAATAGGACGTTCGGTGTGATTGGGACACATGGGATCACCTCTCAAGCTGTGGGACTTGGGCTCGAGGTGAACCTCCAGAGAAGGCCGGCTTCCTCTTCCTAAACTAAGTGTTGTACTACTCCTAGTGTAACAAAAATGATTATTTAGTCCTAGGCTAACATTTTCATGGGGTTTTAGGAAAAGAGATTTACGTAAATGAAACTATACTAGGGATGGTGATGCACCAAATAAAGGGTGTCTTCGCACTCGGGAAGGGTTAATTTGAAGAGGGTGTGTGCACCACAGGTCAACTTCACCTACTGCAACTTAGAGAGGGTACAGGATACCACAAACTAAGAGACATGCGTTCCCTTTGTTAAACTTTATCAGACCGAGAAATATACCAATTTCCAAGTGAAGAAGGATGAACTCAAGAAGGGTGAACAAACACCACAACTCAACTGCATGCAATACTTCACCACTCAATAAGCACCGAACTCCAAGAACCTGCAATAGAACTTAAACTTGCACAGGTACTGCAAGTATGAGAAAGGCACAAAGAAGCATAGAAGGATGAAAGGACCGAGATCATCAGTCACAAACACACACTTTTATTTCTTCAATAACATGCACAATGCATCATACATTCAGAAGAGGCAATAGTTTCCATTACAGTCTTGAAGAGGAGGCTTGAAAGTTCTCTCAACACATAAGAACAACTTGCGTAAGAGAGAGGATTCTTGAAAAGTATACACTCGCCGAGATATCTAATCGTCAACTTATTCCGAATCTGTTGGAACCCTTTGAAATGAGCTTCCAACTTACATTTATAGAAGAATATGTGAGAAAGAAGAGGAAATGGTCATAATTGCGTTCCTAAAATGAAGGCCCATGATGTATTTATTACGCTTAGTTGAACTACACCGAGAAGGTTCCATCATGGGTCATTAATTGCTCGATGACCTAGTCTTCTCAATTAATTAAAAGAATATTTAAATAAAATATTTAAATAATAATAATAAATATTATTATTAAAAAATTTTAAAAAATATTAATTTAATTAACATAATGTTGGGACCCCCCATTGACTGTTTGACTTGAAGAGGAGGGGGGTCCATGTGGATAGAGTTCCGCACAAATCTCAACTCGGTGAGCTTCGAATCCTCTAACTCGGTGTTGCACTCGATTTTTGACCCCGCACTAACTCTTTCCTTGCTTTGGTCTTGCTTCAAACTCCAAATCGAGCCATTCTGAATTACCAAGCCACCTATATGCATTGTGAACATGAAGCTTTAAGCCCGAAATTGAAAGCCTCTACAAATACATTAAACTTCAACACCCACGAGCTTATTCTTTATCTCGACTTGGTACCAATGTTTCCACAATATGAAAAGTTTGACTCTAAATCATACTTAGTGGATTTGATCCATAATACATTGGTTGTACCCACAGAGGTTAAACAATTCAATGAATTTAAATTATTTCACTCCTGCATGTTGCGCCATTTAGAAATGATTTTCGAGCTATGAAAATTGTTAGGGATCACGTTACGTGGCCCTGTCAACATTCAATCGATTGATTTCTCTGTGATAGCTCTAGCTTGACAGATAGAGTTATTTCTTCTTGTTTTGGACCACATATTCACATGCATTCCACGTTCAAACTCCATGAAACAACACCATGATCTCTTCAACTGATTCGACCTGGCTTTGTTTTGCATATCAACCCAAGCACCCGGTTGGCTCAAATTCACTTGAATGTCGTGCTTAACCCAACATTTCTAAAAAGAATGGTTTTACCACAATGTTCACGGTTATTCCTTATCATATAACACTTGCAGTAAGAATGTTTTAGCTTGGCCATAATAAGCACAATTGTACCTTCCAAACGATGAAAAAATGCCATTATCAACAAAGACCTAATGCTGCCATGATGATGACCCAAGCTTATGCCCGTAACATGTCGATAGACACCCTTGAGACTGATTTTTGGCCAAAGAGCCCTTCGGTATTTTGGTAGTGCACTCTGCAATCTAGGCTCCAACCAACAATTATGCCACTATTGGGATCTTAGTATGGAATGGGTAGCTATGAGCTACACAATATACTCATTTTTTCAGAAACTGAAAAGATCCTTTATGTTACAATCTGCAACACGTAAAATAAGCCCTAAAAAAATACATTGAACAACTGGGGCAGCCAAGAGGACCTTGGAAAAAATGTACAGTAACAACCATATGAATTCTTCCTTAGTCGTGGATAAAAGCTGATAGAAATGAGCTAGATAAAAACAGCTTGAAACTACAGTATAATCGTCCATTGTTAAAAACAAGGCTTCTCTGAACCTGGTAAAAGAATACTGTTATTGTCTGATTGGACGTACATAATGGAAGGGTATAAATATTGCGTACTGCCCACAGAGTTTTTCAAAGAGACCATTTACACTGACAAAGATGTGGCATACAAAACGGCCGGCCAGGTATTTCAGAGTTGACCTTCACATTCAATTCGTTTCTAGGAGAAAACATGCTGAGCAATATGAATCGTTTCATTCTGCACCGTTTCAAACCTTCATCTCCTGGTTCGGGCAAATTTTATGAAGCCTTGAATGGCGTGACTCCAATCCATTGTATACGGTAGTGAATATTTGTTTCCTGCAGTGCTTGCTGGAAGCGTTCAAAAGACTTCTACTGTGTTGCACGTGCCTGCTGCCTGTGGTTGATCTGTCTCGCGACCACATTAGTTCAGAACTGTACAGAGGATGAGGAGAAGGTCATGGAGCTATCTTAGCCGATTCAAAGTCTGAAAGTTTAGTGGAATCCTAACAAGGGTGGATCTGTATGAAAGGAGACACTTTTCGTATGATCTATGAAACCCAATCCACAGTCCATACAACACGCATCCTTTGATCTCCATGCACTCGCCGCTTCACTTGGTGTTTGACTCGTTCCTCCAACCTGGCATCATTCTTGACTCGCACAACGTGCTCTGATCCTATTTACACGGCCCGTGCACTCGATCATGGTTTTCCATCTTAATATTTCCGCGCTTGGCAGTGTTTGCCCGAATCTCCCCTTCACGGAAGTTTGGTCATGGTTTGCCAAACCAATATCTCCACGCCTGGCATAACAGCTCCAAATCTCCCCATAATGGCTTGGAAAAATTAATCCACGGGCCCCGGCCTCAGCTTTTCCGCGCAACCTTGGCAAGTTCGTTCCTTATCTCCGTAATTTCCACCAGCGCGCGGGATTTTCAGCTTGGCCCGCCATTCATAAAAATCCACTTGGAAATCAAGTGAAATATTTCCCATGCGTGGAAATATCGTTCTCTTGCCATGATCGTGCCTTCACTTGGCAATTTGAATTGGCTATACGCAGCAGCTACATGGTAGAGAAGTAAACTTTATCTCGGAAAACAATCACCTCCAGAGAGAGTTAATTGCGACAGCTGCCACAGGGCGATCCCAAGGAACCGTTGGTGTTGATCCTGATGTTCTGGTTGCATGCGACCACAGCCGTGATCAGTTGTTGTAAAATCTTGCCGCTGTAGTAGAAGAACGAGATAAAGTTTTAGTTGAGTTGTCTCACCTTTTCACTTTGGAAAGTCGCTTCCATGGAAGAAGCTCGATCAAATCTTGAGGCAAGTTTTGCGAATGAGGCTGAGATTGTGTTCACTACTGTTTCTAGTAATGGCTGGAAGTTATTCCAGCACCTAGCCCATGGGTTTGATATGGTGGTTATAGATGAAGCTGCAAGCTAGTGAAGTAGGTGTGTTACCTCCACTTTCATCTCGTTTCTCACATTTTATCCAACTCTATGCATTGTGTTTTATTAGTCCAAGCTTGAGCTCCATCGGTCTCATTGCGAGCAACATCATATCGACCTCTATGTATGGTGGTCGACTCATTCCTTTAACTATGACTCACCGCGAACTCGACATGATTTCTCTTTGTGGGTTATCTTATCAAGACCGGGCTCGGTCATTTATGCTATTGTCTCCGTCGAGTCATTAAAATTGAGTTCATATTCCAACGAGGAAGCATCGATCTTTCCATGTTGAATTAAACCGAGTCGAGCTCGTCATTTCTCTGCCTCATTGAGCCAACCATCGAAACATCCTCCGCTCCTATCGAGACTCTTTTATGACAAGCCAAAGTTGGACAACCGAACTTACATTTCCTACTCATGAACTCGTCTAAGGCTTGTGATCTGAGTTATGACCGAGTTAGGACAAGGCACGAACTCCTCTGATGAATCATCTCTTTATTCTTGATTTGGCACTGTTTTAGCTCGACCGAGTGAGATAAGCTTATCAAACTCCTCGATGGCTCGCATTCTTGGAAAAAATGAGTGATCTCACCTGATGACCAGAAGTGGGTCCCTAGGACCAATGTCGTGATTTGATAGTAATAAGGCCCTGTTTTCCAATTTTTCCATGTGTGTAAAATTGGATAACATTTCCTTGGAAGAGTATTTAATTCATAATTTTAATTCAAAACTTGCAAAAATCTTTACTTCCAAAGATTGGAAGGAAAGAACAGATCTTGATTACTTTCAGAAAAGAATTATATATCTCAATGTGGAATGTTGTATTTATAATTACCTGTATCAACCAAATCCTTATTTTAAGAAATACAATCTAATATTATCTTTATTCCACTCCTAACAACTAAGATCTACACCTCCATAAAATATGGAGAGAGAGATATTATTGAAGTCAAATCTTATCTTGCTTATTTTAGGAAGATTTTCTCTCAAATCTTCTCCTTTCTTTTTGGTAACAAGAATCACAATGATTTTATTCTACTACATTATTGGAAGGAGGTTTTTCCTCAAAAGATTATTTTGACAAAACACCTTCCCTAGATTTTCCATTTGACTTTGTTGTTTTTAATTGTGGAATTTTTAACGTTTGTTTGATATGCTTTTTCCTCACACTCGCATTTCACTAAAATTTATATTTTTCTTTATTGGTAAAACCTATAGAAAATATGAATGATATTTTTGTTAAACACATTTTTATGAACAAAAACATCTCTCAAATTTTCCATTTGAATTTTTGTTTCTATTTATTGAACTTTTAGTACTCGTTTGATACACTTTTCCTCGGACTACAAATCACTAAAAGTTAGATCTCTCTTCATTGGTAAGACTTGTAGAAAATATGAAGGAGGTTTTTGTTAAACACATTTCTATGAATAAAAACCTCTCTCAAATTTCCCATTGGAATCTCTAAGTTTTCACAATCCCTCAAAACTATCATTTTGTTGATGTAAGTTTTGGAACTAAAGTTTTCATTCCTTTGTGCAAGTTCTGAAACTAAATCTTATTTTTCCATGAATTGAATGTTCCAAAACTAACTTTCATTCAATTGATACAAGTTCTGTAATTAAATCTATGAGTTCCGAGCTAAACTGCAAGATCTCGAAACTAACTCTGTGAGTTTGGAACTAACTTTGCGAGTTCCGCAGCTAACTTAAAATAACTATAAATTTTGCATGTGACCTCAGATTGAGATGATTTTTTTTAACTTACATAATTTTGTGAGAGGAATTTCAATATGAAATCAGATTTAATTTTAAATGTACTTTTCATGATCAATTCCACTTTTTCCAATACTAGCATTATCTTTTCTTTATGGCATGCATATACAAGACTTTGCATATTTTCCAAAACAATCAATAGGATTAGTCAACAAGATAGATAAAAGAATATTTCTAAAGAATTAAAAAGATAAATATCCTATACTTTATCTTAAGTAAACTATAAGTTCTTGGATTACATTTAAATCCACTTTTAAAGGTAACTTGGAATGACAAAATAATGGTAATTTATGGCCAATTTATGGCCTCATCATATATCTCATTGCTATAAATAGACTACTCCTCAAAGAAAATCTATACAAAGTTAGCCATATTGTATATATTCTATCATCAAAAGAACACTACTCTTGCAAAAAAATGAAATAAAATATTCAAAACCTTCTGCATCGACTGATTCACGAAGATATCAAGGAGAAAATTGACTCATTCCAAATAGACTTCTCACATTGATCGGTCGTATAAAAAATAAAAGGAAAAAATAAATAAAAAGATTAAATTTTTCATCATTGACTTTCCTATTTTAAGCTTGGGTCTCTTGTCAAAAGGGCATGCCTTCTCTCCCCAAAGTTACGCTAAACTAGCCTCTTTCACCTCATTGCTTTTTTCACCCTAATCTTCCACCTTATCAAGGGACGTGCCGTAAATGTGACATTTCTTGATCATATGCATTTTTTCACCCTTCAAATAGTCAATCAGAAACTACTTTAGGGTCTTACATTCATAAATCCCATCATTGGTATGGTAGACTTGTTATGGTTCTTGCCAATTAGGCAGATCTTTTGGTCACCTCTTACAATTCACCTATTTCCTACTTATTGATTCTCCTATACAGGACTAGACCATCGACACCTATATTTTGGGAATTCCTCTTTCACCTGAATAAAAACATGACTAAATGACCTAGACTCAACCATGCCTAAATGACCTAAACTCAACCATACCTAATTGAATTAGACTCAATCATACATACAAGCTACCAATTCATCTCTCTACCTCATCATATTCTTCCCTAGCTTATGGGAGAACTACATTGACTTGAGGCCCTTTTTTCCGGGGCTATGTAGGTAGAAATCTGAGATCATGGGGCCCTTGGAGGATAGCTTGGCAACTCTTTACCCTAACCAATTTCCCCTCATTTTTCTATTAACATTCTACCTTACTTAGTTTCCATTTTCACAAACATTTGGAAATTAAACAAATCATAAAAACATACATACCTATCATATCATCAAAACATCCAATCAATCATTTCACATATCCGTGACATCAAATATTTGGAAATTTACACCACAACATAAATATACATCATCATTTATTTTCCATAATACTAATAACTTTGAAATTAAGTGAAATGCAAAACATGACTCTGTCAAGCCTATACTTAACCCAACCATGCCTAACCAACCTAAACTCAATCATGCCTACATAACTTTAAAATAATCATGTCTAAAGATCATGTCATTCCCGAGCCAATTGACATTGGTTACACCATAATTGGCATCACCACCTGTTATTACCTTTTCGACACGTTATGCCCATTTTGGCCTAAAAACATTATTGACCATTTTACCTTTTACCTTTTCCGACACCTATTACACCCTACCCACAAGCCTACATTACCTATACATTTCCTTAATTATGTTTAGGGACATGTTATTTACCTATACCTTGGCCTTACCCATGTCATGACCTATATACCCTACCCTGAACCACCTTTTATGACCTTTGAACTTGTGTACTCACTATACCTTGTAATGCCATTACCTGTGTTGTTTAGCCTAATGACCTTACCTTACCTATTGTCATGTTATTTATGCTATTGAAACCTTTGGTATACTAGATCATACCTAAATGTTCCTGCACCTAACCAAAGTTGTATTTCTAGACCATATCTTGTACCACTCGGGTACCTAAATCACTTTAAACTTGTTTGGATAAACTTATCGACTAGGGATGATGTAGAGTTTGTAAGCTCTTCAACCTGGTACTATATCATAATTTATACATGTGCATGCGTTCGATTTCCATTTCCTATTACCCGATTTAACCATTATCCATTAGCCAAAGTTCCCATACCCTTACTGAAAACCCACCTACTTTAACTTTCATCACTTATACATTTTTCAAAATACTCACCGAATCCGTCTCACACCTCATCAGTTCATGGTTTGAGGGGGATCACCTTCAGCCCTACTTGGGGCAACCTAACCTCCATTCACACTTAGAACACCAATTTCCTATTTTTGTCAGTGATCACTTACAAATACAAGCTATGCAATAAAAAGGGGAAAAATGTAGACACCAAAATTGGGTCATACTCCCCTTAAACCCCGTTAATTAAATTAACCATATCCTACCTATTCATATCCCCTAGTGCACATGTTAATTAAATTAATTATCTTAATTAAATTAATTAATATCCTCACTTAACCACCTCACCTAGCCACCTCACTCAATGACCTACTCAAACCTCATTAATGACCTAAGACCGAGTCTAAACCTATCCTAACTAACTAGGACTTAGTCTAAACCTAGACTTAACTCTTATTAACAAACCTAAAAGGAATCCTACTTATCTTGCCATGATTTATCATTCAAAGACTCAAAGCAAAAGGTTGTATATCACACCAAAAATAACAATAATATGGATATTTTTGGCCAGCCTAGATATTCTTGCTTGGATGATGCCATTTATATCTCAATCGATGTTGGTAACCAAACCATTTCTAGTTAGGTTAAATACATTTCCAAAATCCTTTGCCTAGGTTGGTCATTTGATTCAAGATCTCATTTCTTCCAGAGACTTGGAGCACTCAAATTTATTTAGCACTCAAGAAAAAGAAGACACACAAGAGAACTACCAACATCGGTCACCATTCATCATCCTATTCATGATCACATATTCACAATAGAGAGGCACAAAGGTCTGAACCACCATGACATGAATACAACAAATCTTCTCTATGAATCTCTACTGACACCGTCTTCATCACCTATATTCTCCCTTTCTAGTAATTATTTAACATCTCTACATTGAATCTCTAGTTTCCTTGTGTAGATTTATTTATTCATCTCTATAGTTTATTTCTCTCCATACCCATATACTTCCTTCCTTCCATCAACCCATCATCTGATCATACCCAAAATTTTCACCCATTTTCACCCTCTCTTAATCATCTATAAGTCTTTAGAACCATTTTATAACCCCACCCTCACCATTTCCAACCTCTGTGCAATCACAGGGAGTCTAGAAAACCAATTCTAAGAACTTTATGCTAATTTCCCCTACCGACACGGATTATCCCACCGACATCGAAAACTCTACCTAATCGGAATCGGGTCACTGCCACCAACACTGGTTATTGTGTCTATCAATATAGTTTAGACCATAGAGCTAATATCAACTTCCCAATAGCCTACAACCATTTCTAATCCTTACTAGACCTTACCTAGAGCTTGTACCAGACTTGTAACTCAACACCACCAATCAACCGTCCTATTTTGACCTTAAACCACCTTTTACACGAGATACCTAAATATTTTCAATTCCAATAGGATATTTAATTCATGTATGATTTAACTAGCATTAATATTGTTATATAAATGTGGATTGACATCCTCCTTGGGAAGTATCATGCTTCATGAATCTAGCTTCGCTAGGTAATCCACTTATTTTTTTGTTTAACTCTATTTGGTGGTATTTTTTTATTTACAAGTAGTTCCTCCTCATTAAAAGGAGTTGTCACATCCATTTTGATCTAGAAGTCATCTACATGTGCATCCGACCTTGATATGACATTACAAGGTATTCCTCCTTGGCATTCTACCCTTATCTATTTCATTATTTTGCTAATAATTTGGTCAAACACTTTGAACACATTTTACATTCTTGATTCATTTTTATAATTAAGATGGAAATTAGTAGTTGTGAGAGAAGATAATAAATTGTTAATGATGATCTCTTATTCATGTTCATATTCCCAATGATGGGAAAAAATTATATTGATGTTGTCCTCATTATTCTCGAGAAGGTTCCACATATTGATTTCCATTTTTTTCTTATTTAGAGGGATTGCAAGAAGGCTCATGTGTTCTTGGCTTATCAATAGATGTTTCAGAATGAACATTGAGATATTTAATATTTTTGTATTTGAATTCAAAAACTTCTTCATCATCTAAAGAATCAATATAAGTAAAATAATTATCAATCTGTTACCTTGATTTTTATATCTTGAATTCCTTCCAAAAGAGGAGAAAATATTAATTTTTTTATGTTTTCACATTGTGAGAAACAACATCAAACAACATGGGATCATTTATTTCAAAAAAATGGATTTTGTTTCCCGTGTATGCTATATATTATAAGAACTCCTTTTTGACTAAAATTAAGCCTCAATTTTCTTTTATCATTCATCATCTGAACAAAGTGTCATGTTGACATTCATCGGGAAACAAGAATACATTCACTAGTGAAGTTAATATAACATCTTGGAATGAATACTGGGAAGTGGATAAAATCCTCATGATCTTCTTTTGGTACATGATTTTTCTCTTCCTCATTATGGAGTGTCTCAAACTAATCCAATGGTGCTTCTACAAGTCATTTTGAATCTTCATATGCCTACACTTTGTTGTCCATTTTTGCTGCTAATTCAGGTGCATAATGTCCTTCTTTTGTGGCATATTATAAATTTATTGAAATCCTTACTCATGTTGTTCATTAGGGTGCAAACATTTAACCAAAAATGGAGATATCTTGTTAAGTGTTTGATAATCCATACCTCCATATAATTTTATGAAAATCTAGTCCTATTATGGATTATCTTGATCTTGGAAGGATTGAAAGGGAGATCTCCATCCTTTTTCCCATCATCATCATCGACACCTATTGACATGGGCCAATAAGTATTTTTCCTTTTTCCTCCATTCCTAAGAAGGTTCCTTGATATGAAAAAATGAATGTGACATAAACCCATTCCCTAGTGGAGTCACCATAAAACTATTGCTGGGAAAAGTTATACGTGATGTGGGAAAGAAAAATCAATAGTTCAAGGGACAAAATTCCATCCTCTTTGATGGGGAGGTTCCCTTATTCAAAAAAAAATTGATCCTACAATATTTACAAATGTAAAACTATTGAAGATTTTGTGTGAGGATACCAACTTCATTGTGCAAGGATGATGGGATTGAATATAGAGGAAAGGAGCTCAAAATAACAAGAAGATTGAGAGGGAGGAAAGAAAAACAACTTCAAATATGGAGGAAAATGAAGCTTATTCTACCATTACATATTCATGAGATTTAATAATTCATAAAATTACATATTACATAAATTATCCTCCTAAATCATATATCAATTAGCACAAATTATAACTTTATCTAATATAGAAGAGTGAATGCAAAGTTTCAAATTTCTATAGTATGTAAAGGACACAAAATGAGACCAAAATGGAGAGAAAATTAGACAGATGGAGAAATTATTTTGCATTTAGAAATATCTTACTCTCACATCCAATATGCTGGCATCCAATCCTTTACATTACAAAATGAATCCTTTTAATAGGCTCATTTTCTCAAAAGTAGTTATTTTAACCACCCTTCCTCTAACTCTCTCTTGATATTTTTTACATAACTTGCTTTAAAAATACATTATTTAAACATTAAAATATGAATCCTCAAATTAGAAACCTTGAAAGTCACCCTTGATTGGAAAAAAAATGGGGATTATTGAGAAAATTTGTAAAATTGTTGACATGTGTAGCAATTTAGAGAATAATTGGAACAATAAAACGCTCCTTGAGTTCCCTAAATTACTGATTCATATAATTATTTTGTTGTTAGAAGTTAGGATGGTAAATTTGGGAACAGAGGAACAAGGAAATCTTCCCTTTGTTCCCTTTTAAACTAAATTAATTGATTCTTCATTTCTTGTCTTAGTCGACTCATCGGCTATGTGGAGAAGCATGGCCCGATGGGAACATATGAACCATTCCCTAGGTTCCATGGAGGATTGACATGTTTGATTTCATTATTTCCTCTAGTTTTTGGTCATGGAAGGTTTGTGAGGCACAAATAGAATAACAAAAATATGCATTATTCCTTTAGTGATTGAAAATTCCATCATAACCCGAACCCTTCATCACTTTCCTTCACTTTTGATTTATTTAGGTATGCAAGGAAATGGAAAACGGTTTGAATGTTCTATTAGTTTTTAAAATACTAACTTTTCCAATGAACTCCTTGGATTAACTTCAATAATTTGGGTAGTCCTAGCACCAAACAAAATGAGAACTCTTCCCACTGTTCTAACAAGACTTAGTTTCACCGAATCTATAGTGCAAAGTGGTAAATGGGATTTGGATTAGAGGCATAGTATGCAAAATATTTTGTCCTATTTTTGAAGAAACCCACAATTCGAAAGTCATACATGCCCATGAAATATTCTTCATCAATAAAAGTTTCATCTAATTTCTTATGTGTATTCCATCGTGATACATTAGGAGTGTAATCAAGGGATGAATCATTAATAATAACAATGGTCTTAGAGGCTATATGATAAGCTAGAATATTATCATACATATTCATAGTTCTACTAATGTAATCAAAATCAAGTGTAACCCAAACCTGCATGTAAAAGGCATATGTACCATAAGTTGTTAGGAGAAATATATATCCTTAATACTCAGGACGTGGCTTGACTAAAGGTATGATATTGCTAGGAGTGAGGCCTAAGTGGGATTAAGCCTCATAGGTTCATATGATTTCAAAGAGCTGAGGATCATAAGGTACATACTACCAATACTTGTGATTAATGTATAATGTGAGATTAAATTTATCAAAAGAGGAGGGTGGCCTAGAAGAAGAACCAAGAATAGAAAGAGGACCTTGGTTGGTAAGCATATGAGCTGGAATGGGTTTAAGGGTGTGCATGATATTATGATAAGGAACCATAGTAGTAGTAGTATCCTATGGGTTTGGAGATTTAACCTGGTATTCACCAAGACTTGAACAATGTAGTGGCTATGAAATAAGGATTCATCAAAGTCCTTAGGGGTAAATTATAACACATGAAGAGTTTCATTAGTAATCTCAATAGTATAAAAACAACAATTTCTGAATCATTAGTCTCAACATGGATTTATTGTTCATAATTTTCTAGAGGTTTGGAAATAGATGTGTAAGGTGTATGGGAGGATATGGAAAGATAGATGATATCAATAGTGTGATTATGAATGGAGGAAGAAATTGGAGGTGGTGATATAAGATTGGAATTTTTTAGGCTGATAGAATGTTACTCTAAGGAGAAGACACATAAAGGATGTGTGCATGATAACAAGGTGCATTTGAAGGTGTGGGAAGATAGGGAAGGAAACACATGCTAAAACACTTTGGCTCAGGACTTATCCATTTTTATGGATAAGGGCTATTTTTGGAGATAGCGTGTAGAGCACACATAGAGATGAAGACTTGATCGCATGCAATGGTATTTTGGGAACAAGTGGTTGTTAAGCACCATGCATAGTTTAGGCTAATAATAGGATTTCTTCTTAGAGTTAACTATATGACATCTATTATTAGAACACTTGCATGTTTGTAAGCCATTGTAAAGGTTCATGGCTATTATCAACATGTAACCTATTTTGAGAAGTACATGGGTGGTGAAGGGAAAGTCCCCACCTCTATAAATATGTATTGAACTATGTAGTTTAGAGAGTGTGAATTATTGTAGAGTTATGCTACTGAACTTAATATGTGCATGACTCATGGGGATACTTATGATGTAAGAAGATTCTATGTTTTATAGTTTTTAATGCAATGAAATATATTTGATGAATAATGCTGTTAGACATAATTGAATCTGGTTCTTGTATGGTTAGCCTTATTATAATTATTGTTTAGTTCATGATTCTCTAAGATCTAGATCTGGTTTATGCACTGTGAAATGTTTATGATTAGTTATGGATCTGAATATGTATTATCATCATCACACTAACATCTTGCATAAGAAACTATAAGGAGGGTCCTGGTACCTTTATGCATTTTAGGTGAGCAAATCATCTCGGGATGAGTGATGTGTTAGCACATAAGGGTTTTCTATAGTAGATTCTAGGCTACATAATTTGTTCCATTCTTTGGGACCTATTTTTAGTTGTTTTCTGGATGTTTCATGATGAAGACATACCAATTGACCCTAGAAATTATTGAGGAGTTATAATAGATATGGAAGAAGAATACCCTCGAGAGGTTCAACATTGAATATGAGTTTAATGCATGCGCATGGGAGGATTTGAACTTATAAGACTATTTATATGAGAGTTTAATTACCATCTTTACGATAGATTTTTACGAGTGGCTGGTTGCTTATGCGTCTAAAATAAATTGGAGGTATCACACACTTTTCTCGGATGCATGAATAAATTCAGGCCCTCTATGATGCTTATTTGATTTGGAATGCGTACTATTGACACATGGTTATGTGGTTTTCAGAATAGCTATACTTTAGAGTACTCAATTTCTACTTACTCTTTCCTGGAGGTAGCTGAGTTCCATTTTTTACATTATCTCAGGGGAACCTATTTGCAAGGCATTCCACTAGAGATCAAAATATTGATGATAACCCTTAATTTGGAAGAAAATTTGATGGCTAGCTAAACCCTACCATGCGTGAGGGTAAGAGTAGGTTTGGTGAAGGATGATGGACCTAGTGGTAGAGAGGAAAAGAGAAAAAAGTGGCTTAAGCATAATGAGGTGAGGGAGAGGGAGATAGAGAAACAACTTGATATTGTAGAATGAATGGTGTTGAGGAGAGAGATGGCTCGTGAAGGATTTCGAGTTCAAGTAGAAGTTGTGGATCTAGACCATTTGGAATTCCCCATTTGGGAAAGCATGATAGGAGCCCTCCTTGACCTCATATGAAAGCATGCCAAGAGAGATAGCATGGTTCATGGGTGCACATCTGAATATACTTGGCAATCTATCCTTGCACTTGGTTTTCCAATATCTAGTACAACTAGTAGTCAACAAGCTAGTTTGGGGAGTAGAAGAAAAGGAGTAAATCAAGTAGAAAGTACATCTATGGCCAGGAAAACGTCTTCTTTGTTATTTGGAGGTACCTTTTCAGGTACATCATCAACATAGAACTCAAGCACATAGAATTTTGGACTCACTTCTGCGGGGAGTAGTACCACCTCACAGACTATAGGAGTACGCTTTAGGACCTTTGTTGGGACACAGGGTAGTACATCCACTAGTCCACTTCTAGATACAGGTGGAGGATCAGGGGGCATAAGTGGCTCTAGTTTTGGTGGATCTGGTGGGTCTGGAGGAAGAGGTAACATAGGAGGTTCTAGATCAGGTGGGCATGGTCCTCACCAACCCTAAAAATTTACATGGAGATGTCACTACATCTTTCAGAGTATAGGGAATAGAAGATGATTTTGAGCATATGCACATGTGTGAGATATTGTGGTGTGTAAAAGGAATTATAGATTTTTAGCGCAAGGCAAGTCAATTTGCAACTACGTTGTAGGGACACACTCACAATTGGTACATGAAGTTTGACCCTGATTAGACTTGTGTAGATTATGTAGCACTACGAATTTCATTAGGAGTTTTATATCCCTGAGTTCAAGAAGAAGAGTATAAGTGGGTCAAGGATATAAAATAGGGCATAAATAAGAGCGTTCGAGAATATGATGCCCATTTCAAAACACTTTTGTGTAAGATTTTGTATGATATCCATGCAAGCCAACATGCATAATGGTTTGTTGGGGTTTGATCACACCATTTAGGAGGGTGTTGTCACATAAGACATATATGGACCCGCATGAAGCAATTGAAGCAATGTTGTAAGATTGATGCAATCAAAATTATAGATGCTAGAGTGATCCCATTCCTAGAAGCATAGATTGCATCCATGGTGAAACAGTTGGAGAAACTATTAGCCAATTCAACACATGAAACATGCACTAGGTTTTTGTGTACAAATTGTGAAGTGGAAGGATGAATTAAGGAGAATTTTCACTATAGGTCAAGTACATTCATTGTTGCTATACTTTGTGAGATATGTCATTGAGACCATGATGCAAGTCGCTATCCATTATTACAACCAGCGATTAGAAAGAACGTATCTTGTTATTGTAATAATTGTTGGTCCATGACTCATAATACAAAAGACTTTAAGTTGATTAGTCAGATCCATGATGCCATCGATATTGGTGAGTGACAGATGGGAGTATCAGATAACTCTAAAAGTAAAAGTGAGTGCCATGAACATGAACACACCCAAGGGTGCTACAATCAGAATGAGGGATTCTTTGAAGGAATTCATGATAGAGGTTGAGGAAACCATGGTTGATTTGGAGGCTAAGGCCATGGTGGTGGATGAGGATAATTTCCTTGTGGAATGTGTTATACATGTGGATCTCTAGACCACTTTAGGTGTGAATGCTCTAAAAATGTTACTTTTTTTTTGTGTGGGAAGAATCACAACTAATAGGAATTCTCAAACTTATATGAGCATCTTAGCAAGCAACATAAACAGGAGAACAAGGGTGCATGGATGGTTAGAATACAATGCACCATCATAAATCAATGGATGCCAAAGTTGGCACTAAAAGCTAAGGTAGTTTCTATGAAGATTACTACACGTGTTGAAGCTGCATGCATCATAGAGATGCTACATTAGAAGTATACTATTACTAAGGAGGAGGTTCTACATACAAGGTACCTAGATCCTACACATAAGAAGGAGGTTTATCAGGAGACCATGGAGGTACTTAGAAATCTTCAAGGTGAAATACAATGTTTAAAGGAATAGTCATGAACAAAAGAAGGAAACAAAGATGGTCTAGTCAGATATTGATGATTTGAAAGAGGTATGCAAGATGTTACACTAGGAGAATATTATTCCATTAATAGGAATTGGTTGAAGGGAAAAATTCATGCACAAGTATTGAGACTGGATAGTAGATCTTGTATGCTAATCTTTCCCCTCATATCTTGGATTATGACAAGGAAATCACTCTGAATGTTGTTGTGGATGGGTGGCTTTTGAGCAATATATTGATTGACATAGGTGTAGAAGTGAATGTGCTTACTTTAGATACATGGATGCAGATGGGAAGAACCCCATTATAATCATCCTCTAATGATTTGTTTATGGCTAATAGGACTAAGGCCACTCTAATTAAAGTTTTAAAGGATGGATCTATTATAATACAAGGGGCCAATTTCACTTTGGGACTTTGAGGTTTTTGCACTTGCAGAAGAAGATAAATTCCCATCTCTACTTGGGTGCCCTTGGAGTTATGCAAATAATGTTGATCTACAGTTCAATAAGGAGTATATAAGTTTTGAGAATAAGGAATATTGAGTTATTATCCCTTTAGTAGATGGAAAGTCTACACCTTATGTTGAACTTTTGAGTGAGGAGGACCTAAACAAGATTTATGTGTGTCATTCGAGATCCAAAATTACTTAAGCCATCTAAGGAAGGAATCCTCTAGTGGGAAGATGGATAGTATATAAGTGATTCTACAAGTATTACATGTGACAATTGGATGCATGACACCTATGAGATGGATGGGAATGAGGTAAGAAATTCCTTTGTATGGAGGATAAAACCTCATTGTATAAGGTGGATAGGTAATAACTTTGTACCCTCATATCCCAAAGAAGGATATCCTATAGTATTGTTGTGTGCCATGGAGGAGTAGTGGATGGATTAAGTGGAGAGAAGAAGTGTGTTAGTATATGGTAGTGCTTTGGTAGATGGTTCACACGGATAATATCATAGGATAGAAGGAAGTACAAATTTCTCCAACGACACTCAAATCTACATATATCATGGTAATCAACCTGTTCAACACCACATTCAACAATGTGAGAGACTCTGGATAGAGGGGCAAGAAGATTTACCACCTTCACTTTGGGTGCACAAACTTTATTCCACTTTGCAAGGCTATGCACACACTTGGTATGTTTATGTGGAACTGCATAGGGAGACTGGAAATTGGAAAGACTTGATTATAGGAATGGTCTAGAATTTTTACTACTTCTCTACTAAACCTCCAATGAGAGAGGCATTATAGGTTATGGAACACTTGACTATGGGAAACAATGTAAAGGCTGAAGAAATCATTCAGGAGTTATTTGGTGAGGAAGAACCAAGAGCACATTTTGATGAAATAGATGAGACAAATGTTGAACTACTTAAGTGCACTTTCTTTGAGAAGGATAAAGGAAATATGGTCTACATAGTGGATGATGAAGAAGTAGAACATTTTAGCATTGATCATTCTAAAGGTATGCACGAAGTTTTAGATAGTGCATATAAAAATGTGCACGCCTATCATGAACCTATGAAGACTAAGAAAGTGAATATTAAACACGACATTGAACCTATGGAGGCCATAATTGGAGATTATTGGTCTGATTCTAAAGTGGCAAAGATAATTGAGTTATTACATGATTTATAGGAATAATTTCCTAGGGGCTACAATTATTTAAAGGTGGCGCATGAGTCATTAGATGAGATGAAGATTAAGATAAAGGAAGGTGTAAACCTAGTGGGAAGAGACCTTAAGGGATGAACCATAACCTACACATAAAATTTAACTAAGAAATTGACAAAATGTGGAAATCGGCATCATTAAGCCCCTAGAAGAATTAGAGTGGGTTAGCCCTATGGTAATTAGTATAAAAAAGATGATCAAATTATGATTTGTGTGGATTATAGGGAGCTGAATACTACATGTGTGATTGATCATTTTCCTATACCTTTCACTAAGGAAATATTAGAAGGCATTGTAGGGTGCAAAATTTACTCTTTTACAGATGGATTCTCTTGGTATCTTCAATTAAGAATTACACAAGAGGATCAAGAGAAGACAAATTTCACAACTGAATGGGGAAGTGTGTATATATAGTGATGCCCTTTGGTTTGAAGAATGCACCTAATGAATTTTCACGCATGGTTGTTCAAGCATTCCGTGATTTTATGAAAAATTCTTACAAGTTTACTTGGATGATTAGATCATATATGGGCTTGTTAAATATTATTGTGACAACTTGTGTGTAATGTTTGAAAGATGCATACATTTAAGCATCTCTTTAAACATTAAAAATGTGTATTTTCTACACCTTTTAGAACTCGGTAGGGAATATCATCTGCAAGGAAGGTTTGTTAGTAGATCCGGCTAAGGTTACAGCTATTGTAGGCCTGGAGGAGCCCACTAGTTAGAGTGAGGTGATGTTGGGACTCAAAATATTGACTAAGTCCCCAAGAGTGTGTGCGTGTGTAGGACCAATATGAAGAAGGACACGTGGGGAAAACATGCAAGACAAGGGTTTTGTAGAAACCATGGTGTGCACTCAAGAAAAAAAAAGGGTCTCGAGACTTGGCCATATTCAAAATTCCAAGAAGAACATGTGGAAAGTGTAACCCAATCAAGCATGCAGAGTGGATAAGGTGCCAGTCTAGTGACTTAGTGACTAAGAAAGGAATATTCCACATAACGGAAGGATCCAAAAGGACATCATTGTTGATAGTGGAGAGTTCGGATGAGCATAATAATGCTCCACTAGAGGACCACCTTGACACTTGGTGATCGATTTACTACTTCAAGAAGGCATGGTGGTGGGTGATAAAACTATATATAGAGATGCTCGGGTAGAGGAAAAAGGGGAGACTGGGCATTGAAACTAGAGAGACTACTCTTAAAATGGCATCATCATAGAAATGATGAGAGGCAAATCTTTATAGAAATAATAGGAGGTTCTAGAGGGCTAGGGTTACCATTAGATTATCATAGTAATATTGACATATCTCAAGGGTAGGTCTATGACGGTTATTATAATATGGGAAGAATAGTGAGGACTTCTGATGCATAAGTCTTATCTACATTGATGTATTAGTTTGATATGACCTTGATGAATGTAATGTCGTTACTAAAATATGATCAATATGAATATATGGTTATGTTCTAAGAAGATAATGTTCATGGATGTAAACCCTAGTTCCATTTATTTATGTTATAGATCGAGATCTATTATCTCGTATGATGTTTCTTTTGATTTTGAATGAATGTAATTATATAATAAATCATCCTAGTCTCTTATAATGAATGCGTGGTACTTTACCTTTTTTCATCTAAGTTTCTATCCTTAAGAAATGTATTCTCACAAAACTCATGTAAAGGAGGAGCTCAACACTGCGTGTGCCTCGTGTGAGCACCCAATGCCAACCGGGTGACAAAATAGTTCACATGGGATTAGAAGGTTATTCTAAGGACATAAAAATGACTACATCTTGGTTCCGTTGTCGAGATATTTTTTTGAAGTTGTGGGAAATGGATACATCTTGGTCCCTTTGATGTCTAATGACAAAGCGCTTGACCCGGAAAGTGTCAAAGGGATGTTTAAGAGCATAGAGTATGAGTTTTCTCAAATATTTAGTGTTGGACCCAAGTTTGATACACACAGATGGGTATAAGAACACATGTATCATCAGATGTATGAGACCTTATTTTTTTATTTTCTAGTACAATTGTATGAATGGATTTCAGTATATGCATCCAGATCTAGCTAGTGCTTTAGATCACACATGTAGACCCTAGATGATTACCAAAGGTTATAGGACACATATCTAGCTTGGACGCATGTTGTTGATCACTGGTGGAGAGGAGTGCTGACCAGTTATACCCTAGAATACACCATTTCTACATGTTCTTGTCCAAAGATTTCTGAGTTTGAGTTCTTAAGGGAACCTCTGAGATTTTTTTTTACGAGCTATCCCATTGGCTATGAAGATATTGATTATTACATTAAGTTTGGAGGCATTTACTATGGCTAGCTAAACTTCTCTGAGTGTTGGGAAAGGAAGTTAGGGTGGAGGAAGATGGTGGACATTATGGCTGAAAAAGGAGAGGGAAGAGAGATGATTCAAGTATGGTGAAGCTCATGAAAGGGAAATGGCTAAACAATGTGAGGTTGTAGGAGTGATGGATTTATGGAGGTAGACATTGTGGGAAGGAGTTGAGGTTCATGTAGAGGATGTGGAACCTAAGCATTCTACACTACCCCATCTTGGCAAGGATGGGAGAGAGACCCCTTCCACATCTAATCTAAGTTCATCACATGAAGAAAGGATAGTTGTTGACACATATCTCAACCCACCTGGTGACCAACCCATGTAGTTTAGTTTTAAATATAAAGAGTTAAGCATTTCTAACCCAATTAGTATCAAATGAAGTAACCGATATGCACCTAGGAGATATAACTTCTCATTTGGGATATCTATGACTACACAAACTATTCCTGTGTTTGGAGGATTTTTTGGGAAAGGTGTAAGTACATGGAATTTGGGTATCGTGAGTGGTATAGGACACATGTTTTACAATGTAGAAATATCACACACCATCAACATGTAGTTCGAGTGGGATATTGGGAACACTAGGCATGACCACTTCAGGCCCTTTTCTGGCTATAGGAAGTGGATCTGGTGGTGTAGGAGCTGGAGGACCTTGTAGACCTAGCAGATTTGGAGGATTTGGTGGATCAGGAGGAACATGACCTGGTGGGTCTAGTGGGTCTCATGGTGGAGGAAACACTAGAGGAAACCAATGTTCTAGGTCAGGAAGGAAAGGGCCTTAGCCACCTCCACAATATTTTTTTGTGATTTCACTACACTGTCGGACTACAAAGTTATCGAGGATGCTACAGAGCATGTGCACAATTGTGAATTATTATGGTGCACAAAGAGGATCACTACCTTAGAGTGGAAGGTGATTCAATTTGTAACAATGTTGTATGGGTACGCGCATAACTGGTACCAAAAGTATGACCCCCATCAGACGGTGGTGGATTACATTGCACTAAAAAATGCCTTCCTAGTAGAGTTACATATCCCTGAAATTGAGCATAAGAGCATTAGCACTTTGAAAGAAATCCAACAAGGAATGATAGAGAGTGTGCGGGAGTATGACGCATGGTCAAGACTCTCTTGTCAAAACTATCCTATGACATTCACCCCTCTCAGCATGCTTATTGGTTTTCCGGAGGATTGATAACACCGTTTAAAAGGGCACTGTCACACAAGAATTTCATAGACCCACGTGAGTCCTTGCAGGCTACTCTATGTATTGATTCTATTGGAAGTGTAGATACTGGTGTTATCCCTTTCCTTGAGGCTCAAATTTCTGTAATGGTGAAGCTAATGGAGAAAATCTCTATAAACTCAGTGTATGAGACTCGAGTGGTCTATGGTGCACGTAGTGTGAGGTAGAGGGGCATGCAAAGGATAGTTGTCCTCAAATGTTGGTAAGTGCCATAATGGTGGACTGTGAAATTTTTCATGGGGATCATGATGCAAGTAGGTGTGTAAAACCTCTAACATGACTGGTATCTATGATGACTTCGTTAAATAAGGTTCAAACACGACCAAGTGATTTTTTCTTAAGATGGTTTACTTTGATGACTTATGAAATCATGTTTGCAGTAGAGGTAATATGTTATCTATGGAAATAGATACATCACTGGAATTTTTTTCTTAAATTAAAAGGATTTAACACATCTCTATTTGAGCAGATTAATTTACTCTATGGGATTGGAAAATTGAGTTTTAGTTTTCATAATTTATAAGATTCAAAACAAAAACACCTTTGATCAATTCCATTAATCCAAGGTATGTTTATAAATTTTCAAATATTGTTATCTTAATGTCCAATTTTGACATATGGAATAATTTTGGACCTTAAGTGCACAAAGGTAGTGAACAAACCTCTCCTTAGATCTCTGCTTCGAATTGGAATGAGGTTAACAGTTTGGTTCCTCTTTTCTATGTAAGGTATGTTGCAAATTTTAAATAATCTTGTGACTTATTTTCACCATGTCCATTAAATTTGGAACCTTATCCTTAAGAAGTAACCTAACCTAAGTTACCAAGTTTAGCGTTTTTTAGGTAATTAATGAACCTAACACCAAATACTTAACCTATGGACCTATGTTGGTTCCTAAATTAATGTTGAACCTAACTAAGGGAATGGCTAACCTAAAGGGACCTATGGAATAACATGGGAAGAGGTAAGTGGGAGGCAACAAAACCAAGGAATTATTGGAGAGTTATTAAGTCCTTATCTCCTTTTGCAGCCAAATTTGGAAAAGGCATTTAGAAACTTTAGGAGGGTGAGTTGAAATATTTTCCAAAGTTTTGGATGCATGTATTTTTTTGAATAAGTCCTATCCATATTTAGAGGTGGCGCGGTGGGAAGGTAGGAAGGACTCGGTGATACTAATCTGCATTTAATATTTTTGAAACTGGAGAAACCACCTAGGAAGAAGATAGATGGTTTGGTTTTGTTGATTCATTTGGTTTGGAGCTTGAGCTTTACATGTGGTTGTTTTTGAACCTCCAGTTTGATTCTTGCATGAAATTTAGTTGTGCATGATTTTTTCTTCCTTGCATGGTGTAGAGGGAAGGAGTTAGCACTGAGAAGTTATAAGGAGGAGTTAGAGGAAGTTTGTGTGTTGTTTACATTTTTAAAAGAAGGATTGAAGCTCTACTTGGATATCTCTACGAATCAAAGTGAAAGCAAAGTGCTACCTGGGCATGATATGCTCTATTCATTAAGTCTTATGCTTTTACTTAAATGCTCATGAAAATAACTCTGCTCTTAGGGAATAATATGGATTTTTTGATTCTTTTGCTTCTGGATTTCTGTGATATTTTGATGGTATAATTTATCGACCTTGTTTGGATGATGGAAAGTATGCTCTGGGTTTTCATTTTTCTTATTTGGATAGTTGGGTTTTGCTTTAAATATTTTTGCATGGGCTTGAAAACAAAGATGAAAATTTGTATGTGATCATAGTTTAATTGTTTAAACTTTGTTTGTGTTCCTGGTTGCTTAAAACCGAGAAATATGGGTCTAATTGACCTTGTTTCCTCTCCATCATAAACTTTAGTTAGGAATCTATTGGAACATCTAGTTGTTGTTATGATTTTGCATAACTCCTTCGGAATATAGATTTGATGGATGTTCTTAACGTTTCCTTTTTGGTTATTGAATGAAGAATTCAAAATGATGATTATGCCTTGAATCTTATCACTGTCTGTGATTTTTGATTCTGGTTTTATGTGTGTATCCTTCCTATTACAAAATTTCAGACCCTGTGTGTGATGTAGAAGGATAAATTATTGTGGGTTTTTCTTGGTAATCGGTTTAACGTCTACATGGACTTGCATAAGTTATTTCAGTTATTATTTTTAGGACCTGCAAAAGAATACTTGTATTAATATCTTGAATTGATTAGTTTTTTTATGAAGTCTAATTTTGGAAGCAAGTAAGGGGATATGATATTTTGTTTCTACTCATTTGGGTCTTTGGGTAACCAATGAATTTGTGTCACTTGGTGCTAAGAAGGGAAAAATCTCTTGAGTATTGGTTATTGTAATTTATTTTTATTGTTACTCATAACTTCTTGACAACTCTATTGAACTTTATTTGATGTTTTGTATTAGCATGTTTCTTAGACCTTTGGGTTAACAAACTCGTTTTAGTTCTTTCAGAACTTAGAAAATGATTTCTTCGTGAAAATGGAATTTTGGCTCCTATTTTGGTTATATCATATTGCATACTTCTTTTCCTTTATGGATCTGAGTTTAGGAAGTCTGTTTCAGACTTATCCTTCTATTTATCTCTTTCTTTCCTCTCTGAGTCTTCGGGGAAATGATTTACTTGTTCTCCTTATGGGATTTGAGGCTATCAAAACTATCTCCTTGAGTGATAAAAGGTAATGGAATATTGTTTCTCTTCATTTCTTCTCTTTCTTTTGGTTTTTGGTGTTCATTTAATTCCAACCCAGAATAATATATATTTGGGATTTTGGTTTGAGACTTTAGATAACTTGTGATGCCCGGTTAAAACAACCCAATTGAGACCCATGAACAACCTAGGTTTAGTTAGAAAATTATGGAATAATATTTTTTTATTAGCGGTATCCATAACCAAGTCGTAGGGACAATAAAATTCAATAGATAATTTTTTTCCCATTATAATAATTACTAATTTCTCATTGGAGAACAACAAGTTGATAATTACACCCCACTCAAATCTCTTTAGGGATTAATTTAATTACTGATTACATTGACATTTTAGCTAAATATTCCCTAATTGAAATTTTAGGGTTAAGGGACCTAAAAACAATTAAATACCCAAGGTATTTAATTTCCACTAGATCAAAGACAAGAGCAGGGTTTAATTACAGTGAGGAAAGGAATACATATTTAAAATCAACAGAGTAAGGTCTCACTTACCCACTCCTAGAACTTGATTGAGAGTGTCTACCCCCAAGTTGTCATGCAATGTTTTCACCGATAGGTTCTGGAATAGTTACATTTCCCTGGGACATAATTTCCATTTATTAACAATTATCAAGGTCACATAGTTCAAATTTCGGGTTAGAAGTTTCAATCAGTTTAGGGAGTAATTTACCCCATACCCAACTCTCTAACAAGATTATAATTTCAACTTGATTTTTCTCATATATAGTTCTTTAAAAATTTCCTAAATCATTCCCATTGGATAGGAAATTTTCTCACCTTTCCGATGATATAAATAAGTCCTCCTAACTCCTTAGAGAACTCCATATACGTGTCAAGCAGGGGTGAAAGGCAAATTTCAAGTCGGTGGGTCGTGGTGTGGCATTTGGAATTATTTTTAGTGGGAGAAATTTCCCAATCACACCCACACCTCCATGGGTCCTCTAGGGACACAAGGCAGCCTCAAAGACAATGCCAAGTAACAGGGGAAAAGTGGAGTGATGGAGGGATTTAGGGCAATTCACCTAAACAAGAGTAGAAAACCAAATAGTGCTCCCGCACCCATGGGTCCACTTGGGGACATGTCGGGATTCAAAGGTAGCCATTGGGAGAAGAGAGAATAAGGGGACCCGAGTGGCGGGAGAGGTTGGTGATTTTTTCCAAAGGGGAAAAGGAGATTCCAAATGACACGTGGGTCCGTGTGCCTACGAAAGAAGAAAATTCCAAGGGGGGGAAATGGAGCTGTAGGGGAGAATTCAAAAATTTTCCAAAGGCAAAAATCAAAAAAAGAAAAAGGGTCCACCCTCCATGCTACCACCCCAAGGTGCCACGTGGCACGTTATCATTGGCTACAGGCTGGCGGGGCTAAGATGAACATTTTTCCCCAAATTTTTCAAAAAGGCTAAGGGCAAAAAAAAGGAATTGTACCTCCACTTTGAGCCCAAAGAGGACACGTGGCGACCTTTGATTAGATGAAGGTTGGTGGAGGGAAAAATGAAAAATTTCCCAAGTCAAAATTTTTAAACAAAACTTTTCAAAGGAAAAACGATGGGAAATTTTTGTGTTGTGAGCCTGCTAGGGAAAATTTTCCCAAATTTTCCCACCAAGATAGAAAAACTTCAAAGTGCCATAAATTTTGCTAGGAAGCTCAGGTTTGGGCAAACAAGGACTTTTGGAAAGCTTTAGATTCCTTCTTTACACAAGAAACATCAATTTTACATCTTGATTTGTTTTAAAGGGTTAATTTTGTAAAAATATCTCTAGGCTTATAATTAGTGAACTAGCAATTTTCAACTTTTCAATTTGATTAAATTCAAATTCCTCCATCACTCAACATGTCAAACAGATAGAGTATTGATCTAGGGATGGTTTAGAGTGTTTTTAGAAAGTTAATTTTTTCAATTGATTCAAAATTACATTTGTCCAAAAAATGACAGGAAATGGTTGAGGAAGAGATTAAGCTCAATTTTGCAATGGTTCAAGTTATTCTCTTGAATATTCTTTTTCAATTGAGTTCATTGCTAATATATCGTGGTAAATTTTAAGGTTTCCAAGTTGATTTAAATGTGTAGGTCCAAACTATACATTTTGTTTAAATTTACCAATTTTAGAATTCACCCTGCTAGTGATCAAATTTTTAAAGGATCTGTTATCACCAAATCACAGCACCCTTATGTTTATACAAGTACATATACTTGAGCTCACGGTGTGATTGGATAACATGGTTACTATCTCCAAGTTGTGGGACTTGCTACTTGAGATAGACCTCTAGAGAAAGCTAGTTCTTTCTCCTAAACTACCTGCCACAATCTACTCTAATGCAGGGGAAACTAACTATTCTAATCTAAATTTCTAAGGGACCAGGGAGAGAGAATGCATAAAATGAAATCCTACACTAAAGCAGTGATACACCAGAAAAGGAGGGTGTGAGAGTAGTCTCCAAATGCGTGAAATATAGAGGAAAAGTGCACACTAGAAGAGGTGATGACAGTTCTCCATAATCTAGCAAAATGCATTCACAACAATATTCCAAGCATACACAATGATAATGGATCCCTACAAGAACATAATAATAGACACAATATTCTTGTAGAAAGATTAAAGGGGCAAGAAGAATGCAAGAAAACATAGTAGGGGAAGATATATCCACAAACTGATATTTTATTGCTTCATGATATGCACAGTTCAATCTATTACAGGATAAGGGCCTAGATCACCATGCAAGGAGTCCACTATAAGGGCCTATAGCACATTGGCTTCACAAAGAAATTTTTACATAGCTTTTCTATCTAAAAACTCCCCCTTTTACAATGATCCCAACACTCCAATTTATAGAAAAGATGAGAAGAGAGAGAGAGGGAAAATGGAAATCCTGAAATCTGTCCTTCAACCACCTATAAGAGGTATTAAATGGAGTGAAATGATTGTATATTACTTGTAAAAGGCTCCCCATACTATCCCAGGTGCTACAGCAGAGAAAGAATGATGACCATGCCTCTTAATTGCACTCCCAACCACCAAATGAAACATTGTTATGAACTCGGACATGGTTTATAAAAATCTCCATCGATCTCTCACCAAATCTAGAATTTATTGATTTTTGTGCATTTTTCTCAGAGCCATGATTCCAATAGTACTAATTTTGTGTTATTTCTTTGAGAAATGCAAAAGTTATGGCTTTTCGAGTGCGGGCAACTATTTTGGGTCCAGCGGGGTTTTCTGTCATTTGATGGGAATGAGCATTAACTGACTGGAGCCGAATATGTTTCTCTTAATTAAATATATATACCCTCAATAAAAATAATAAATCTAGTTTTTTTGGCATAGAGGACGTCGTGCTCATTCCAGAAAGTCTAATTTTGTGAAAATTGGAGCTCGGAGTCAAAAGTTATGGCCGTTTGAAGTTTCACAGGTCAAACGTTGACTTTTCTTCCTTGTTGTCGGCTGCTTCAGCTTTTCGAGTCCCTCACGTCCCACGCATACCTTTGTCCCAGATGTCCCAAATGAAAATCTCCTACTTCGGCTGATTCAGGTTTCCTTGTTCTTGTTTGAGGTGAAGACACGTGGCAAGATTTCATTTGTTGGCGGCTCGTTCGGCTTTCGCGCCCCACACGTGCATTTTTGGCCCAACCTGCCCTGCAAAGTCCCTGCTTTTGGCCAAATCGGCCGGTTTGCATCCTCCACATACTTTTGGCCTGGATGTCCCAAATGCCTAGGACAAATATCTCGAACCGCCTCGAAATGGACTGCCTTGCACCAATCCAAGCCGATCAAGCGTCCCGCGTACTTTTGGTCCAATCTGTCCCAAAACCGCGAAACAAAACTTTGTCATTTTTTTCACTTTCGTCCAGTTCATATTTTCATGTCCCATGCATCTCGATGTCCAAACTACTATGTGGACCGCCTGGTGGCTTTTCAGCCGATTCACGCCCCGATGTCCCAACCGCCCTGCATCGCCTGGACTAGGACTTAGCCGTTTTTTTTCATTTTTTCGGCCCCAAGCTTGGTTTTTTGCAATTTTTTCACCTTTTCTAACTCATTGGGTTTTCTTCTTGGATGGGAGAGTTAGAAAGAAGCTGAGGGGGCCCTAAAAACATGATTTTGGGCCTTAAATCAATCTATTTGCTTGGGACTAAAGAATTTGATGCATGTTATCAAATTTACCTTGAGGGGTGAATTTTGGATAACAGGATCTATTTATCAATTTTATCTTCTAGTTAAGGTATTTGCTTCCTAAACAAATCCATCACATTTAGTTCATTCTAAAAAAATTATTTCCATGTTAAATTACAAGTTTTGATTTCAAATTTAATATAATTTAAAGAGAAACAATACAATATAGTTCCCGCCTACGTGTTTCCTCTTCTTGCAATTAAATGTAGATTACATTTACAATAATAATTCAATTCCAAAGCAAAAATGTGAGTGTGAGAAAGTAGATTATTCATTTATTTATTTCTAACAACAACTTTACAACTTATTCCTTTCTTTTATCTTCAAAATACAATATATAATACATGTAACATTCTTTCACATTCTTTTCAAAAGCAGAGAATGGGATATAACTCTTTACATTTCTAACTTCAATTTTTGTCTTTCATCATCAATACAAGTATATTCTCATTTACAATAATTATACAAATCATCCACTTCAAAGTGGGAAAGGATTTCAATAAACTTTCTCACAAGAAGGGACTGTCAAATTGTATATTCCTCTTGCTCAAAACAGCAGCATGCTCATTTTCTCTTTTCTCCAAGTTGATCACAACAAAAGAGGGGGAAAGGCAATGCTCTCCACCCAACCAAGACATCCAATGAAAGGAGAAGCCTTCCTTCATCATTGGCCCCCAAGCCCCAACCAAGATATAATAAAATATGCAATTCAACCATGGAAACAACTAGCTTCCACAACACAACATTCTTTCACACACACATTTTTTTTTAAAAACAAAATGCAACACCAAAAGAAAAAAATAGTTCAAAACTACATTTAACAACATTTCAAAACAGAACTCAGGCTTGATCTTGCAAGCTAAAGGAGCAAGGACTATGGGGGAAGCTACTTATGCCTTTCAATTGGGAATTGGGCATCCACCTATAATCATACCGCCAATATAACATATCATATCCCATAAACCTTATGCCTCGCAACCCCTCATTATTCCCCACCCACAATTTTCCCTTATGCCAGCCCACAAGTAAGAAATTCAAGCTATTTCTTTTCCATGGTGGATCCCAAACCCAAAACTACCTCCACAAAATTCTGATGCCCATGGCATTTCCCTTATGCCCCCACAAGAATTCCCCATAGCCTTCTCCTACACCATTCCTAAGGCAGTCTACCCAACCAGCCAACAAATAAAACAATGCATGCACCATACACACAACACAATAAGAAAATAACAGCAATAAGAAAGAAATAAATGCCTACCTTTCCATGGTAGCTTTTATTTCCAACAGAAGCTCTCAAAGCCAAGAACACAGTCCAAAATAACAATCTCAAGTAAGAATTTATCTCCAAATTCCTCCACTATCCATAAAATCTCCAAACATAAAAAATGTGCCTCAAGGGATTTTGCAAACATCATTCAACAACCAAGAAACCATCTTTTCCAAAGCTTCTCCAAAGTAAGAGCTCCAATCATAAGAAAAATGTACCCCAAGCTTACATACCAAATGTTTAACAACCACAAAACAAGAAGAGAGTTGGAATTATATAGAAGAGGGAAGGAAGAGGATGATGTGGATCCATGTAGGATGCCACCTCAAACATCCTCAATTTCAAACACAAAAGACAAGATTTCATTCTCCCAAGCACAATAAAGAGGTGGGTGAAAAATGACAAGTTACTTGCACACACAAAAGAGCCCACACCTCAAGGGATAGAAAAATAAATGAAATGTAAGAAAGTGAAATTAAAAACATGCACAAGATGAATAAAATGCATTATAAAAGTCACCAATCACTTCCCCAACCATAAGTATGGTTGGTAACATAAATTTAGAGGCATGGGACAAGTTTTACTTGTCCCACAAGCCTCCAAAAATAGCTCCCAAGGACAAATTCGAATTTGTCATGGAGGTGGAGTATTTCATACTCCAAAACTGACTTACACAAGCTCTTACACATCTCTTATAAATTAAATACAAACAACCAACAACTCTTATAATTACTTTCCCATATCCCAATTTATTTTATTTATTTAATTAAATGATTCTCACATAAATCTAACACAATTTTAATTAAATAAAAGAAGGAACACATTTCTAATAAAATACATACAACAATAAATAAAAGAAACACATTAATAAAATACACAAACCCATGGTCACATATAAAGATGATTTCCCCATGGGAATCTCTAACAAACAACACACAACACAATAAAAAAGTTGCCATGGTGATTGCGTTGAATTCACCCAGAATTCCATTTTGGTTTGTCTCCGATCCCCGATGTTTTGTTGTGATATTTTTAAATCTGCAAAACATAAATACCTCCTTGACCTCATGGCCATATCAGAACATCCAAAATGAATATATAATATAATCACAAAATCATCTATACATATGAATCACGATAGTCATCAAGGAAATCAACGAAATCATTTACAATTTATATCGACAACTATGTCATCATCAAATAATTTTCCTTTTCTAGGTTTATTCATAATCTCCAAAATCACATGTTTGAATAACTTCCACTAAACATCCATGTCAATAGTATATCATCATCCACATGTGAGTGTCTCTAATAATCACCATGCATTATATATAATCAGATTCAACAATAATCCAGGATTTGACATCTAACACCATACTAAATCAAAACTATTAAAATGTCTGTCATATAGTCTATAGTATCATGATCAGTAATAAAAGGTGCCAAAGGGAAGTGGGCACTACCCTTAGATTTGACTTCCTCTTGGAAGTCACAGGAAAGAGAGATAGGAATAAAAACAACAGAAAAAGGATCACCCCATTATGGGATTGTTTGCTTTAATAATTTTGGGTCTACAAAACTCCAATTTGGTCCAATATAATTTAACAAGAAGAAGGGATATTGCAAGGGATGAGTTATAAACTTTCTGCATGCAAGGCTATGAGCATTTAGATCTAAGGAGTAACTTTACGCTATCAAACAAGATATAACGCATAACAATATAACAAGAAGAGTTCCAAAAGATCATCAAGAGTAACCACCAAGTAAGGGAATTACAGGGAAAATTTCCATAAACTTGAGATGACCACACAGTTTCCCACTGATACACATACCACATAACCAAAATTGAGGTTTCCACTAGGGTTAAATTATGCTTTCATAGTTTGTTGTTTAGACAAGGCTAGCAAAATCAACCGTGGCCAAGATTGCACGAGGAAAACATCTACTCAAGGTCCACAATTCGAGATCACCCAAGATGAGGTTAATCAACAAGGACACCTAAATTAGCAAACATTTACCATCAAGGAACTATTCAAGGAAAGCACTTCTATAACTTGAGAGGGCACAATTAACTTTTCATGGCGATACTAAGTGAATTCAAGACCACAAGGTTTCCTATAGTCTGATTTTTTTAACACTTTGTTTTAAGAATCGAACACACCATACCAACCAAATCTAGAGAAGTCAACCATATAGAAAAATATAATATATATATATATCTCCCCTAGCAACTAACATATCAATTCAAGCACCATACATTAAAGCAAAATGGGGATTATTTTTCTTATTTCCTACTCAAGCTCAGAATAACCATAAAGAGAGCACAAGTAACACCAAGGACCACTCAAGGTTGCTAGGGAGAAGAGCAAGTAACAAGGGGTCCATTCAAATCCAAAGGTGAATAATATCATCTTGCACTTTCCATCCTAATGGGAAGAAGGGCTTCAACAACAAGGTGACCCAAGAAAATATGAAGAAAAGAAGACTTCCCCAAGTTATTCTATATCCTTAACATATGTTGCCTTAAAATTACAATACTTAGGTCTCCAAGGACAAGATAACATGCAAGGAGGTTGCTTCTCAAACAACAGATAAGTCTCAATCCAAAAAGGACCACAACTCACATCCATCGAGCTACGGGATGATAAGGGTGTGACGACCCAAAACTCCCACAAGAAGGCACATACATCCATGGACAAGAAGTAATAAGCAACTAGAACACATTACTATCCACGGAGTGTTTCACAATTTCAGGTAGGAGACACAACTATGAGTTAAACTATATATTGCATTCAATACACATAAAATTTACCCATTTTATACATCAACTTACTAAGTCAAAAGTTATATATTTTCTTGATAAGAACATTCCTTTCATGATTCCTTAGTTATAAACTTCTTTCTATTATGACATCATCCGTTTACATTATAAAGAGCACCACTAAGGTGGGCATGATGTCTCACCATTTTGTATAGGTAGAGAGTATTTAGTTTACTTGCAAGGAAGGTGGATGGACAAGATTTCCCTTCTATTCTTCTACATGGTTTTTATTTCTTCTATTAATCTACCAAGGGTATAACAAGGATCACTTCCCTTTTCTATGCTCTAGTTAGTTCCAAGGTCAAATCTCCTTAATTATAGTTTAATGGTGTTTTGGTTGAGTCCTCTTATCAATCTACCTTTGATGAGAATGCTGGTTCAAAAACCTCACAAAATTACTTTTATGGGAAGGAGATAGAAATCAACATAGAAAGCACATTATTAATTCTCTGTAAGAACTAGGAAATAATGAACTCGGCATGAAACACACCAAGATTTCAAATTTTCACCGAATAATTTCAAGCATCAATAAACATTCTTAGTGGGTCTCCGCAAGTCTCACAAAGAAATTTTCAAGGAAAGCTCATTAAAAGAGGTAAAATCTTACTTTTACAAATCTATTTGGGTTTAACAATCAATTCTCATGTCCTCACAAGATACCACTAGCCAAGAAACTAGATGAAAATGCAACTTTACTCCAAGGAACCACATCCACACCAAAAAGCATCGATGCAATGGGGCAACCAAATAATTTACCAAATCATGAACTTAACAGCCAAGAGTTACAATTTTTTTAAAAAGAGGAAGTACAATATAAGCATCATCGAGATTAACTATTAAGATCTACCCAACCAACTTCTCTAAGAGAAAGGTCCAAAAGACCCAAAGCATCCATAAGTGTTTCCAAGTAACCCAAAGATTAATAGGTCATAGAATGTTATTCATAGTAAAGGAATTTAAGGTAAGGGTAAACTTATTTATAAGTCAAGAGAGTAAAAAAGTACACTTAAATAAAAACACTTCCTAAAAGGCTTAAATATATCCATAATTACCAAAATGCATACATTCCATGAGTCAAAACTTTCTATAATACAACCAGGAACCCAAGATACAATTTAACATGCCATTGATGAAACAACACTTTTTCAGTAACATTTATAGTCAACCAAAGAGGCAATCCAATCCTAACAAAATATAAAAACACCTAAATAACCACTTCTACTCTGATGAGGGTCAAGCTCTTACTAGATTGAAATATAACCACCACTACCAATGTCAGACTTCCTTCTCGGCCACACTACACAACAAACTTTCTTTCTAGTAAGGTCAAGCAACAAAAAGGGTCGCTCTAAGATCTTAAACATACTCAAAGTTCCATGCATCCATCACCAAGGCATGACTTTAAACACCTAAAAGGACCTTCAAGACACCTAGGGTGTACCCCCATATGACAATTGTCACCATACATGAAGCATAGAACTAGCTCAACAACATGCAAGAAGGAAAACATGTAACATTTAGCCAAGTAGCCAACAACATCATGAGCTCGAGTCATCAATAAAATAAAGTCTAAGAAATATCGGCAATCAATAAAAGTGGATAAGTAGCCACATTGAAAAGTTTGAAAAATTCTTACAAGAATTATAAATAATTAAAAGATCCTCATAGCTTCTTCAATCCAAACATAAAATAAGATGTTACTCCTTGATAAAATACACAAGATTACAAATGTAAAACAAAAAATTTAACACCACATTCACTCCCATGACCCTTCATGGACACCAATAGGGTACTCTATCTCGAGGTTAGTTCCCAAAAACATACACAGGATTGGGTCCTAGACAACACCCAAACTTAGTGTCCACCCTCTCATACAGTAACAACTAGAAAGCGGCAACAGACCCTCTTTCTTAACCACTCAAGGAAGGAAGCTCTAAACAACTTCTAATTAACTCTTCCCGACCCAAAACACAACCACTATTGTCCAACCACAAGGGTCACATCTTACAACTCATCATTCCAACCACTCCAATAGGGAAGGGTCTCAACAAAAGGCTTAATGCATCATACAATTAAATCAAGTTTTAGGGCTTGTAAAACAACACATTTTAAAAAGGGAACCGAGTTTCTATTATACTAGAAGTTCACAAAATCAATTTAATCTGACATTCTTAGTTACTCTGGGTTTAGAAAAAATGTCACTAAGCAAGCACAACAACTCAAACAACTTATTATTATTTTATTATCATTTTAATTCTGGCAGTTCAAATGAACAGAGTAATGTAATATTTCTTCATACTTATTTCTTCTTCAATTTTCAAACAAGTTTGTTTTCTTAGATTCAAAAGTGTGTCAGGTTTATAGTTCATTTCTCAAGTTTTCTAGTGTTCCCAATGGCCCAAGATTTTGAACTACTGCTCTGATACCAAGTGTGATCCCTGGTTAAAACAACCCACTTGAGACCCATGAACAACCTAGGTTTAGTTAGAAAATTATGGAATAATTTTTTTTAATTAGGAGTATCCACAACCAAGTTGTAGGGACAATAAAATTCAACAGATAATTTTTTTCCCATTATAATAATTACTAATTTCTCATTATAGAGAAACAAGTGTAGTAAGTCCACCCTAGCTCAAATCTCTCTAGGGATTAATTTAATTACTAATTACATTGACATTTTAGCTAAATATTCCCTGATTGAAATTTTAGGGTTAAGGGACCCAAAAACAATTAAATACCCAAGGTATTTAATTTCCACAAGATCAAAGACAAGAGTAGGGTTTAATTATAGTGAGGAAAGGAATACATATTTAAAATCAACATAGTAAAGTCTCACTTACCCACTCCCAGAACTTGATTGAGAGTGTCTACCCCCAAGTTGTCATGCAACATTTGTCACTGATAGGTTCTGGAACAGTTACATTTCCCTAGGATATAATTTTGATTTATTAATAATTTTCAAGGTCACATAGTTCAAATTTTAGGGTTAGAAGTTTCAGTTAGGTTCAGGGAGTAATTTACCCCCATACCCAACTCTCTAATAGGCTTAGAGTTTCAAATTGATTTTTCTCATACATAATGCTTCCAAAATTTCCCTAAATCATTTCCATTGGATAGGAAATTTTCTCACCTTTCTGATGATATAAAGAAGTCCTCCTAACTCCTTACAAAACTCCAGTTATGAGCAAGCAGAGTTTAGTGGTAAAATTTTCCCCAAGGGGACATGTGTCAACCAGGGGTGAAAGGAAAATTTCAGGTCGGTGGGTCGCGGGGGTCGCGTTTGGAAATTTTCCTTACATGAGAGAAATTTCCCAATTATACCTACACCTCCGTAGTTCTTCCAGGGGACACATGGTAGCCTCGGAGACAACGCCGGGGAACAGGGGAAAACGGAGCGGTGGGACGAATTGGGGGCAATTCACCCAAAGAAGAGGGGAAAACCAAACAAAGTGCTCCCACACCTATGGGTCTGCTTGGGGACACATGGCAATTCAAGGTTGGTCATGTGAAGAAGAGAGAATAAGGGGCACAAAGTGGCGAGATATGTTGGTGATTTTCGTCAAAGGGGAAAAAGAGAATCAAAACAACATGCGGGTCCGCACGCCCGCGGAAGGAGAAAATTCCAAGTTGGGGTGCGGAAACAGAGCCACGGGGAGAATTCAAAAATTTTCCAAAGGCCAAAACTGAAAAAATAAAAAGGGTCCACCCTCCTGCTACCACCCTAAGGTGCCACGTGGCACGTTCTCATTGGCTACGGGTCGACGCTGCTTAGATGAAAGTTTTTCCAAAAATTTTCAAAAAGGCTAAGGGCAAAAAAAGGAACCACACCTCCACTATAGCCCCAAGAGGACACATGGCACCCTCTGATTGGCTATGGTATGGCAGAGGAAAAAGTGAAAAATTTTCCAATTCAAAACTTTCAAACAAAACAATTCTAAGGCAAAACGACGGAAATTTTTTTGGGTCATGCGGGTTCTGTTAGAGAAAATTTTCCCAAATTTTCCCGCCAAGACACAAAAACATCAAAGTGCCATAACTTTTTCTAGGAAGCTTAGGTTTGGGCAAACAAGGACTTTTTATAAAGCTCTTGATGCCCTCTTGGTACAACAAACATAAATTTTACATCTTTATAAGTTTTAAAGGGTAAATTTTGCAAAAATGATCTCCAGGCTTATAATTAGTGAATTGACAATTTTCAACTTTTCAATTTGATTAAATTCAAATTCCTCCTTCACTCAACATGTCAAACAGACATAGAGTACTGATCTAGGGAGGGTTTAGAGTGCTCTAGGAAAGTTAATTTATTCAATTGATTTGAAATTGCATTTGTCCAACAAATGATAGGAAATGGTTAAGGAAGAGATTAAGCTCAATTTTGCAATGGTTCAAGTTATTCTCTTGAATCTTCTTTGTCAATTGAGTTCATTGCTAATATATCATGGTAAATTTTAATGTTTCCAGCTTGATTTAAATTTGTAGGTCTAAACTGTACATTTTGTTTAAATTTACCAGTTTTAGAATTCACACTGCCAGTGATCAAATTTTTAAAGGATCTATTTATCAATTTTATCATATAGTTAAGGTATTTGCTTCCCAAACAAATCCATCACATTCAGTTGATTCTAAACAATTTATTTCCATGTTAAATTACAAGTTCTGATTTCAAATTTAATATATTTTAAAGAGAAACAATACAAAGTATAGTTCCCACCTACGTGTTTCCTCTTCTTGCAATTAAACAGAGATTACATTTACAATAGTAATTCAATTCCAAAGCAACAATGTGAGTTTGAGAAAGTAGAGTATTCCTTTATTGATTTCTAACAACAACTTTACAACTTATTCCTTTCTTTTAACTTCAAAATACAATATACAATACATGTAACATTCTTTCACATTCCTTTTCAAAACAGAGAATGGGATATAACTCTTTACATTTCTCACTTCAATTTCAGTCTTTCATCATCAATACAAGTATCTTCTCATTTACAATAATTATACAAATCATCCACTTCAAAGTGGGAAAGGATTTCAATAAACTTTCTCACAAGAAGGGACTGTCAAACTGTATATTCCTCTTGCTCAAAATAGCAGCATGCTCATTTTCTCTTTTCTCCAAGTTGATCACAACAAAAGAGGGGGAAAGGCAATGCTCTCCACCCAACCAAGACATCCAATGAAAGGAGAAGCCTTCCTTCATCATTGGCCCCGAGCCCCAACCAAGATACAATAAAATATGCAATTCAACCATGGAAACAACTGGCTTCCACAACACAACATTCTTTCACACACACATTTTTTTAAAAACACAATGCAACACCAAAAGAAAACAATAGTTCACAAGTGCATTCAACAACATTTCAAAGTACAACTCAGGATTGATCTTACAATCCAAAGGAGCAAGGACTATGGGGGAATCTACTTATGCCTCCTAATTGGGAATTATGCCTCCACCTATAATCATACCGCCAATATAACATATCATATCCCATAAACCTTATGCCTCCTAACCCCTCGTTATGCCCAACCCACAATTTTCCCTTATGCCACCCCACAAGTAAGAAATTCAAGCTATTTCTTTTCCCTGGTGGATCCCAAACCCAAAACTACCTCCACAAAATTCTGATGCACATGGCATTTCCCTTATGCCCTCCCATAAGAATTCCCCATATCCTTCTCCTACACCATTCCTAAGGTAGTATACCCAACCATCCAAAAATAAAACAATTCATGCACCATACAAACAACACAATAAGAAAATAACAGCAATAAGAACGAAATAAATGCCTACCTTTCCATGGTAGCTTTTGTTTTCAATAACAAGCTCTCAAAGCCAAGAACACAGTCCAAAATAACAATCTCAAGTAAGAAGTTATCTCCAAATTCCTCCACAATCCAAAAAAGCTCCAAACAGCAAAAATGTGCCCCAAGGATTTTGAAAAATCATTCAATAGCAAGCAACCATCTTTTCCAAAGCTTCTCCAAATTAAGAGCTCCAATCATAAGAAAAATGTGCCCCAAGCTTGCATACCAAATGTTTCAACAACCACAAAACAAGAAGAGAGTTGGAATTAAATAGAAGAGGGAAGGAAGAGGATGATGTGGATCCATGTAGGATGCCACCTCAAACATCCTCAATTTCAAACACAAAATACAATATTTCATTCTCCCAAGCACAATAAAGAGGTGGGTGAAAAATGAAAAGTTACTTGCACACACAAAAGAGCCCACACCTCAAGGGATAGAAAAATAAATGAAATGTAAGAAAGTGAAATTAAAAACATGCAAAAGATAAATAAAATGCATTATAAAAGTCACCAATCACTTCCCCAACCATAAGTATGGTTGGTAACATAAATTTAGAGGCATGGGACATGTTTTACTTTTCCCACAAGCCTCCAAAAATAGCTCCCAAGGACAAATTCGAATTTGTCATGGAGGTGGAGTATTTAATACTCCAAAATTGACTTACAGAATCTCTTACACATCTCTTAAAAATTAAATTCAAACAACCAACAACTCTTATAATTACTTTCCCATACCCCAATTTAATTTATTTAAATTTTAATCAAATGATTCTCACATAAATCTAACAAAATTTTAATTAAATAAAATAAGGAACACATAACTAATAAAATACATATAACAATAAATAAAATAAACACATTAATAAAATACACAAACTCATGGTTACATATGAAGATGATTTCCCCCATGGGAATCTCGAACAAACAAGACACAACACAATAAAACAAGTTGCCATGGTGACCGTGTTGAATTCACCAGAATTCCGTTTTGGTTGGTCTCCGATCCCTCAATGTTTTGTTGTGATATTTTTAAACCTATAAAACAAAAATACCTCCTTCGGCTTCGTGTCCATATTAGAATGTCCAAAATTAATATATAATATAATCATGAAATCATTTACAATTTATATCGATAACTATGTCATCATCAAATAATTTTCCTTTTCTAGGTTTATTCATAATCTCCAAAATCACATGTCCGAATAACTTTCACTAAACATCCATGTCAACAATATATCATCATCTACATGTGAGTTTCTCTAATAATCACCATGCATTATATATAATCATATTCGACAATAATCCGGGACCTCACATCTAACACCCTACTAAATCAAAACTATTAATTTTTTTTTCATATAGTCTACATTATCATGATCAGTAATAAAATGTGCCAAAGGGAAGTGAGCACTACATAACTAAGATTTGTCATTATAGGTTCTTGGTTCAAGTAATGTTATCTTTTTATCGTTCAAAGAGTGGTGTAGTATAAACCTCTCTCACTCTTATTCCTCTATTCTTCTTACAACTTATGAAATTGGTGTAGTTGTTTTCCCTTATTGGTATCTTACGTTTATGCAAATTCTTGACTATTTGCTAAGATGAATGCATAATGTTTTTAAGCCAGTATGGCTGGATTTGAATTTATTTGGATGGATTATTGAGTTTGGTTAAAAATATTTAGATGGATTATTGAGTTTGGATAAAAATATTTGGAAGGATTATTGAGTTTGGTTTGAAAATGTTTGGATGGATTATTGTGTTTGGTTTGAAAATATTTGGATGGGTTATTGTGTTTGGTTGGAAATATTTGGATGGATTATTGAGGTGGTCTATATTATAAACTTAATCATACCACTCACTTAGAGTAATGATATCAATGGTGTATTCTCTTATGATATGAGCATTAAATCATTTTCTTGTTAAAAGGAACCTTAATTTTGATTGAGGTCTGATATAGCTTGTATTGGATTTTTAATTTGAAATGGGTTCCTAATTATGAGCTTGAGTATTAGATACTGCAAGCAAGGTCACATTAAATGTTATGATGACTCAGATTATCCTAACTTACTACTTATGATATTTAAATTTGATTGATGGCATCTTAGAAATTAGGACGAATGTAAGTTAATCAAATGTTTGGATTGAAATTAATATTTATAAATGTTCCACTGTTGATTTATTCCTAAAAGATAGTTTAGGTAGTTACCTTCTTTAGATTAATAGGTTTAACTAAGTGAGGAACTTAGAATGAAATACAAGAAAGTAATAGTGAGGATCAGATGAATGTTTAATTCTCTTAACTTACTATTTAAATTCTTTTGATAAAAGGAAAATAGGAAGGAAGAATAAATTTGTTTTATTTCATGACCTAACCTTTTTTGATTTTAAGCATATCTCTTTTTCTCTCTTTTAATTGGAATTGTAATCTCATTTTTGGTTGAGTCTTTCTGTTTTTTTCTTTCGGACTATTTCATAACAATAGGGTTCTTTTTATGAAATAGTTAGCTAAAAGCACATTATTTTAATGATTTAGTGTTTATCATGCTCAGTTCAATGAACTAACCCATGCTAGCAATTTTGTAGATGGACTATGGAAAATATGAAAGGAGAAAGACTTATTTTAAGTTACATTTATTTTATTTTGAAGAATGAATCTTTACTTTGATGAAAGAAAGAGGAGGAGTTCATTAATAAGATGTACTTAATGAAAAGAAAGTTGTAATGAGAAAAGAAGAGGTGATGCTGATTTGACACTATGTGCTATATGTGACATTGTTTGGAAAAATTTTATATATGAATTGTTTGGACTTAGCAAATATATCACTCTTATCTGATGAATAAAATATGTTTGAATTTTGTTAATACTTGTAGAAAGACTTTCTTGGCTTGAATTGGGCTGAAGTGATAAGTATTACTCTGATTTAGGAAGGTAGTTCACATAATTAAATATTATGCAATGGCTGGGATAGGAGTTTGAGTTGTTGGTTGGAAAGGGTTCTCTAAATGAGATGCATCATATAAATTTAATCATTGTAAAATATTTTTTAATTAATTTACATGGATATATGTGTTACAACCTTGTTTATAATTCTACATATGTAATTTAAATTTATTATGGACAAAGGAATTTTATTTATCCTCATTGGGCATTAGCCCATGAAATAGGAAAAAGGGGAAAATCCCTTGAGGGTATACATTAAGATTAAGTTATCAACTTACTTATATGTAAATAAACAAAAAGGTGAATGGGTGCAAATGTGCTCCCTTATGTAAATTTCCTTAGTCTAGAAATAGAAATTAATAAGCTCAATCACCTTAATGTCTAGAAGATACCTAATGTAACTTTTGGTTGTAATTGGTATTGGATAAATGGTAAATTAATGCAATAAAATAAATAAGTTAGGAAGTAAATTTTATCTTCTTACCCACCTCAGCTATAATTATAACTTGTAACCTAATAGGTTAAAGAACTGCTTGAATCATTAATGATGAAAACATTAAATTGTAATGAAGAATGTAATATATCATCAAATTCACTTTAAGTTATGTTTATCCAGTTAAGGCTACTCAGTTGGATGTTGACATATGACAACTGCGATCAAGTACCTAAGTAACTACATGAAGCTGTTACGAGGTTACTACATTGTAGTTGACATGTCTCAATACCCTTTGAAGTTTGTTTAATGAGACTAACATAAGTTCTTGACCTAATAACTATTCTTTCCTATACAAAGATAGGAACATGGCCTAGTGTTGGAGTCAACCCTTGTTGACTTAGGATATCTAGACGCACCTAATCGATGTGAGTCGATTGAGTATGTGTATGTACCCTTAGTCACTATGGGCAGTCCCCAACACTAGCACATGTTACTAACCTTATCTAGGGCTATAATTTGAATCACATGGAATGAAAGAGATCAGTAAAGAAAAGTCTAGATAAAAATCAAGTCTAGTGAAGGACTTATTCTGTTTGAAAATTATGATGTCTAGGAATGTAAACATGATAAACATGTGTAAATATTTGGCCAAAGTATCACAAGATTTTGGTTGCATTGTCCTATGTCACTTATTTTAAGAAGTGGGATTTCAGATGAATATTAGTAACAAATATTTAGATATGCTCTTAAATAGAGCAATTGAGTACCCCTAACAGGTAAAGAAACTAAGTATACTTCATATACACATAATTGAATAACATGAGAGATTGGATTATACTGAGTCATGAAATGAGAGATCAGTGTTTCACCAAGTAATTACAGTTTCTTATGGTTTTCTATTATGGGATAGTTTGGCATTTGAATGTGTGTTATAAATTATGATTTAGAACATAGAACATTAAGTATTAAAAAATATATATTCCTTGTTTCTAAAGTCTTAAAATGGGAATGTTACAAGGTGTCCATTACTATAACACGCGATCCATGAGAATGTGTCTTCCTATTAGAAGATATGTACCTCTATGGACCATGAAACCAAGTATTTTAGCTTGATTAACTAAATTCATGATGCCATTGATCTCAATGTGTGTCGACTAGCATTGTAAGTAGCTTTAAGGATGATGATTGTTGTTATGAACAACGTGCGAATGGAGGAGCATGTGGAAAAGGTTTCAACAGAGGATTTCATGGTCACAATAAATGTGGTGGGGGAGAAGTGAGTTACCATATGGAACCTATTATAACGGTGGGTTGACAAAGCATTATAAGTGTGAGTGCCATGTTCTCTTGCAATGCTCATGGTGTGGAAAGAAACATAAGTATGAAGATTGTCTTGAGCTATTTGAGCACATGAGCTAGAAGCACCAAAAAGACAAGGGCATTGATATGGTAAGTATAAAAAGGCTGACCCACATAGGATGCCAAGATTGGCGGGTGAGCTAGGACTAGAACTTATACTAGTGATGAAGTGAGTGGAGGTCGCACGCGCCAAGGATATACAAGGGAAAATAACACTAGTTATGAGAGAAGAAGTGGTACATGGAAAGTATTCATACCCTACTCATTAGAAAGAGGTATATCAAGAGATTATGGATGTGATTTAGAGTTTACAAGGAGATATCTAGTGTTTGAAGGAGTATTCAAGGTAGTTGGAACAAATGAAGAATGTTGAGGCTCCACGAAGGACCTGGATGAGGTCATGGAAGTATGCAAGATGTTAAGGCAAGAAAATATCATTCCCTTGTTAGGAGAGTGGTTATGGGAGAAGGTACCACATTTGGAGGAGAGCGTGAGAGGTAAGTGATGCATGCTAATCTTCCTCCCCATAGCCTTGACTATGAAAAAGAGATAACCTTGAATGCTATTATAGATGGATGGCTTCTGAGCAATATTTTGATCGACATGGGTGTAGAGGTCAATGTTCTCACCTTGGATGCATGACATCAAATGGGAAGGCCCACACTACAGCCATCCTCAAATGTGTTGTATATGGTGAACAAGACAAAGGAAATTCCCATTGGTGTCTTGAAGGATGCAGTTATCACTATTCAAGGGGCCAAGTTCATTGGGGACTTTGAGGTCTTGGCATTAGCCGAGGTGGATAACTTTCCAAAGCATTTCTTGGGCACCCCTAGTGTTATAAAAACAATGCCGACCTACGATTTAACAAGGGGTATATCAGTTTCAAGAACAAGGAAGAATGGGTCATCATCCCTTTAATGGATGGGAAGTCAGCACCCTATACTAAGCCCTTAGGAGAAGAATTCCTTAACGAGAATGTATTTGTGCGCTTTATTAGAGACCCGAAGTAATTCATCCTATAGAAGGAATTATCTAGTTTGAAGACACTTATTCTATGAGTGATACAACCAACATAACATGTGATAGTTGGGATCATGAGACCTATGAATTAATTTGGTGATAATTAATAGGATTTGTAATAATGAGACGAAGGCGTGTTTAGTCAAACACATGGGAAGAAAGAAGATGCCAACTTACTATAGAGGAGCAAGCCCTAACGATATCTTGTGAGATATGGAGGTGTAATGCATAAATGAGGATAGAAGGAGAAGTATGCTCAGTTATAACTTGTTTGAGATTGTAGCGCGTTGGTGGGAAACACATCATGAGAGCCTTCAAGAGTGGCACTAGGTAAGAATCATACTCTGTTAGGTTCTCTAAACGCAAAATGCCCACTGTTATCCAAGACTAACATGGAAAAGAACCCACCTTTTCCCATATCTAAGCATGTGAGAAGTCCTGAATGGAAGGAACAAAAGCTTTACCACCTTTTCTATGGGTGCATAAGGTATATTCCACCTTACAAGGTTGTGTGCGCACATGGTACATTTACTTAGAGATTTGATGTTAGACAAGAAATTGGTAGGAGTTGGTGGCCGATCTCATTCAAGAATTCAATTATTGAAGTAAAAATCCATCATTGCATAAGGCATTATAGATGGTCAAGTTCCTTATAATGGGAGATAATGTTGTGAAAGAAGATAGGATCTTTGGAGTTATTGGGTGAACCTAGTTTGGAGACGTGTTTTGATGAAGATGAATCGAAGAGATATAGCTTGAGCACGCATGCATTGAAAAAGAAAAAGGAAAAATGGTCTATGTGATAGATGGGGAAGAAATGGAGATTCTATATGTTAACCATTTTACAGGGAACATGCAAGGTAATGGATAGCATTGATGAGCAAACGCATGCCTACCATGAGCCCTTGAAGAAAAATAAGGTTAACATTATCTCTAAAGAAGAACCTAAGGAAGCTATCATTAGTGATTATTGGTAAGAGAAAGAGGTTTCTAAGATCATTAAAATTTGGAGTGAGTTTCAAGATTAATTCCCATGTGGGTACCATGAGCTCAAAGGCATTCACCACTCTTAGGGGGAAATGTGGATCAAACTGAAGGAAGGTGCACACCTAATTCAAAAGAGACTAGATTAAATGAATCCAAAATTGTGTGTACGGGTCAAGGAGGAGATAGAAAAGATGCTACCATCAAACATCATCGAGGCTATGGAGGAATCAAAATGGGTGAGTCCATTGGTTATAATCATTAAGACAAATGAAATGATAAGGATCTATGTTGATTATAGTGACTTAAATGCAGAGTGTTTCATTGACCCTTTTCCAACCCCCTTCATCTGAAGAAATTTTGGAGGGAATAGCTGGGCACAACGTCTATTCTTTCACTGAGATGGGTTCTCGTGGTACCACCAAGTAAGAATTACAAAGGAAGACTAGGATAAGACAACTTTCCCCACTGAATGGGGAAGTTTTTCCTACACGGTCATGCCTTTTGGGCTGAATAATGTGCATGTTGTGTTCTCGTGCATCATGGTACAAGCCTTCCAGGACTTCATCCATAAATTTCTTCAAGTCTACCTGGATGACTGAAATGTGTATGGGCTGGTGGAAGACTATTGTGACAATTTGTGGCTGATGTTTGAGAGATGTCGGTAGTTGAGGATATCCCTCAACATTAAGAAATGTGTCTTTACTACTCCATTTGGAACCCTATTGGGGAATATTATATGTAAGGAAGGCTTGTTAGTGAATTTTTCCAAAGTTCTTGTTATTGTGGTATTGAGAGAGCCTACTAGTCAAAGTGCAAAGTGTGTAGATTCCTTGGGTATATGGGGTACTACAAGAAATTTATTAAGGGATATGCCAAGATATCCATGCCCTTAGAGGAATTACTTAAGAACAAAAGTATATTTCATTAGGTAGAGGTGCAATAGAAGGCATTTGACACATTAAAGGATAGGCTTATCAATGTGCCCATATTATGCTTTCCCTCTTAGAATAAGCCTTTCCATGTGCATGTTGATACCTCGGGGATAACTATTGGAGAATTACTCGGAGAATTACTAGTGCAACATCGTGAGGGGATTACTGATCACCCTTTGTGTTTTTCCAGTAGGAAGTTAACACCAGTAGAACAAAATTACATAACTACTGAGCACGAGGCATTGTTAATGATCTATGTGCTACATAAGTTTAGGTAGTATCTACTGGAAACACCATTTATATTCTACACATATCACATGGAATTGAAATATTTAATAAATAAGCCCTTTTTTAAGGGCACATATGTCGTTGGATCTTGTTGTTTCAAGAATTCAAGTTTTAGTTGTGGTAAAACTAGGAAAAAGTAACTTAGGACCTAATCACTTATCAAGAATTGACTCAGGGGAGGATGCATAGAGCATTGAGGATACCATGCTAGATGCAAAACTTTTTAGGTTGTAGCACACACCATCCGATTAGTGGAGATTTATACAAGTTAGGTCGTGATGAGGTTTTTCACCAATGTGTATTAAAACATGAGCACATTGCAATCATAAAGGAAGTGCATGGTGGGATTGCAGGAGAACATTATGTAGGAAATGTAACCATGTGGAAGATTTTAATGGTAGGGATTTGGTGGGAATGTATCTATTAGGATCGTATTGAGTTTTGTAAATCCTGTGACCATTTCCAATGCCTTGGTAAACCTAGAAGGAGGGATGAAATGCCCTTACAACCTGATAGTCAACGTTGAACCATTTGAAAAATGGGCAATTGACTTTACTGTATTAATTTCACCGCTACGAGAAGGACTAGCTAGTGTTACATCATCACTTGTGTAGACACCCGTAGTTTGATCAATACATTATTATTTCTAATGGTGCACTAATGCTTCTTCCCTTTGCAAATTGATGGCACACCGCCAATTAAACCTATCTAACTCCCTCCTTACGACACCCTTTTTGGTCATTCTTCCTCTTATAAACCACTTAAATAGGTTGTTATTGTTTCACCTTTTTCTTAGATTGTTTCTTTGAATTATTGACGAAACAAATAGGGTAACGAGCGTAGGAGGAATACCTATTCAAATGTCAGTTGATGGGTTGTTGCACACGTATGATTTCCGAATCCACAGCTGACTGTGAGAGCTTCCTTTTGGCTAGGAGGAACTACATGTAATGAAAGTAAGACCACCAGAAAGAATTAAATAATATGGACAAAGGAACCGCCTAGCGTGAGCTAGATCCGGGAAGTATGGTACTTCCTAGATGGCTATTAGTCCACTATTTTAAAAAAATTAATGCTGTAAACAAAGTAAATCTTATTGTTATTTTGAAATGATTTAGGTATCTCACTTAAAACACAATAAGAAAATAAATCTAATCTAACAAAGTTAAGCTAGAATAGAATCCATAAATCAAATGATTGGTTTTAGGTTCTATAGGTCTGGTAAAGGTCTCGGGTAGGTCATAGGTAAGTGAGGGTGAGGTAAAATTAGGTGGGTATGTCTCTATTAAGACTGTGTGGGAAAACACATAGAATGGTGTCGGTCAAGGGTGACCAACCGTGGTTAGGTATAACTGGCACTGGTTGCTGTGAGATTTGGAAATGTCATAGAATAGGGTTTTGGTCTCTTTTGTGATTGCAAAAAGGATTTGGTTTGTTAGGATTAGGTATTAGGTGACTGGAATAGGTTTTTATGAGGTTTTGATGGGTCTATGGAGATACCAAATGTTGGAGATGGTCAATAGGGAGCAAGATAAACAATGGGTGATAAAATGATGATGAACTGAAATAAACCAAAGAAGTATGATGTTATACTTACTTGGATTTCATTCCTGAAGGTCTGTGTGTGAAGGATGGAGGTGCTAATGATGGGTTTGAAGGCTACAAGTCATTACTAACTGAAGAAAAGCTTCTGCATGGGCTGTATTCACACTCCTCTTTGCTTAGATAGATCGAACATGGCTAGGTGGCTATGCAGAGAAGATGCTCAATCCCCTTCCTTAGATGTGAGTTCTCTTTGGGATTGACTCTCGAAAATGTGTTATCTCTTTGAGATTTCATTCTTTCTCATCAACTTATTTTTCTTCCCACTTCTAACCTTGAGAATCAAGTTGTTTTAGGGTTAAAAGGGGTAACCGACGTTGGTCAAGGCTGGATTTCCTAGGTTTACTAAACTTAGGGGTGATCCTCCTAATTTCCTTGGATCTTGTCTCATTATACCATGGATTTGAATGGGAGATTCTTATGAACATGCATTAATGTGGTTAGAGGGAGTGTAGGAATTTATTTTTAGGGTTTGGGTAAGTCTTAGTTAGTTATGACAACTTACTAAGAATAGGTCTTAGGTTGAGTTGGCTTGGTGAGGTGTCTAAGTGAAGTGTTTATGTAGATATTATTTAAAGCATTAATTAAATTAAATTAATATTAGTTGTTTGAAGGGGGAGTGTGACCTAATTTTAGTGTCTACAGTTATAGCCTCATTCTAACTACATTAGCTTCTTATTCTCTTCTAGCTTGCTTCTATTAGCTCCCTAGAAGATCAATCCACTTTGTTGGATTGATTAAACCCTTCAGAACCTTTCCAGAACCCTAATCACTCTCTAAGAGAGATTAATTAGTCTAACCTAGGTTAAATACCCTAAACATAGTCAAATCACACTTTGACTTGCTAAAAGTGCTTTTTGGACTTTAGCCTTTGTCCCACATGCACCCAAATCTCCCTTTTCTTCCAAACCAAAAACTATAAATAGGGCTATACCCCCTCCCTCATTTCCTAAGAATTATGTCTTCTTCCTAGCATAAATTATAGTGATTTGTTTAGGCTTTAGTTTGTTGTTTCATCTTCTTCCATTTAAGCTAAAAGCATTTAATCTTGTATTTCATAGCATTAACATGGAGTAAAAGGGAAGATCCATTGGCCTTGAAGCCATTAATGGGGAGATATATTTCTCTTAACACATAAACTGAATGCTTAGATCCTCTTAGGTTCATTATTTCAAGCTTTCAAAGAATAGAGATTAACTTCATTTTCTTAGTTTGCATGTTTATTTCAAATTAATGTATGTAAAGAAGAGAACCTTGCTCATTTCTTATCGCATGGTCCATTGATCAGATTGTTAAAATAGTTTGGAGTTTATTTAGATATTCTTACTCCAAATCCATGGCTTTTACAAATTTTCATTGAACACATTTGGCATGCTTGGTGGGACACTTATGTCTACCCTCCATTAATGGAGGTGTTTTAGGTTTTTAAAAGTTCATTTTTAAGATTTTTACTCAAAATCACTTGTTATTTCCTTATTTTTATTTATAACCCTAGATAAATGACCTTCATTTATATACATTTTGTGCATTTTATATAGAAATAGGATACTTTGACTAAAAACTAACTGTTTGCTCTTAAAAATTTGAAAATCTATGTTTTTGTAGGTTTTTCACAGGGTGCACGTAGGTGTCTAACAAAGGGTGCATACACATATAAACCCCAATGTACCCATCAGATTAGGCATGTACTTGTCTAGCAGTCCTCATCATTTACAAATTTTACCTCTATAAGGATGCACACATGTATCCATCATCCTGGGCGCGTATACGCCTCTCTAGCCACATATGTGTCACGCGCTAGACTGTGTAAAAATCTATAATAACCTTTACAAGGATGCACTCATGTCTCCATCATCTGGGGTGTGTATCCACCTCTCTAGCCATGTAGGTGTAAAATTTCTGAATTTGTAAAAATTTTGTAGTTTTATGTTTTAGGCTTAAGTGTGTACACGTCATAACCTGAGCGTCCATGTCAATATAGGCACATCTCTGTCATATTGTGAGCATCTATGTTTACTGCATTGGGTTTTATTAATTTTTGACTACAGGCATACTTGTTAAGTGGGGTGTGTATCCATCGGTTAGGAAGCGTTAGTGTCCATATAGGTGCACAGTTGTCTATATTAAAAATTGAAAATTTTACTGATCTGTAAATGTTTTTCCCGATCCATTACTATAGGTTCTAGGACTAACAATTTGAAAAAAAGGGTTCTTTCTTAACATTTCAGTTTACATAGATTAAAAGTGTTTTGTTTTTGACTTAGAAGTAGCTTTTGTAGAAGTGTGTATGCTCTCTCCTCACATCTTCCAAGGTGATCTTGGAGATCAAAAACACCAATACAAAACTCATATAAATTGTTCAAAAAAACTTGTTTTATAAAGGTTGAAGTAAGAATTTCATGTAATTTCAGTAGAACTTTTCACATTGTGTATGCTCTTCCTTCATGCCTTTTTGGTGATCTTAGGAATCAAAAGAAAAGTGAAAAACTCTCTTTCTTGACATCAACCTACGAACTGGAAAATTACTAAAGACTTGTTATCTACAGGACCTATCACTTGTCAAGGAAAGGCATCAAAAACAAAACACAAACCTTCTAATACATGTGTTCTTGCAAGTTGCAAAATGTTGTGCTACTTAAAACCACATTAAGTTAAGTAAGATAAAAAACACACCATATTCAAAACATTGTATTATAGGTTTTGGAAAAGGGTACGTCCCTATCCGCTCAACTGGAACATAACCCCTTTGGCATAACACCTTAAGCTATAAAAATGGGGGTGGTACCAAAAATCCTAAAGTATTCCACCATTGTGTAGCCTCGTGGATGAAATAGGAATCACTCTGCTTACCCACTTGACTAGTACAACTTGTGAGTTAGAGTTACAAGTTGTCCGTATCATGACCCTAGTAAGAGTACACTATGGATGCATTCATTTCCCACTATACTTGAAGGGGGATAAAGCCGAGATACTCCCAAACTAGTCATTGTGACTTTTTGGTAAATCGTGCCTCACTCTTAGACAACCTTGTAACACCTAGTTGAGAGAACTTATTAGGGAAGCCATTTTTTCAAGGAGCCCACTTTACTAGTCCTTGTTGCGTCAAGCCATCACAAAGTGACAGCTCATCTGGAATCTAAACCTTGTTTGTTGAACAAGGAAAAGAACCCTTGTGAGTTTGAACTGAGTGTCTTTTCATCACGGAACTAAGCTACGTCCCACTTTTTCTTAGTTTTATTCTTGTCTTCGGATGAGGTGAAGCTCTACCTAAGTGTTGCTTGGCTTGTTTCCATATTTTGATCAGTACCCTTACATTCTCATTGCCCATTATTCGGGGTGAGAAAGGTGCATACATCATGCATTTTTATCAAAGATAGTACTTGTCACTTTTTTGTCTGTTTATGCCCATCCATGTTTGCGGTTGGGTTGTTAAACATCTAAAGTGCATAGGTATGATTTTTGTATCTTTGATAAAAGTCCTTCCATCTTGATTTCAAGATCATCTTCACTATTGTGTGTTTGGTTCATCTTTTGTCTCTTCTTGAGTTGATAGTTTTGTTCACATCCTAGATGTACAATCTTGGTACTTACATCATATTCTCATTTTGTGAGGAGATGGTATAAGTCCCTTTATTGCATGGTTATGCTGCTCACATGATTAAAAACTCCTTGTTATACTTATTACTTGGTTTCAGTTTTGACGTCATCTGAGTCTTCTTGAAAAGTGTTGATAATACCTTACATATATCATAATAAAGTTGTCATGGTACTAACACCTTGCTTTCTTGGTTAATGTATCACAGTGACATTATTACACTATATCTATTCATGAATTCCATTTTTCAGAAGGTTTGGATTTCATCGGCATTCAAACTAGTTTTAAGTATACCTTATCGAGGGACTGCGACAGCATCACGTCAGTGCTTAGACCTTGTTGGGGTTCTAACTTGACTTACATATTGATACATCATTGTCACTATCTTAGGGTATAGGCTTGGCAATAACAAATTGAGTGGTCATAACATTAGATGTGCATATAAGTGTTTCTTGATAAAGATGATTTCATAAAAACTACATCTAGGATACACTATAATTCCAACACCACCTTGAACGGCTTGTAGAAAACCATACACTTGGGGGTTATGCTAGCTACATACAAATGTCCACTAGTGATGCCTAAAATCATAAAAATGGTAGCCAAATCAAATGAACAGGATGTGGGAGAAAACCCTTTCGACACCTTCCCATTCAGTGGTCACAATTTAGGACCACTCTTCTCTCAAGTCAAAGATACAGAGATGTTAATTGATCATAGTGGAGAAGAGTCAGACTCTTCAGGAGAACAACAAAGGTTAGACCTAAGTAGATTCGATGAACTCCTATATTATAACAAAGATCAAGTACTCGCAAGAGTCTTGGCATTACGATCTAAAATTCCACACGAGCACAAAAAAGAATAAATAAAGGTCGTTAACCCTAACTTAGGAGAGCAAAGATTCATCTTAGACACAGATAATCCTTTTGATGTGGGGTACACTTCCACTTCTGGGAAACATAAGGCCATTGTCAAAGGTGAACCATCACATAAACCTCACTTTAAAGCTTCACGTAAAGTGAAAACTGAGCGGAAAGCTTCCCCTCCTCCAAAATTTGATGAAGAAGAGGACCCCCTGGTTGAGGAGGAGATCCTCCAAAAACAAATCTTGAAGTTGAGTCAGAAACTAGCAAACCTAGGCTCTTCAAAAAGAAACATGTGCAAAGACAAAGACAAAAACAAACTTAACAAGTTTCAATCTGATCTGCATATGGACTATACCTTTAAGGCAACTTAGGCTCAAAGGTCAATATCACCTACTAAAGAGAAACTCATTCAGGATGAATTAAAATCTATGAAAGATACACTTACTACATTACAACAGGGAAATGTAGGCCAAAATAGAAAATATTTGTATGAAGAACTATGTCCTTACCCCTTTGATAAGGACATGTTACAACAACCTTTCCCAAAACACTTTACTATTCCCAAGTTTGATAAGTATAAGTGCAAAAGTGATCCTCGTGATCATATAAAATACTTTTACATGGCTTGCCAAGAGGTCATGTATAGCGATAATTTCTTAATATGAATTTTTCCTCATAGCCTAGGAGCCATGGGATTGGAATGGTTTTATAGCATACCCAAGGGCTCCATTACAATATGGCCCATGCTAGTAGAGAAATTTGTAAGGCATTACTCCTATAATATGGAGAGTGACATCACAATGAATGATCTATGCAACACAAAACAAAAACCCAATGAGACATTTGCAGGATTTTTACAACGATGGCATGGGTTAGCTAGTCGCTTTTCTTGTGCCTTACCAAAAAAATAGTTTCATGAGCATATTTTTCCTAACTTAAACCCAGAAATAGCATTTCACTTATAAATGCATTGCGGCTTGAAATTCAAAGAATTCATATAGAAAGGTAGTCAAATTGAGAAAGCGCTCATTACCAAGGGCACGCTTAAACCTATTACTAAAAAAAACATGAATCCAAATCCACAGACAAACCTAAATTCTTCAATAAGAATAAACATGTTGTTGGTGATAACATTACAGACTCCAAGAGAGTCCAAGCCGTATAGATAGGCCCACTCTTAAAATTTTTACAAGGGCCTCGTCCCAAAGTGCCTACAAAATGTACGTTCACATCCTTGATAGAATATTTATCTACCATCCTAAAACAATTAGATGGTGAAAAGATGGTAGAATATCCAACTGCCACAATACCATATCTGGAAGATGCGAAAACCAGTTTGGTTCAAAGACAATGAATATTGTGACTTCCACCATGTTAAAGGACACAAAATGGATAGATGTTTGAGATTGTGCCATTATATCCAAGACCTCATAGAGGAAGGGAATATTATGCGCAGTTTCCCCATAGAACCAAGAAAAGTTCAAATGAAAAAATGGGTATTTACAAGGAACCTTTTCCTGACCATGCAGATAAGAAGAAAAGAAAACTAGATCAAGGGCAAACTTCCAATGACTATAGGACTGTTGCCTATGTGTACCCTACAAATGATAGTCCTTATGACTCCCTCATTAGATGCATTATCTCATCTAATGAACAGATCAACACCATTCAGATTTTAGAAAAGAGTTCTGCAGTCGGGACAAGACGTGCTCGCTTAATCATTCCGAGATCCTATGCCTACCTATCGGGAAAGTCAAGTATAACTTATTAGAGAAGTTAGAGAAAAAACCCTCTATAATATCTATTATTGACATCCTCAAGATCTCTAATTCCCGTAAGAACATCTGCATAAATTTTTTTCAAAGTTCAAGGGTTTCCATAGAGATAGATCCCACAAACCTTCAAGCCATGATTGCACGCTTAGATACCAATGATCATATTACTTTTGATCACACTGCAATCCTGCATAACAACCTAGAGCATAACTTGCCATTGTATCTCAAAGTGGTGGTTACCCATCACAAAATCAAAAGAGTACTTGTAGATGGGGGATTTGGTCTAAATATTTGCACCTTGAAGCTGGTAAAGCAGCTAGGCCATTTAGAAATAGAGTTGGGTGCTAAGACTATCACAATCACAACATATGACAATGAAGAAAGAGAGTCAGTAGGGACTATAGTGGTTCCCATGGAGGTAGGACTAACATGTCATGACACAACATTTCATGTCCTTGACTTGGACCTTCTATACAACATGCTCTTGGGATGCCCATGGATCCATGCCATGCAAGCTATTCCATCAACTTTTCATTAGTGCATCAAGTTATGTCATGAAGGGCAGGTGGTTACCATTTTGGGTGACCCAAAACCTTTCACACATTGTAGGGCTTTGCATAGTTTTTCTCATGCAGCTTATGAATGTCCTTCTATGGATGTTGTTGTCCCTCTACAAATGGAGGCCATGAAAAACCAAATAGATTCAGAGTCTCTCATGCCTTTCAATCAAGATTTTCCCTCATTGGTTAATCCATTTGCTTCATGGGAGGACAATTCAAAAAATATGGCCCAAGTAGGCCATTCACTCTTGAGCAGGCTCTGTTGATATCAGATTTATCAGTATCCCCCATGATAAGGGGTAAGCCTTATTTTCAATTCAAGAGCACCCCACGAACAATGTCCTAAGCCATTTGAAAAAATTTCCATAGTGGCCTCCTATCTGAGGAGAAAATGTTAGAAGACCCAACCAGTAGAGTGCCAGAATGCACCATGGATTTATGCAATCAAGCACCTCAAGTACATCAAAGGTCCGCACATGATGTTTTCATGGGCTATAGTGGGTTCGAGATGTGGCGTTAATGCGCAAGGTTGGTTAGAGCCTATCCCTATCCCTCATTTTAAAACTGATAAACATGGCCTTGGAATAAGGCCCCATGATGCTCTACCTTCTAAGAATGATGCCACCTCTTCTAAACGTGAGGATGCTTCATCTCATTCTGATAGTGACGCAGATTCCCAATGTAGCCTTTACAAGGACCTTGCCTCTATGAACCTATTCCTAGATACATCAGTCCTTACCTTATCCGAATCCATCCCCTAGATAAATATCCAGTAGCCCTTGTATATCCTGAACTTATAGATTGGGATCAACAACTTCACATGCCATTGGATTTATTTGAAAATGATGAGGCATTCATAGAGTTCATGGGACTCAAGGACTTTATTCCAGCTGGAGACCATAAGAAAGGATTTAAGATTCAACTAGATGTTTGCGCCTACTTCGGGAAGAAGTAGAGATGTGTGGATGGTTGAATAAAAAGGTTGTAAATAAAAGTATACCTAATTATGAGAAAATAAGCAAGAAAACTCAATGGAAATCCCATAGTGACAGACTCTTTGATAAGCTCATAGATAAATAGAATGAAGAGTCTAAAGATGAAGTGATCTATCCATTCAAATATGATCATGAACTACCACAGGAGGTTGATCTTACTCTTCCCCTAATCCTACACAGATGGAAGATGCTTCTAAAATGCTCATTAAGGAAACAAGTAGCATCAACATTGGCTCAGAGGAGTAACCTAGAATAGTCAAGTTAGGAGCTTCACTCTCAGCTTAGGAACAAAAGGCCTTTGTAGAACTCTTAAAAGAATATGTGGACATATTCATGTGGACATACGTAGATATGCATGATTTAGACCCCGAGCTAGTTGTGCACAACCTCATTGTGCACCCAGATGCCAAACCAATCAAACAAAATTTGAGAAAGATGCATCCTAAAGTGGCACTCTTGGTCAAAGAAGAATTAGAAAAGCTATTAGCTATGATTTCATTAAACCTATTGAATATTCAGAATGGATCTCTAACATAGTACTAGGACAAAAAAGTTGTTGGAATAAGGATCTACACAAATTTCTATGACATCAACAAAGCATGTCCAAAAGATGATTTCCCCTACCTAACATCGACATGATAGTTGATTCAACGGCTGGCTATGAAATTTTTCCTTAGTGGATGGTTTTTTAGGTTATAACTAGATACAAATTATGGAGGAAGATCAGCATAAGATAGCATTCATCACCCCATGGGGAACATTCTGCTACAAATTCATTCCCTTCAGGCTTAAAAATGTTGGGGCTACTTATCAGCGGGCCATGACAGTTATTTTCCATGATATGATAAGTGACATCATGGAGGATTATGTTGATGATATCCTAGAAAAATCCAAAAGTAGAAAAGAACACCCTGAAGTGTTGAGGTGTATCTTTCAGTGTCTAAGAGATTATAAGGTTTGTTTGAACCCTAAGAAATGTGTCTTTGGTGTTTTATCAGGAAAACTCCTAGGGTTCATTGTCTCACAAAGAGGGATTGAAGTGGATCCTGAAAAGGTTACAACTATCACAAAAATGCCACCACCTACCACTCTTAAGCAGCTAAGGAGTCTACAAGGAAAGATTCAGAAATCCATTTCTTTATCTCACAACTTACGGATAAGTGCCACCAATTACTCATTTTCTCAAGAAAAATGTCACATTCAAGTGGGGACCTAACTGTCAAAAAGCCTTTGTGCTACTCAAACAGTACATGTTCATCCCGCCTGTACTAATTCCACCTACCCTTGGTGAACCTCTCCTCTTATACATTTTAGCTACCCAATTTTCCATTGGTGCATTGCTTTCCCAATATGACTTAGCCCATAAAGAGAGAGAAGTTTACTATCTTAGCCACACCTTGATTGCATACAAGCTAAATTATCCCCAAATAGAAAAGGCCTACTTGGCGGTTGTCTTCACATTTCAAAAGCTTCATCATTATCTCCTAAATAATAAAACCAAGCTCATATCTAAATTTTACCCTCTCAAGTACCTTTTATCCAAACCTTCCCTCACAAGCTGAATGGCTAACTGGATCATTCTCCTAAGTGAATTTGATATCAATTTTGTGAATCATAAGTCTTTAAAAGGACAGGTAGTTGTTGAATAGTTGGCAGAAGGTCCTCTCCTAGGAATGGAACCTTTATGTTTGGATTTACCAAATGCATCTATGATGTATATTGAGGAATCCATGGAATGGCAGGTTCATTTTGATGGATCTTTTACCTTCCATGGATCTGGAGTAGGAGTGGTGCTCATCACTCCAACTGGTGATGTCATACCATGAGCATTCCGGTTGGGATTCCGTGTACAAACAACATTGTAGAGTATGAAGCACTCATCGCTGGCCTCAAGCTAGCTATTACATGGAACATCAGACAACTATGAGTCATTGGGGACTCTCAACTTATAATAAAATAAGTTAATGATGAAAATATTATCTTGTATAAGAAAATGGTTCAAACTTTGAAGGAATATTTCACACAATTCATAGTTGAACAAAGGCCAATGTCGCATAATAGATCTGCGAGATGCTATGGCTATGGCTATTGGGTATCTCTTACATATAACACCTAAAGAAAGTAAGATTCCTTTCTTCATGGAACATTTATACGTACCTACATATGATATGTCAGAGTCATGTTTGGCATGTGAAGTTGTTGATCCTTTATCCCCTTAGTACGACCCTATCTTCTAATACCTACAAGATGGCACTCTTCCCCCTGACATCACCCATTCTGAAAAGAAACCCTTATTCCCCACATAGCCCATTATACCCTCCTGTAAGGCATCCTTTATCCTCATGGCTATGATGGGAATCTGCTTCATTGTTTGGATGTTGTTGATTCTATCCACGTAATTAAGGAAGTACATAGTGGTATTTGTGGAGCACATACTAGTGGCATGGTCTTAGCTAAAAAGCTATTGAGAGTAGGCTATTATTGGCCTACCAAGGAATATGATTGTTGTAACTTTTTCAAGAAGTGTGAGCTATGCCAGAAATATGGAAATTTAATACATGTGCCAGCACGCAAGTCCTATAGCCTATTGCAACACCTTGGCCATTCTCTAAATGGGGCATGGATCTCATAGGGAAGCTCCATCCTTCTTCATCAGATGGTCATACTCATATCATCACTACCACCAAATACTTTACCAAATGGGTAGAGGTTTTCCCTCTTACCTATTTCACCGGTGTGTAAATTTCAAAATTCATCATGAACCATCTCATATGCCGTTACGGGATCCCCTTGTCCATTATCACTGATAATGGTAAATCCTTCAAAAATAAAATGGTTAAAACATTGTTTCAACTCTTCCATATCCAACTTAAGTGGTCTACCCCTTATTACCCTCAAGGTAATGGACAAGAAGAAGCCACCAATAAGACCCTTGTATGGATTATGGAGAAAATGGTCAATAAAACGGCCGTAATTGGCATCTACAGATACACCACACCCTCTGGGCCTATCATACTTCCATCTACACTCCTATTGGTGTGACCCCATATTCACTTGTCTATGACACTGAAGCCATCATTCCTTTGGAAGTGGATCTTCCCTCTTTAAGAGTATCTCTTAAATACTATCTTGTTAAAGATGAAGACTACAGAGTTTCTCGCCTAGAAGAGTTAGAACTATTAGATGAAAGGTGTATCAGAGTGCTCAATCACCTAAAAGTCAATCGTAATGAGTGTCCGGAGGATATAACAAACACATCATTCACTCGGGAGTTTGATGTAGGAGACCTAGTTCTTAAAGAAAATTAGAAGAACACTGTCAAAGACAGAGAAAAGAAAGGAAAGTTTGAGGCTAACTGGTTAGGTCCTTATGTTGTAATTGCAAAATATGGATCAGAGCCTACAAAATTACATATTCAGACAGTGAAGAGATTTTAGAACCTATGAACACCATGCAATTAAAGTATTTCTATGCTTAGGAATGATGAGAATATCAAATAAGAACTAAAAATTAGAAAACAAAGAAAAAAACAAGCAAAAAAATGGAAAAATGAGAAAATAGTAAAGAAAAATCAGGTTGTCCTCATGTGAAAACCACACAATTGTGGCATAGTGGGAAGGTCTTTGAGTGAAAACTAGTTTTGGCACTTAAGGAATATTCACCAGAAACAAGTTACTCTTATGGAAGGACAGAAATCATTACCACTCTTTAGATATGACTTTTTATACTATGTCTAGGAACCCTACTAGGACCGCCTTTGCCATGATCTGGTTTGTTTGCTCTTATATCTCCATAGAGGACATCACCTTTGTATACTCCCATCTAACGATGGGAAAAATAGTACCATTGTCATATTCCTGCACATACGAGTGTGGCATTTTGCTCTTTTTATATTCCCACATCACGCTAGGGGCATCCACACTTATTTGTTCTTGTACATTGCTTTCAAAACATGACCTTGGAAAATACAAAAACATTCGGAAAATGATACACAAAAATCTAAACATCTAGAAAATTTCCCTTTTAGGGATAAAGCTACATTCGTCTCACAATGTTATCTTTGGGAAACCTAGACAAATAGTGACAAACATAGCTATGAAAACTTATCTTTTTAGATAAACCCAAAAACATTAGAAAATATGTCAATGTTGTCCCACAAAAACAAAGTAGTGCTTTAATTAATTTTAGTTGTTGGTTTGTATAGTTTTGATGTACTTAGTCCATTGATTTGTTGGTTCTTTAGATGGATCATTTGCTTATTTGAATTTGAATCTTGTTTGATTTAAATTGTGTATTGCATTACATACATTTGAGAGCTCTCATACTTGTAGACAGTTGTAGATTTCTTTATTTGTTATGTTCATTTTTACTTGCTTGTTTAGATTAGATCTCATTTTAATCTCTTGTTAAGTTTTTGTATGTGTTTTTTTAGTAGTAGTATGTGTATATTTGTTTAGTTTTGGTAAAATTTTACTTGTGTGTTTTCTCACAGTTGTTTGTTATCACATCTATCATCAATCATCTCATCATATAACTAACATCATTCACTACATCATATATATACACAAAAATGCTAAGTATTACATCATGCACGTATGCTAATCTAAATCATCAAATATCGTATCATCAATGGGGGCAAGAGGGGTTATGCATAATCACAAATCTATCCCCCCCACACCAATATCATCTAGTATCATCCCAAGTGCTAGCATAAAAACTCAGAAATAACTCATGAATCCAAAACATGTGGTGCTATATACAGATACATCATCATCAAAAATGAAAGGGAAATATACACATTTCTGAATCTAAGATATGCCACATACATAAAGGAAAGAGCAAAACATATATCATAAATCCATCATAGAATGATACATCAAATGTCCATATATACATGTATAACTATCTAGGTCAGTACTCAAAATAATACATCATCGATACAATGTGCCATCAAAAAGGGGCATGCATAAAAAAGAATTGAGCCTTCATCACGAGGCATCATCAAAATGAAGGTATACACAGCTATACATAAAAATCAGCCTTCATAAGAGGCATGCATTTAAAATATCTATACAACAAAAAGAATGTAGCTCAACTACAACTCTCACCCTCATTGGGGCTTCCGGGTTTTCACCGGTCGACGAAATAATGGTGGTTGTGATGGACCTGCATTGGGAGCACCACCAAACTATCTAGATGGCCTCTATCCATCAGATCCTCCGGCATATGCTACTTAGTTGATCTTGTTGAATGGCCTAATCTCCATGACACGGAGCCTGTCACACTAGCCTCTGACTACTAAAATGAGACTACTTGTGACTGCTTTGGAATTGCCCTAAAGTAGGCAATTCTATGGTACATAGCCTCGCCACTGGATCTCATGGCATCTTGTATCAAGTCTACATCTTCAAAAGTGAGAGCTACCTATAGGGAAACATCTTGCTAGACTATTAAATTGCCAACATCAGCTTGGGTATGTCTCAAGGTAGAAGCCTCTCAATCTCTCTTTGCATTAATAACATGCAACGACGCTCGTTCTTGATCTCTCTATTTAAGATAGCCCTATGACTGTGCCTCTATATTGTCCTTCTAAGAAACAACCATCTACACGAGTCCGTGAATGGTGTAGGAGGCTCAATATCTAAACACCCTATGCAAGTAAGCTCTCGCATCGACTCTATCATGTAGCACTATCACTCACCGAGAAATTTGTGCCCTAGCTCGATCCATCTCTGTTGTCAACATCTGCACCTAGACGAGAGCCTTATCTCGCTCTACTGTGAGGGCCTGTACCTAGGTCCTCATTGTATCTCTCTCACCAGCCACATGTAACTGTATAGTAATGGCTACTTGTAACTGTTACTAAAGAGCAGCTCACTACCCACCAGCGCTACTACTCTCTAGAATATCGGGTGGTGGCCCCTGCTCTGGTAATACCTGTTGAAGAGGGGTATAAATCCCCACTGGAATGCCCACTGGGGGCAACTCTATGTCCATGGCCCTGTATACCTATCTTGCCTTGGGCCTAGGGCCCTGTCCCTATGGCTGTTATGGTATGGGACCCTGTCCCCTACCTCTAACATGCTAGTGTGCATCGGGCCCACCCTCATCATCATCATCATCACTATCATCTCCACCCTCACCACTGCTAGGAGGCCCCACTAGAGGAGGTCTCATGCCAACATCATACACCACTCTAGGAATGCTCAAATGGCATGGGAGAACACCATGGTACCATGGCCCATACTCTAGCATAGTGCCTGGATCTCTAATATGTCTCAGTGGCACCAAAATAGTAGGTGCCACCTGTCAAAAATTTGTTAGTGCTCTGTCACGAGAAATCTACGGACCCATATCAAAGTTCTCTCTAGCTCTATGAGTATACCATCTATCTAGCCTAGGAACATCCTGGGTAAGGCCAAACTTCCTTTGACACTAATCTACTTTGTATAAGTCCCACATATAGCTGCAAGAATCTGCCCAAGATAAAATTCTCAACGGTAGTAGTGCTAAGCTCTAGACCATCCTCCAGCCAATGAAAATGTCTGTAAGGCCTCCATACAATGGAAGCCTGCTGTAACTCATCCAACTTGTGCCTGTAGTGGTATGTAACTCCCATAAATGGTCACACATCATCCCCTACCAGGACCCAACCCATTGTAGAAGGCTCATTAGGAGCCCGAACTCTCAGAACACCTAAGGGGCGACCAATGGCAATGTGGTCCCATGCCCAAATTTGTAGTAAGTGAGCAGGTCCTACCATCTTCTGACGGTAGTAAGTGATCAAATGGAGGTCCCAGTATAAGTGTGCTAGAATGCACTGACCCCAGTAGTAGGTCTGTCCCTCCACCAAACCAAGAATCACTCCCAGGATTCCAAGCAAAAATGAAGCACTAGTCTTGTCAGGGAGTAGAACTCCACTAACAAGAGCCATCATATAGACCACTACTTGGTCTAACTCTGGATTATTTATACATCGGGATAGTCTGATGAACATGCCACACCGTCATATAGTAGGAACGCTAAAAAAATGTATGATATGATGCTGAATGTTGGTCTAGTGGCTCATAGTCTCGATAAGTTGTCCCTGAATCGGGACCCACATGATGCACCATACATCCTCCAAGGTAATGGTGATCTCCCCAATCGGGAGGCAAAAGCACTATCCTTCACCGTGCCATCACTCTGCTATGGCTAGCAAAACACCATGATCTAAAGTAATTTATGGCATCTCTGCCACATGAGACAATCCTATCATGTGTAAAAGACTCGCCAAGGTCACTCTATCATCATTGCCAAACTATGCCTCTATCACCGCTAATCAACCATAGTGCTTGTGAGTCTGAAGAATGGGTAACATATGCTGCAAAATCAATGCAAGTGTTAGGCATCTAACATTTCTATATATTTTTCTAAGGAAAAATAATTCTTTTAATGCATCTAACTTACTAATTATTCTTTTCTTCTGAAATAATCTTACCTTTATTCTTCTATACTTGGCTATTTTTAGCCAAATGTATTTTCTCACTTCTACTAGCGTATATCGCTCCACCTTTGGCACATACGTGCCCTAAATGATATGCGTACACGCCCTTATAGACACATACACACACAACCCCTTCTTCTCCTTTTTGGCACCATCCATAAGTATGCATACACACCCAGTATGATGCCTACACACTTGCTTCAACACACACATGTGCATGTGACTGTCAAACCCTAACCGACACATATGAACCCCTCTAAATTTTTCTATGGGTACGCATGTGTGTACCAGCCTTTCCCAATGGATATGCATGTGCATGGTATGTGTACATGTCTGTATCCTTTAAACAGAGATGTGCGTGCATGTCCTTGTCTATTTTGACACATGCGTGTGTGCGTAACCATCAAACCGACACATAAGCCCATGCATATGTGTCAAATTTTCTCCTACCTACCCTAAAAACCCTAAAAATGGCATTGAATGCATAATTAATAGGGGGTTAGGCCACTCACGAATGGTCCATCTGCTTTGGGTCCCGCATGTACTCCTAGATGTGATCCATGTGCCTCGTCCTCCTCAGTATCCTCATCATCTCTCTCCAAGGCTCTTGCTTTCATTCACGATAAAAATTTACAAAGGCTCTGGTAGAAATGAATTGGTCATGACTATTTTCTCGACCCAGGGTGAGTATATTAACCTATCGTGATGCCCCGGGGCATTTTTTTCTTTGTCATGATAATTCTAACCTTCTTACCACCTTTGTGATAATTATTTTTGTATTAAAATAATTATTTTTACTAATTTTCACACGCTGGGGCACTTCGTGCCATCCAACGGTCACTTCTTCGTCACACTGAGATAATTTACAAAACTTTCAGGTGCCTTTTCCTCTATTTTTCATCTATTTCCCCCATTGTGATAATTATTTACTAATTTATTTTAAATAAATTATTCTCGACCCATATTTCTTCTTGTGGGTGTATATTCTAAGCTTTTTGACAGCTTTTCCTTCCCACTATCACCCTCGCACATATTTTTAGAATATCTTTGATCTTTTGAAATTATTCATTGATCAAAACCTTTAAAAAAATCACAAAAATATTGAACTACATCAAAAATGGCTCAAAATTGGTTAAGCCGATCACCTATGGTTGAAAACAATATCCCAGTCTTGCTAAAATTTTCAAAATGTTTCAAAACAATGACTCACGCATCACCAAAATATTCAATCACCTACAAAAGCTATGTTGCTTACTTCATCTGTACTGGGGTACTATCAATTACCTAAATCTTGTTTTCATCATGCACATTGCTTTTTCATAGGATGGAAGTGTCCTCCATCTTCTCCCTTCGCATATGCACCTTACTTGGGGCATCATTCTTCACCCTAATAATTTATCGAATATTTGGGACTTCATCTCGATAACAAAATATTTGTGTAACTATCTTGAACGTTGTTATTTTAAGTCTGTGTGATTGTACTTATTTCCTGTTTGGTGATTCTATTTATTTCTCGTATTACATTGCATTTTTGTATGTTGCGCATGGAGTTGGTCATTTTTGGCACAAGACAGGTTGTTTGTATTTGGTATTTTAATGTCATTTTACACTTCATCACATTCTCACATTTTAATAAGGACTAATGAGGAGGTTTGTTATCCAAAATTCACCCCCCAGGGAAAATTTTGATAACATGCATTAAATACTCAAGTCCCAGGCAAATAGATTGATTCAAGGCAAAAAAATCATGTTTCTAGGGTCCCCTCGGATTTTTCTAACTCTCCTGTCCAAGGAGAAAAGAGCAAGTTCTAAGAAAGGGTGAAAAAGTTGCAAAAAACAAGCTTGGGCAAAAAAAAATCATGAAAATTGGCTAAGTCCTGGTACAGGCATCCCTTGGGAAAGTTGGGACGTCAGGGCGCGAATCAGCTGAAAATCCTCCCAGTGGTGCCCTGACCTTTGGAACAGTTGGGACATAAGGATGCATGGGATGCGAAAAGGTGAACCGGCCGAAGGTAAAAGCAAAATCGACTAACTGCTGAGTAGAACAGTCTGGGACATTTGGGCCATGAGGACGCGAAGGACGCGAACCACCTGGATCAGCCGAAATAGAGAACCTTAGATCGGGACGGTTGGGACAAAGGGACGCGAGGGACACGAGAGAGCCGAAGGAGCCGAGAGCCAATCAAATGACACCACGTGTCTTCGCTTCAAAGAGGGACAAGGAAGCCCGAATCGGATGGATCGGAGGAATTTGTCCCAAACAGATTCGGGACAACTAGGACAAAGGGATGCGAGGTATGTGAAAAGTGGTGGCAAACCCGTGGACGAATCAGAAATGCTACGTGTCATAAGGGAAAACGTCCAAAATGTCAAATGGGCAAGGTTTGAAGCGTTGGCCCGAGCCAATAAAAAGGGGACATGTGTCCTAAGGAGAAAGAGAGTGTGGAGCTCGGGGATGAACTAGAGATTTTGGCAAAAGTTTTGGCCAAAAACTAAAAGGTAAAGGATGACCTCGCACCCTGTCCTCCAACCAGATCATGCCACGTGTCCCAAGTGGCGGGGACGCCTTGAGGAAAAATGAATTTTTTTCCAAAAGTTACAAAAGGTCAAAACTTTCAAGGAAAACCCATGGGTAAGGGAAGGAGAGAGAATTTCTCATCCAATCAGTGCCCGACACATGTCATCCAGGTGGCGGAGAGCGGGAAAAATTTTCAAAACCCATTTTTGCCTGTTTGTGGCCTAAATCTTCAGATCGCCATATCTTTTGATCCAGAGCTCGGATTTGCATGTTCTTTATATCATTGGAAAGATTATAAAATTCTCTACATGATTCTGGGGTCAATCTTGAATTTTGGTTCAGTCTAGAGAGAGAAAGTTAAGAAACAGCTCTGACGCATGTCCATGGCCAGAAGTGACATTTCAGCGACCAAATTTAATACAGAATGGGTCGCATTCTCCTCCATTTCAGTCAAAAATGACAGGGTATGGGTTTGTAAGGTCCTCCATGCTGATTTAATGCATTTGTAGTCAATGAGGAATGGGCTCCCATGTTTTGTACATTTTCTCTCTCCTGGGCTCGACCCATGCAATGTAAAAGCCATTTTGGCTCATTTCAAAAGGAGAGAACATTTTTGGCATAGCAATCTTCTTCTTTCACCTCCAGCAAGTGATTGATGCAAGAATCAGACCTCTTCAAAGATTGTAACATTTTTTTTACCTCTCTGAGGTTGTAATGCAGTGGTTTTGACATTGGAAATGATAATGCAAGCTTTGTGAATGGGTTTCAATCCTTTGTTTGTATTATTTGCTTCATTTCAGATCATAAATTATATCTTATCATCCTGTGTATGATTTTATGCTATAATATTTGGTTTGTGTCTATTTGCATGACAAAAATATTCACCACTCCTTTTGGTGCATCACCATCTTTAGTTAGTTTCATTTTTTACACTTCTATCCCTATCTCCTTGCAATTTAGAGTAGGATTAGGATCTGAACCTCTGTAGTTATGCAAGCATTAGATCTAATCAGAGGAGTTTGAGGAACCAACCTCTAATCTGGAGATTCCTCTCTCAGTTTCACAAGTCCCACACTTGGAGAGAGGTTTCCATGTTGTGCAATCACACTGGATGCCTGAAACATCAACCTAGAATCCTAATGTGCATCCAGGGTGTGTGAATTCGCAAAAACAGTTTTGGCACACCGGTGGGAGCTAGAGGTCTCATTTTTATTATAGCAAAGTTGATGTGCATCTGTTGTAATTTTCTTGCTTGAAAAGAGCTATTATTTGCATATCTGGTGACTCCAAGGGGAAGAATCAGCTGGTTTCAGCAGTGCAGGCCTAAAAACTCATGAGAAGAATCACCACAAGGTCAAGAGTTGGAGAAGAAGAAGTCTTGTTTGAATACTTGTAATTATCTCAAGAAGAAGGCAAAGAGGAAGAAGGATTCAAAGGTCTCCATCTCCACCAAACAGAACTCTCTCAATTCCTCCACGATAGGCCTTTCATTCGGTCAACAAGGGTTTTAAGACCAATTAGAATGGCACAAAACAACCCCTACGTCAACTTCACAGAGCAGCCCACTCGCCCTCAATGCACAACATCCAATTCCTATAGTAGCCTTGAAGAACATTCCTTACTTCACTAGAGAAAATCAGACTACTCCAGGGTGATCATGTTAAAGATATTGCTAACCTTTGTGCAATTCATGAAATCAACGAGATGCAAGTGGCTGTCAAGTTACTGGCATCTTCATTCAAGGGTAAAGCATTGCAATGGTTTAGGAGCCTTAGAGCTGGTCTTATCACAAATTGGAATCAGCTGTGTATAGCACTTCATGATCAATTTGGAGAGAAGGGAGACAACTTGTCTCTCTCTCGACAACCATCAAGAGAGCTCCCGATGAGCAGCTGACCGATTTCAACTTCAGATTTCAAAAGACTTGGGAGAGGATTCCAGTGGCACTCAAGCCAACAGCAGAAGGTGCTTTTCTTTACTATCTCAAAGCTCTAAATTCTGATATTTCTATGTTAATTCAGTCCATGGGAGGCATAACTATCCCTATGGCTTATAGCATTGCCATTAGGGCTGAAAATTGTTTGATCCAAGCTGGCAAACTTGCCCCTAGACCTCCCATGCCATTGTTTCCAAGTTTAGAGAGCCCAAACACCAATCAAGCACCTAGTTTGGCTCCTTCTCCCACTCCTAGAAATCAGAGTTCAAATGAAGCTTCCACTTCATCTCCAAGTGCCCCAAATGAGCTTCAAGAAGTCATGAAGCAATTGCAAAACCTAGGCAATGAGCTGGTTACTCTCAAAAGGCAGCAAGCCCAAGGTTTTAGACCTTCTTATCAACCCCAAGCTCAACCTAATAGGCAGCCATACCAACCACAAAGGCCACCTAATCTAGTTGCAAATATGAATCAAACAAGGCCTCCTGCCAATAGACCATTTCAGCCCTACAATCCAAATGCCATATCTACCTCTAAGGCATTGGTGCCAACACAAAACAACATTGCTCAGGAGTATGATTGGTGTTTTCCATGCAATGAGCCTCATAACCAATCCATGTGCTTCAATGGTGCTTTGAATCAAGCATTAATGGTGACAACTACTGGTGTGGAGGGTGAGGGCAGTCAAGGAAACAACAAGAAACATTCCAACAGCAATCAGCCCCAAATGACACCACATTGGTAAATTGGCAAGCAGAGGATTTTTGTGGCATGAACCAGGTAGTTTCTCAAGGTGTTGCAGCCAACACAAGGTCAAAAAGGAGGAATTTGGGTGAAGAACAGCCATTAGCCCCAACCAATCCATGACCTTCTATGGTTCCACAAGTGGTTGGCAAACAGAATCCAATTTCAAATGCACAAGGGCAGCCAAGGACAGCCCCTAGGCCAACTCAAATACCAGTTGTTGCTGCCCACATGCAAGGAGTGAATGTGCAAACCAAGGGACAGCAAAGATATCCTTCATCACCATTCAGTATCATTGATCAGATGAAGAAGACAAATGTCAATATATCAATGTGGGAATCCCTATCTATCCCAGGCCAAAGAGATCTGCTGCAAGCTGCCATGAAGGACTGGCCAACTTCAAATCAGCAAGTTCAGATGCAAGACAAAGTGCTTACAAATGCTGCCCATCCTGAGGGAAATCATGGAGGACAGCAAGGTAAAATGTTGAAGCCCCCTCCTTTCTATGTTTCATTGATCATTGGAAATCAGCTAGTGCACAATTGCATGATAGACTCCGGGGCAAGTAGCTCGGTAATGCCTAAACAAATAGCTGATCAGCTAGGGCTCCAGTATGAAACCATATCCAAAGGGGTAGTGCAGCTAGATGGGACAGTAGTAACAACAGTTGGGGTGATTAGAAACTTGAGTCTTACCTTGCATGCATGTCCAAATGTTGTTGTTTTACAAGATGTATCAGTCATAGACCTTCCACCACTCTTTTCCCTATGCTTGTCAAGGGACTTCACAGCCAAGATTGGGGATATTTGTCGATAATTGGTCACACAAGCTATTCGAGAATGAGGTATGGAACTAAGGCTACCATCAGGTTGGAACCTATTGCAAACTTTCACATTGAGCCTTACACTCCAAATCAGATTAATGCCAATTACTCAGCATTTGATCAAGAAGACCACCCAAGCACTGATGAAGCTGACACCAAGGTTGGAAGCATCCCGGATCTAACTCTTGATGAATGGGCAAACAAGGTACATGCATTTAATCCTTATCAAGAAGTGGAAGAATCTGAGCTAGGGGTTTATTGCATACACAAATAAAATCAGCCTATTCCTAGCATCACCAAGCCAAACCACAAAGATGACAATGAGGTATGGCAGCCATTTTTGATGGATCAAGGAGTAGACAAGGTGCAGGAGGTGGAGCCATGCTTGTTTCACCTCAAGGAGTAAAGTACTATTCAGCTTTTAGATTTTAGTTTGCATGCTCCAATAACACTACTGAATATGAAGCCTTGGTGCAAGGGATGCATTGGGCAATAAAGAAGAAAATAAAGAACTTGCAAGTCTTTGGTGACAGTGAATTGATTGTAAATCAGGTCAAGGGATAGCATGCTACCAAGAATGATCTACTCAGGTGCTACAAGAACAGGGTGTGGGACCTCATGGAAGATTTTGAGGGTTTTGGCATCAAATCCATTCCTAGGAAAGAGAATCAAGCTGCTGACAGGCTTGCAGCAGTAGGGGCAGCCTTTGACATTGTGGAAAGCATTCAACAAGATAAGGTACAGCCAAACATCCACGTGAATGTGAGGCCTTGGTGCGGATAACAATGTTAGTTGGCAAGTGTTTGAGAATGACCAACAAATTATCCATTTCTTGCGAAGAAGAAGTGAGTTCTCGGCTAAGAATCAAGAAAAGTTGGAAAGCAAGTATGGTGACCAAGTAGTACAGCTGAGAACTAATAAGCTGCCCAAGGGACTTATCACCTTGGAGTCCATTTTTAACCCCAATGATCAGTTTAGAAGGGATAAAGAAAACATTCGGAGTCAAGAGAGAGGATTCAGTATCCATCTTGGTAGAAGAGAACAAACCATTGCAAATTGGAAGGATGACAACTGAACAAGAAAGGTATGAGTTCATACAGCTATGTCAAGAGTTCCCTGACATGTTTACTTGGAGCTATGAAGACTTGAAAGGTTTCAATCCCAACTTAGCTCAGCATACCATCAAATTGGATCCAAATACTAAGCCTGTCAGGAAGAAACAAAGACCAGTCAATCCACACATGGATCCTCTCATGAGGAAAGAATTGGACAAGCTGATTGAGTCAAGGATCATATTCCCAATCAAGCATTCTAGTTGGGTTTCCAACTTAGTTCCAGTCAGAAAGAAGAGTGGAGAGATCTGGTTGTGTGTTGACTTCAGAGACTTGAATAGAGCCTCTCTCAAGGACCATTACCCACTCCCTTCCATGGAGCAAATCTTGCAAGTTGTAGCTGGCTCTGAGAGGTTTTCACTACTTGATGGCTACTAGGCTACAATCAGTTTATGGTGAAGGAAGAGGACCAGTTCAAGACAGCCTTCACAACCAAATGGGGAACTTTTGCATACGAGGGGAAAATGCCATTTGGGCTGTCCAACGCTGGTGCTACCTTCCAAAGGGTAATGGACATGGCATTCAAAGGTGTGATTAACAATGTGGTGCTGATCTACCTTAATGATATCACTATTTTTCTAAGAATGCAGCGAGACCACCTCTCTCATTTGAGGCAAGTCTTCATGAGTGCGGGATATTTGGGGTGTCTTTGAATCCCAAGAAGTGCATCTTTCTTACACATGAAGGAAAACTCCTTGTCCATATCGTCTCCAAGGAAGGATTAGTAATTGATCTAGAGAGGGTTGAAGCCATAAGAGCACTACCATTGCAAGCCACAAGAAATCCCTTCAGAGTTTCTTGGGAAGGATAAACTTTGTTCAGAGGTTTGTCCCAGATTTTGCAGCCCTTGTCAAGCCCATCACCAAAATGTTAAAGAAGAGCATGGCTTTCAAGTGGACAAGAAGAAGGCAAGGAGAGTTTTGAAGCAATCAAAGAAGCCATCTCTCAAGCACCAACTCTCATCAACCCGGACTTCTCCAAGGATTTCATCCTCTATGCATTTGGAGGTAATGACACTATTTCTACCATTTTGGTACAAAGAACAAGGATAATGATGAGCAGCCAATTGCCTTCTTCAGCCGGAGCCTAGATGACTATGAGGTGAGGTACTCTTTTATTGAGAAGCATGTACTTGCAGTAATCAGAAGCTTGAAGAAATTCAAGCATTTAGTCTCAAACAACAAGGTCCAGTTGTTGGTCTCACATGCTGGGGTAAGGACTTCCTCCTCAACAAGGATTTGAATGAGAAAAGGGCAGGTTGGATCACCCGTGTCATGGAGTATGACATTGAGATCAAGATCACCAAGCTGGTAAGAGGGAAAGGATTGTGTGAGCAGCTAGTTTTGGGGAAGCAAAAGAAGTATGCAATGAAGAAGAGGCTGTTTTGACAGTCCAGGACAGCCATGAGCCAAGTGGCAATCAAGAAGAAAACAATGCTGCCCCCACTCCTTGCTGGACCCAAGGCATTATACACTTCCTAGGTACAGGCCTATGCCCTCCGGAGATGAATAAGACCCAAAGGAGACACTTCAGATTGCAGGCTGTCCCGTATGCCATTGTTGATGGAGTTTTGTTCAAGAAAGATGTGAATGGAGTGTTGCTAAGATGCATTAGCACAAATCAGATTCAAAGGGTGTTGGAAGAGTTCCATGGTGGACCAGCTGGTGGTCATTTTGCACCAAGAGTGACAGCTCTAAAAATCATGAAGGCTGGTTATTATTGGCCCAAAATCTTCAGTGATTGCTATGCATGGATCAAGAGGTGTAAGAACTATGCATTATTCATAGGAAAAGAGAGACTTGCTGCCCTTCCATTGCATCCAATCTCAGTTGACCAGCCATTCATGCAATGGGGTTTGGACTTCATTGGAGTCATTAATCCCAATTCAAGCCAAGGGCACAAATGGATTTTGACAGCCACGGACTACTTCACCAAATGGACAGAAGCAGTAGCACTCAAAGAGGCAAATGAGTCTAGCATCTTAGACTTTTATGAGGGGATAACAACCAGATTTGGTGTACCTGCTACAATAATCTCTGATAATGCATTGGCATTCATTGGATCTAAGGTGACTGAGTGGGCTATCAAGAACGGTATCTACCTAAGCACTTCATCAAACTATTACCCTCAAGGTAATGGCCAGGCCGAGTCTACAAACAAGAACTTGTTGAGGATCATTAGGAGGACTCTTGACGAGAATCAGAGGTCTTGGCATACCAAACTGAAATCAGCCTTATGGGCTGATAGGATAACTCCCAAGAGATCCACAGGTAACTCTCCATTCAAACTTGTCTATGGAAGAGAAGTAATATTTCCCATGTCACTTGAGTTGCCAACATTGGAACTCATGAAGCAGCTGGAGTTGCTAGAGTTTGAGCCCATGGAGGTGAGGTATGAAAAGTTGATGGAGCTGCAAGAGATCAGAAATCAGGCATCCCAAGCAATGGAGAAGGATCAAGCTTTGATCAAGAAGACCTTGATAAGAAGGCCAAGGATAGATCTTTTCGGAGTTGGAGATCTAGTGTTGAAATGGGATGTGGATAGAGCAAAACCAGGAAGGCATTCAAAATTTGATGCCATTTGGAGTGGCCCATACATGGTCATGAAGTGCAAGAACAACAATGGTTTCCAATTAGCCCCATTGGATGGCGAAGAACTACAAATTCCAGTAAATGGAATCTATCTCAAGCATTTCTTCTAGAGGAAATTCACTACCTTGTAGATATTAGATTAGATTTTCATTCCTCCAGTGCTTGTGCACATTGTTTTTTTGTAGGTTAGTTTTGTTTTCCCTAAGTTCTTTGGCACAACGTGTTGTCCATGGAGATGTCTTGCAATCCTTGCTTCCCTCGGGTGATATTCCATCTTCCTCCTTACACATTCTAAGTCAGTTGGGGTTCTAAACGAGAATATTTGATGACTCCATGCCCAATGGGTGCTTGAGCAATTTGGTATCTTCTACTCCGACAGGCGAGTAACCCCTTGAGTCACCAAATTGTTATCCAAAATTCACCCCAGGGGTAAATTTTGATAACATGCATTAAATACTCAAGTCCCAGGTAGATAGATTGATTCAAGGCAAAAAATCATGTTTCTAGGGTCCCCTCAGATTTTTTCTAACTCTCTATCCAAGGAGAAAAGAGCAAGTTCTAAAAAAGGGTGAAAAAGTTGCAAAAAACAAGCTTGGGCTAGAAAAAATCATGAAAATTGGCTAAGTCCTAGTCCAGGCATCCCTTGGGACAGTTGGGACGTCGGGGCGTGAATCGGCCGAAAAGCCTCCAGGCAGTTTGCGCAAAGGCACTGGAATAGTTGGGACATAAGGATGCGCGGGATGTGAAAAGGTGAACCGGCCGAAGGTAAAAGCAAAATTGACTAACTGCTGAGTAGAACAGTCTAGGACATCTAGGCCGTGAGGGCGAACGCCGAATCGGCCGATCAAGCAGAGAACTTTAGCACTGGGATAGTTGGGACAAAGGGATGTGAGGGACGCAGAGAGCCAAAGGATCCGAGATCCAATCAAATGACGCCACGTGTCTTAGCTTCAAAGAGGGACAAGGAAGCCCGAATCAGGCGGATCAGAGGAATTTGTCCCAGAAAGTTCGGGACAACTGGGATAAAGGGACACGAGGGATGCGAAAAGCCGGTAGACCCATGGACGAATCAGGAAATGCCATGTGTCACAAGGGAAAACGTCCAAAATTTCAAAGGGGCAAGGTTTGAAGTGTTGGCCGAGAGCAATAAAAAGGGGACACGTGTCCTAAGGAGAAAGAGAGTGCAGAGCTCGGGGAGGAACTAGAGATTTTGGCAAAAGTTTTGACCAAAAACTAAAAGGTAAAGGATGACCCCGCACCCCTGTCCTCCAACCAGATCATGCCATGTGTCCCAAGTGGTGGGGACGCGGGGGAAAAATGAATTTTTTTCCAAAAGTTACAAAAGGTCAAAAATTTCAAGGAAAACCCACGGGTAAGGGAAGGAGAGAGAATTGCTCATCCAATCAGTGCCCGACACGTGTCGTCTAGGTGGCGGAGCGTGGGAAAAATTTTCAAAACCCATTTTTGCCTGTTTTGTGCCCTAAATCTTCAGATCACCATATCTTTCGATCCAGAGCTTGGATTTGCACGTTCTTTATATCATTGGAAAGCTTATAAAATTCTCTACATGATTCCGGGGTCAATATTGAATTTTGGTTTAGTCTGGAGAGAGAAAGTTAAGAAACGGCTCTGACATGTGTCCATGGCTAGAAGTGACACTTCGGTGACCAAATTTAATAGAGAATGGGTCGCATTCTCCTCCATTTTGGTCAAAACGATAGGGTATGGGTTTTAAGGCCCTCCATGCTGATTTAATGCATTTACAGTCAATGAGGAATGGGTTCCCATGTTTTATATGTTTTCTCTCTCCTGGGCTCGACCCATGCAATGTAAAAGCGATTTTGGCTCATTTCAAAAAGAGAGAACACTTTTGGCATAGCAATATTCTTCTTTCACCTCCGGAAGTGATTGATGCAAGAATCAGACCTCTTCAAAGATTGTAACATTTTTTTTACCTCTCTGAGGTTGTAATGCAAGATGGTTTTGACATTGTAAATGATAATGCAAGCTTTGTGAATGGGTTTCAATCCTTTGTTTGTATTATTTACTTCATTTCAAATCATAAATTATATCTTATCAGCCTATGTATGATTTTATGCTACAATCTTTGGTTTGTGTCTATTTGTATGACAAAAATATTCACCACTCCTTTTGGTTCATCACCACCTTTAGTTAGTTTCAATTTTTTGCACTTCTATCCCTGTCTCCTTGTAATTTAGAGTAGGATTAGGATCTAAACCTCTGTAGTTGTGCAAGCATTAGATCTAATCAGAGGAGTTTGAGGAACCAGCCTCTAATCTGGAGATTCCTCTCTCAGTTTCACAAGTCCCACACTTAGAGAGAGGTTTCCATGTTGTGCAATCACATTGGATTCCTGAAACATCAACCTAGAAGCTTGATGTGCATCCGAGAGTGCTGTGAATTTGCAACAACAGGTTCCTAAGCATTATGATGATTAAATATTGTTAGCAATTGATTTGTGGATAGCTCAATATCCCTTTTTCTTCTAGTTTCTCATCTTCTCTATGCACTTCTCTCTCTATTTCTTTTCAATCATCGATCGAGTTTCTTCATCACCCCATGAAACTCGAGAGGGCCTTCATCATTGTTCATCCTATTAATTTTTCTTCCACCCCTTCAAAAAAAAATTCTACTTGTTTACATTTGTCTACTTTCTTTGAAGTAACGCACTTATGTCACCTCAAAGAGGAAAATGTGACACCTATAGTTTGATCAATACACTATTATTTCTAATGGTGCACTAATGCTTCTTCCCTTTGCAAATTAACAACACACCGCCAATTAAACCTATCTAACTCCTTGCTTATGACACCCTTTTTGGTCTTTCTTCCTCTTATAAACCACTTATAAATGTTATTATAGCCTCGTTTTAACTACATTAGCTTCTTATTCTCTTCTATCTTGCTTCTATTAGCTCCCTAGAAGATCAATCCACTTGATTGGATTGATTAAACCCTTCATATCCTTTCTAGAACTCTAATCGGAGGAGTTTGAGGAACCACCTCTAATCGGAGATTCCTCTCTCGATTTCACAAGTCCCACACTTAGAGAGAGGTTTCCATGTTGTGCAATCACATTGGATTCGAAACATCAACCTAGAAGCTTGATGTGCATCCAGAAGTCTTTTGTGAATTTGCAACAACAGTTCCTAAGCATTATGATGATTAAATATTGTTAGCAATTGATTTACGGATAGCTCAATATCCCTTTTTCTTCTAGTTTCTCATCTTCTCTATGCACTTCTCTCTATTTCTTTTCAATCATCGATCGAGTTTCTTCATCACCCCATCGAAACTGAGGGGGCCTTCATCATTGTTCATCCTATTGATTTTTCTTCCACCCCTTCAAAAAAAAAAATTCTACTTGTTTACATTTGTCTACTTTCTTTGAAGTAACGTAGCTTACGTCACCTCAAAGAGGGGAAAATGTAGACACCTATAGTTTGATCAATACACTATTATTTCTAATGGTGCACTAATGCTTCTTCCCTTTGCAAATTGACGACACACCGCCAATTAAACCTATCTAACTCCCTTCTTATGACACCCTTTTTGGTCGTTCTTCCTCTTATAAACCACTTAAACAGGTTGTTATAGCCTCGTTCTAACTACATTAGCTTCTTATTCTCTTCTATCTTGCTTCTATTAGCTCCCTGGAAGATCAATCCACTTCATTGGATTGATTAAACCCTTCAGAACCTTTCTAGAACCCTAATCACTCTCTAAGAGATATTAGTTAGTCTAACCTAGGTTAAATACCCTAAACATAGTCAAATCACACTTTGACTTGCTAAAAGTGCTTTTTGGACTTTAGCCTTTGTCCCACATGCACCCAAATCTCCCTTTTCTTCTAAACCAAAAACTATAAATAGGGCTATACCCCCTCCCTCATTTCCTAAGAATTCTCTCTTCTTCCTAGCATAAATTATAGCAATTTGTTTAGGCTTTAGTTTGTTGTTTCATCTTCTTCCATTTGAGCTAAAAGCATTTAATCTTGTATTTCATAGCATTAACATGGAGTAAAAGGGAAGATCCATTGGCCTTGAAGCCATTAATGGGGAGATCTCTTTCTCTTAACACATAAACTGAATGCTTAGATCCTCTTAGGTTCATTATTTCAAGCTTTCAAAGAATAGAGATTAACTTCATTTTCTTAGTTTGCATGTTTATTTCAAATTAATGTATGCAAAGAAAAGAACCTTTCTCATTTCTTATCACATGTTCCATTGATCAGATTTTAAAAACCTTAGGGGTTTCTTTAGATATTTTTACCCCAAATTCATGACTTTTACAACTTTTCATTGAATACAACTTGCACTAATTACTTGACAATATGGGCAAAGGAAACACCTACAAAGGATTACACAACAATGAGATTCTTATCGAGAAAACATAATCAGCATATATGGACGTCTTTTGAGTTTATCTAGTGATAGGGGAACACATTTTTGATTGAAATGGTCAAGATATTGTTGGCGAGTTTATGGTGGCCCATCAAATGACTACCCCTTATCACCCTCAAGCGAATGGAGCAACTACGGTGTTTAATAAGATACTAAGTCACACATTAACAAAAAAATTGTATGTTGGAAGACAAGAATGGGATGATAAGGTATAACCTATTCTATGGGCATACATGATAACCTACAAGAGACTAAATAAAGCAACACCATTTTAGTTAGTGATTAGCATAGAGTTTGTTTTTCTAGTTGAATTCATATTACCATCACTACCAATAGCATGTGCGAAGGATGGGCGATGAACAAGTGCTCGGGGAAAGGATTGACAAGTTGATGCAATCGGATAAAAGGAGATAACTTGTTAGATGGAGTTAGAAGACCTGAAAAGACCATAAAAATGCATGTCATGATCGTCATATCAAGAATAAGTAGTTTGAGGTTGGGCAGATGGTTTTGTTGTATGATTCCAAGTTTCGCACCATCCGAGGAAGTTGAAAGTCCATTGGTTGGTCTCATACATCATCTCACACATCCTTTAGTCGAGGAACATGCCGATTCTACAAGCATTGGATGGGAAAAATTACTTGGACATTTCAATGGGAGTAGGCTAAAACCCTACTATAAATAAACCTTCCTTGTGTTTGTAAATAAGGCAATATTTCTAATTAGCTTAGGATTTCTCTTTTTCTTTCCCTTTCCTTATGCCTTCCTTTCTTGTTGTTTGTTCCCTTCTGTTTGTGTTGTTTTTAACCTTGTGCATCGGTAACCACTTATTACTTTAAAAATATAGTGTATGCATAAAGGACAACACATCTATTTTAGTGTGGGGTGGAGTAGTGCGAAGTGAAATACAAGCTGGTAGTAAATGTTGTATGGCCTAGATGGAAGCCTTAAAGGTGTGAAAGATAGAAGAACACATGTGAAAATGGTGGAAATTTTTTTTTGGTCTCAAGATAGCTTAAAAATACCTCGTACAAAGGATAAGAACCATAGGAATAACATAAGGTAGGTGAGGGAAAAAATTAGGTCAAGGACAGAAGAAGTGTCTTTGGTGCTTGCGGACACATGCGTAAGAGTCTTCGGTTAGTAATGATTTTTATACGCTAGAAGTTTGAAGAAGGTTTTACAGGATTGGGTGCATGGCTAAGGTCACTTAAGGTCAAATTTAGTGGAAAAATAAGCATTTGATGCAGAGTAAATTAGTGGAGGCATAACATTTATTGCCAGAGAAGAAAAAAAGCTATAAGTATGAAGTCGGGCACATTATTATTTTACCTTGCTATTATGAGATTGAAGAAGCTCTTGTGAATTAGGGCATCCACGAAGAGAGATTTATGTGAAGGGAAAATCATAGATATCTGAGTGTGTGACTAGGCTGATTTGTAAACCAGAGTGGAAGGAGTACATAGGCATAGGGAAGAAATTTTTAGAGGAGTATGTCATCTTGTGGAAGAATTTTTCTAGGTTAGGGTTCTGTAGCTAGGGCATGGAAGTAGAAGGATTTCTTCGTGAAGTTGAGCCAAAAGGTTGAGCAGAGTAAGGAAGAGGAGCAAAAAGAGTTTATATTTTAACCCGAAAAGTAAAATGGCACCAAAGAAGGCGATGCGCTTCATTGAAGAAGGACAAGGGAAAAGGAAAACAAACTACCAACGTAAGTTTTAATGTGAAGTGGTAAATAAGTGATGCAATACCCGGATGAAGTGTTTCGGGAAATAATGGGTATCCCATGTGATAAAATTAGCCGTGAGTGACTAAAATCATTGCACAAGCATCACAAAGAAAGAGATGGCATTGCAAATGACTCTATACGATGGACAAAAAGACACCTAATGGAATGTCGATCTATAAAAATGAGGTAAAGGTGAAGTTGGGAAAGGCCAAGTTACTACAACTATATGAGTTTCCCTATTTTAGCAAGCCCAAACATCTGTACTAATGGCTGATGTCACGTATGCATGAGGACCACTTCTATTTTAATGGCCATAAAAGGTGCATAAATCCCCAACTCATATCAAAGTTTACTATCCTGGTTTGCGAAGGGGATTCCATAGATGATGACTTAGAAGATAAGGAGGCCATCAAGGAGACTATGGAATCCTATGATTATAAAAATGGTTCACGCTACTTTGATATCATAGATAACCTCAACCCTATAATGAGGATGGCTACACACTTGGTTACCAAGATAAATGGTCAAGAGAGATGGATGCAAGTACAAAAGGCATTCTTTGAATGTATATTGGAATGTTTGAAGGAACCATCTACAACTTGTCTACCTATATTGCGAAGAGATCATCAAAAACACATAGGAAGGGGATAAGATAATGTTTAGAAATGTCCTTACCATTGTCTTCTCGAGATATTGGAGTGTCTAATGGGCCGAGACAAGTTTGTATGGGAGTACCCAGGAGATGAAGATTCCTCACTCACTTGGAGAAATGGTACAAGTGAATGTGCGATGAATTCAGGGTAGAATGGAGAATACCCAAATAGTTTCCCATGCTAGTAGATGGAGAGGTTAAGTTTTTTGTATACTAGAACTTCTACATTGGTAGATTCACTCTGATAGATGGGACTGAAATTCCATGGTGCAAACTACCTTTCTCTTTCACCATGCAAAGTATTTCCAAGCAAGGGTCAACCGCTTCAAGGAAGCTAAAAGGCTAAGGTTTGACCTTAGTGAAGTGGACCATGATTACGTGCAAGATGTGTAGGAAGCTCATATACCCAAAGAAAGAAACGTATGTGGAGAAGTATGTCTCCCATGAAGTATAGATGATGAAACCCTTGCGTTGCCAATTTCCGGAAGAATTTGTAGTGAGGATGTATTTATAGATCAGGCCTAAGTTTGAGAAGGAAACCTACATGGATAATGATGTCCCCATCCTTGAGGATCTCACTTTGGTAGGAGGAAGGCCGCACCAAAGAAGAGAGAAAGGAAGAGACCTTGGAAAATAAGGATTGGGAAAGAAAGCACCAAGTGTATGAACAACACAATCTATGGGCACACTAGAGTAAGAAACCAAGCTAAACACATACGTGCATAGGAAGAAGTATCCCATTAAGGAAAAGGTGAAGATGCTTGAGGAAGAGGTTCTAGAATAAGAAGAGTCACCCAAAAGGGAATCACTTGCTAAGGAAGAGGAAGAATCCCTAGCTAGGAAGAAACAAAAGGTAGTGGGGAAGGAAGACTTGGAGGAGATAGAGAGCTTGGAGGCCTACAGGGGTGAGAAGGATGATGATGAGGATGAAGAAGTTCATAATCATCCCATGTATGATGTACACGATTTAGAAGAAGAAGGAAATGAAGAGAAGAATGGAGATGAGGAGGATGCCCAAGGAAAAGGGGTTAGCGAGGAGGTGAACACTAAGGATTAGAGGACCCCCAACCTCACGAAGAAATAGATAGTAGAAGCCGTAGAGAGATAAATAGTTGGCATAATAAAAAATTTGGTAGAGCAAGAGGTTTAGTGGAGCACCAAAAAAATACTCAATGAGATAGAAGATGAGAGTGTTATAAAGGAGTATGGAAGCGTGCAAGGAATCCCAACCTAGTGGTGATTGTTTCACATAGAATTTCGTTCGGAATAGAGATGCTTCTATCCTTTCATTCTCTTGAGAAGCAGATAAGGGTTAGGGCTAGGAGGAATACATTGAATGTTGGGAAGGTGTTCGCATACCGTAGAAAGATCAGATCAATTGTGAAGAACTCCTTTTTGTGCAGGAAGGACTACTGTAAGTAAGAATACAAGACCACCGAGATCTTAGTTAGACAATAGGTGAGGAACCGCCTTGGGCCCAGGAAATATTAGACTTCCTTCGAAGGTGGTGGTTCCTTTTAATACAAATTAATGCAAATGATAATAAAGAATCTATCCTTTAATCACGATTTAGGTACCTCGTTACTAAAAGCAATAGAGACTAAACTACCAATAATAAAATGTCGTGTTGCTTGTTTAGTCACTAGTTATTGATACGTTCAGATCAAGTTACAGGGATAGACAAGGCTGGATATGAGATTGTTTGGGGGTAAATAAGGGAAAGGTTGGTTTTGGTATAAGTCACAGTGACCGATGCCGGTCACTGGATAACCGACTGCATGGTTATAACACCGATACCGGTAGAAGATAACCGATATCGGTAGGGGAAGTGATTTAGGGGTTTCGAATGGAAGTCAGTTGTAAGGTTCTTATGGTGGTAGATCTAGGAGTGAGTTTATAATTATTATGAATTAAAAGTTCAAGAAATGGTGTTTAGAAACATACAAGATACTACTTACTAGTTCTTGATGAAGGTACAGGTCCAAGGAATGTGGTGGCGATAGTAAGGCTTAGTTGGGATGAGCCGGTATTGGAAATCAAGCTGATGAAGCTATCCTCGTCTTTTCCAATGCTTAAATGAGGGTGACATGATCCAGCTTGCTCGGTTGCGATCTTGGCCCGATGCTCTCTCTGTAACCTCTTCTCGCTTGTTTCACTTCTCTTTTCCTCCCCAAATGAATTCTGGATCCTCTCTTTTTGGTTGGGGGAGGTCATTAATAGGGAACCGATGGCGGTTACGTAACCGATGGTGGTCGAGTAGGAACCTATGTTGGTTAGGTCAAAGTGGCTATTTTTAGTAAAACAACCATCTTTCCCTCCTTTTCTCCTAAGGGATCGGTTGTGGGCTTGGTCAAGTCATTATTTGGCTCGTTTTGGTGTGGTTGAGGGGTGATGAGTCATGAATGTGGATCTGGACCAAGTCATAGGTCTTAATTAGGTTGGTTTAGGGTTAGGGCTAGGTCATAGTGAGGTGGCAAGATGAGGTGGCGGGTTTAGAGATGTGGATTTATTAATTATAAGGTAATTAATAAATCATTAGGTGTGTAAGGTTTTAGGTGGTGAGGTAGGGTTAGGTTCGGGATGAGATCTTTGGGTAAAGGGTGTCGTAGGACCCAAATTTGGTGTTTACATTTGCCCCTTGTTGTCGTGTAGCTTGTATTTTAAAGCTGCACTGACAAAAATAAAAAGTGGTTGCCCCAATTAAGGGTATAGGTAATCCCCCTCAAATCTATCACAGATTGAGGCGATGTGAAATCAGGGATAGGGTTGATAAAGGGTGAATTATGATGAGATGATGGTAAGATGGTGGGGTAAGTTTAAGGAGGTAGATGAATGTTGAAATGTAGTAGTGCGACCAGGGTACATGAATTGAAGAGCAAAAAAGCAATTCATAGGCAAAGGTCGATAGTTTATCCAAACAAGGTTGATATAATCCTGGTATCCAAGGCATAGGAAGTAGCTCCAAGGGATATAATGGGTAAGGTCTTGAAACATTTAGGCATGTTCGGCAAAGACAAATGGTTGGTTTGGTTGAGATAAACATCATGGTCTCGGTCTAAGAAAAGCTAGTTGGCTGATCAATTCAAGTATCCTAGTCATGCTAAAACACGAACAGGTGGGCTCAATTGAACAAACAACTACATTATGGCTAGATAGAATCGTAATTTGTGGGCTTCGGTCGAGGTACTTAATTGGTGTGGCCATGATTCGAGTTGATTGGTTGGTTGTGGCCTTGGTTTGGGCCAAGTGATGGGGTGCGGCCTTGGGTTGGGCGGTTGGTTTTTGTTGCGGCATTAGGTCGGGCTGATTGGTTTGTTGTGACCTTGGGTCGGGCAAGTGATTGGATGTGGCCTTGGGTCGGGATGGTTGGTTTGTTGTAGCCTTAGGTTGGGCTGATTGGTTTGTTGTGGCCTTGGGTCAAGCCAAGTGATTAGTTACTGTACTGTGGGTTGGGCCCATGAATTCAAAATAAGGCTATTTAGCAAAGGGGGGGTAGGCGATGTGGTGAAAAATAGATTTCGGTGGAGAAGGACAGGAGTTAGGGTAAACTAGGTAGGTAACTAATATCGGTTAGTTATGACTGCTATCAGTTAGATGACCGATATCATTTTTCTAGGGCGCGCCATAACCAATATCGGTTATGGGTCAAAACCTATAAAAATAAAAAATACGGCGTGTCATTTTCACATTGTCAATTTGAGTGCCAACCGTTTGCTTGTCGGAGTGTTGAATTGATTTTGTTGAGTTTGTGGGCTGAGTTGGCACTAGTTGAGTGGAGGAGGGAGTTATTGGTAGGCCCCGGTGATCGGGAGATAGATTTTGATTGGTTGAGGACCGCTAAGGAGATTTGGAGCTATGGCATAGCACTGGAGTATTACATGAGATGGTGGAGGAGCACACTGCGCGCTATGCATGGGCACCGGTGTATTTGATGCGGCTATACGAGAGCTCGGGGATATCACCGTATGAGGTGATTCGGGATATTCTCGACATTTTTCTACATTTTTGGCCTACGAGCACATTGTGTGTTTACAATCGGTAGGACTACTCAAAGAAGCCAAGGCCACGGGCGGTGTATAGGTATGGGTTCCGAGAGGTGGTTGGGGGTCGTGGGCCAGCCACAAGTGGATATTGCAGGAGAGATGTCGCATACTACCGAAATATGTTAGAGGGCCTAACCACACTAGATGTTATATGGAGGCCATACGAGAGGCCATCAGCCCTAAGGAGGAGTTTGAGCATGGCTACGATGGATCCAGTATATCTTCTGGATAGCTGGATGGAGACCCTGGGAGCATGAGTGGATTCCCCTAGAGAGGGTACGGCGATAGTTTGGATTTGTTCAGGGATATACCCATGGCTCATAGACCATATAGGAGGATCGACGCTAAGGCACCCCTCTCATTGCCACGGACCGAAACTTCCGAAAGGACCGGAGGAGACAATAGGCGATCACGGGGTAATGGATGCAGGAGTGACAGAGTCTTATAGATTATGGTGGGTAGCAGAGCTGCGAGGTACACGTGAGAGGGATGATCATCCTGATATAGCTATGATTACAGTGAGAGAGAGGCTGCGTGTGGTTTAGTTCATTAGCTTCAAACATAGGTGAATGAGACAACGAGATTGTTAGAGGTTTCGCAGTCATGAGTGGAGAGGCTAGAGGCAAGATTCCTCCATGCAAGAGGGCGTATTCGTATGTTACAGGAGAGATTGGTAGATCAGTGGGAGGATCCAATAGTAGTGGCCCCTTTGAGGGTGGAGAGGCTAGGTGAGCGGCGTCGATGATCACCATCACTACCTAGTTCGGGATGAGGCGCGGGGGCCGACGTGAATTTTATAGGGGTAGAAGAATAAATGAGGAAACCGACCTACGTGTCGATGATAGAGAAGATGTATTTGTTTAACATCTAAATAAAACTGAATATGTATGTTGATTTTGAGTTGATGATAATAATAAGAAATGGTTGTGTTTTGACTGTTTGGATAAATAAAGGACAAAAGTGAGTGTTATCAATATAAATATGCGAAAACATTTATATTTTTAAGAAAAACACAGCACATGATAGGTTATGGTAGGGGATGGCCGAGCTAACCTTGGGAGACCCCATGTCTCCTGAAGTGATGCCTACATAGCCCATTACATAAAGCAAGGAGGGGCCTCAGACCGATGTAGTTCTCCCTTAGGACCAGGGAGAGGTGAATTTAGGAAATTTGGTTGTGGTTAGGCAATTTGTTGGTTGGTAAAAGTTTGATGTTGGTAGAGTAATGTTGTTGGTGTTGATGTGGTTATAGGTGAAGTGAGGGTTAGCTTACCCAAGCATTAGGGAACCGTGTCCTGATTAAGGTCAACATATAATCCCAGATTCGGGTAAAAGAGGCAAAAATGTCCCATAGTTGGAAAGAGCTAAACAAATCACGTATTATCATAGGATGAGCTTGAATCTCTAGGTACCTTGCATAGGTGAGAAGTCGATAGGTGAAAAGAGTTGTATAATCACAATATATCAGATATACATCACGTCCCTTGAGTTTTGTTATTGTGAAGAATGGTGAGGTGAGGTGGATGGTATAACTGGGGCGTAGAGGACTGTTATAAGGTGATTATTCGACAAAATAGATCCAAACCTAGATAGACGAGTCCATGACTCAAAAGTCTTTGTTGAATCTTGCTTTTATTTTTTGGATATGGGTGATCGATGTGGGAATTCTATATGGGATATGCATTTTGTTGTTTCTTGAGGTCTTCACGAAGCTGATCAATGCAAGAAGCTTTTGATAGAGGCTGACTTTGTATAGCTTTCCTTCAAGGGAGTAGTCTACTTATAGTAGCATGATGTGGCTTTGCACATAGCTATCCTTCGAGGGAGCAGTCTAGTGTATAATAACAGATGCGGCTTTGCACATAGCTGTCCTTTGAGGGAACAGTCTAGTTTATAGCTTAGAGGTCTAGATGTCTATTTGACATGAAGCATCTAGTTTTGCAGGAAGTTTGACTCAAGAATATCCTAGAATTGTATAATTGAGAACTTTTTATTTTGATACTTTTAAGTCATGGACCAGACTAAAAAGGGGAAGGCATCTTTAAGAAGAGGTGATGATCAGACCATGTGAGCTTGATTCCATTTTGAGATGCACAAAACAAGGTGTATGAGGTGGTAAATGAGCTTAAGGGACGAGTGCAAGGTAGATAAGAAGTGATGTAACACTAAATTCAACAGTAGAATGGTCGGAGATGCAAGGCATTAAGGGGTTTAGGTTTAGGTTTACCATCAAGCAAAGCTAAACGATAAGTACCTGATCCATAGGTGTGAGTGATAATGTAAGGCCCAATCTAATTAGGAGAAAATTTTCCATGTTTGCTCTTTTCTAGTTTGGTTACATGTTGATTCTCTTTGAGGACAAGATCAACAATCTTAAAGGTACGCTCATGAATTATCTTATCATAATCATGCTTAATGCGCTTTTGATAAATTTGCAGGTGGTCAAGAGCTGTAAGATGACACTCGTCAAGAAGCTCTAATTGGGCTAACCGCTCTTGGCGGAAGTCATCATTGGCGAGAATATCCTGAAGAGATATTATGAGAGAAGGGATTTGTATTTCGAGAGGCAAGATAGCCTCGGTACCATACACTAGAGAGAATGGTGTGGCATTAGTAGAAGTACGAATGCTGGTATGATAAGCCCAAAGGGCAAAGGGGATGTGATCATGCCAGTTTTTTCCAGAATTGTTAACGACTTTCATGAGAATTTTGATTAAGGTTTTGTTAGAAGATTCAGCTTGTCCATTTTCTTGTGGATAGTAGGGTGACGAGAAGCTAAGTTTGATACCAAAGTTGTCACAAAGGTCTTGTAACAACTTATTTTTGAAAGATTTTCCATTATCTGTTATCAGGTGATGAGGAACACCAAAACGATAGATGATGTGATGATTGATGAACTCAACGATTTTTTCTTTTTTGGTTGAAATGAGTGGAACGGCTTCCACCCATTTAGTGTAATATTCGTTGCCGTGATGATCTAATGGTGATCTTTGTGAAGAAGGAGGTGAATCTCGCCAATAAGGTCTAACCCCATTGTGAGAAAGGCCACAGATCTCGTGCGACCTGTAACGGGTGGCTAGGATTATGTTGAAGGTTGGCATGTTGTTGACACATAACACAACACTTAACATATTCACAGAAATATTTATTGAGAGTAGGACAATAATATCCTAGGTGAAGGATCCGCTTGGCCATGGCAAGGCCACTAAAGCTCCTACCACAAAGTCTGTCGTGGATTTGTTGGATGGTATGAGTGACTTCAGCACCGGTTAGATAGCGAAGAAGGATACCATCAAAGCCACATTTATAGAGGAGTCCCCCCATGATGACATAACGAGAAAAACTTTTAAGAAAACACGTTTACCATTACTAGTAAGGTTAGGTGGTAGAACAGAGGTTGTAAGGTAGTCGTGAAATTGGTTATACCAGGTATCTTGTGAATCAGTAGATACATTATTTACCATACAAACATCCAAAACTAAGTAAGATGGGGCAAAGAGTTATTGGACCAAGACAAATATGTTTGAGTCAGTTGGTGAGGCTGGAATTTGTGAGGCCAAGAAAGCCATAGTATCTGTAAATTTATAAGTTGAGCGGGGAATGGTTTGAATAGAATAATGAGAAAATAAGGTCAAAAGTGAATCCACGTAATGTTTGTACTTTTGAAGTTCCTCATTTTTACATTGGTAGATGTCAGTAACTTGATTTACTACCAATTGAGAGTCATCGAAAATATTAATAGACTTCACACCTAAGTGTAACGCAACATGGAGACCCAAAACAAGGGCCTCGTATTACATTTGTGTTGTTAGTGCGGGGAAATCGAGCACGAATGAAAGAGGCATAGGTTCACCTTATAGAGGAATGAGAATGACGCCTTTGCCCCTCCACCGCGCCTGGCATTTATATCCATCGAAGAAGAGGGTCATTGGATACGACACGTTACTGAGTGAAAGAGTTGTAATGAGCTCATCAGGGAAAGTAAAATTGGTAAATTATTCCCCAGGTAAAGGGGCTTCCATGAGTTGGTCTGCGATAGTTTGTCCTTTGACTGATTTTTGTGTACAAACTCAAGGTCGAGGTTGGTGAGTAGCATAAGCCATCGGGTGATGCATTGGTTTAGATGAGGTTTGGCGTACATATAATGTATGGGGTCAGCGTTGGTGATGACAAAAGTTTTGTGATTCAGGAGGTAATGTCGGAGTTTGGTGGCCACAAATGATAGGGCTAGGCACAACTTTTCTATGTGTGTATACCTAGTCTCGTAATCCACAAGAGTACACTTATGTAATAAACTGCTTGTTCTCGATGCTCAGAGTCACGATGTGTGAGCATGGCTCCTACAGCATGGTCGGTGGTAGAAAGGTAAAGGTAGAAAGGGCGATCGTCCTGAGGTGGGATAAGCATGGGTGGCTGTAAGAGATAAGCTTTAAGAGCCTCAAAGGCTTGGTGGTATTTCTCACTCCATTGAAAGACAATGTCTTTTTAAGGAGAGGATGGAAAGGTTGACATCGATCTGAGAGTTGTGAAATGAAACGAAAGATAGATTGGAGTTTTCCTTGCAAACTACGCAATTGTTTGAGGTTAGTGGGTGGGGGAATTTCTAGGATTGCTTTGACTTTAGCTGGGTCGACCTCAATGCCACACAAATAGATGATAAAGCCAAGGAGTTTTCCCGAAAAGGATGCCAAAGACACATTTCTTTGGTTGAAGATGAACTGATATTGTATGGTGATCGAAAATAATGGTTAAAACATTGAGATGTTCACTGCGATGTTTGGATTTTCCAAGAAGATCATTGACATAATGCTCAAGGATAGTATGTATAATGTCATGGAAAATATAAGTCATAAGCGCTACTGATAGGTCACACCAGCATTCTTAAGGCTGAATGGCATGACACGATAGTAGAAGGTCCCCCAGGGGGTAATGAAGGCGGTTTTATGTTGATCGGCGGGGCTACCAAAATTTGATTGTATCCCGAGAAGCCATCCATGAGAGAAAGCATCTCATGGCCTACAGTGAGATCAACAAGTTGATCAATGCTAGGTAAGGGGAAGTCATCCTTTAGGCAAGTGAGGTTAAGGTCCCAAAAATCCGTACATATCGAAGTCCCCGTTGCTTTAGTGACAGGTACGACATTAGAAATCCATTGCGGATAGTCAATAGGTAAGATGAAAGAAACAGAAAGAAGGCGTTGAAGCTCTTCTTTCACCAAGAGGGCAATGCGTGGATGCATTTTTCTTAGTTTCTGTTTAACTAGTTTAGAGTCTAGTTTCAGAGTGATGTTATGGACAACAATGTCAGGATCGATTCCTGGCATGTCGGCGTAGGACCAAGAAAAAGCTTGATTGTGGGCACGGAGGAAGGTAGTGAAGGTGGCTTGTTCTAATGCGTCAAGAGATTGTCTGATCTTTACAATGTGAGGATCTTCCTCTGTGTGTATGTTGATTTCTATAGTTGATTCATTCAACATAGTTTGAGTTTCAGATGGTAAGGCATGTTGAATATAAGAGTCATCCGCACCAAGGTAGGTGAGGATGGAGTCATCATCCTGGCACTCCACAACATTAATTGAAGGTGAATCTTCTTCAATCATCTCTAGATACAAAAGGGGGAAAGAAGATGGGTCCTCACTATCGCGTTGATAAGTGAGAGGACCCAGGAAGATAGCATTCATGAAAAAAAAAAGTTAGGAGGGATAGATTCTGGGTCTATTGACTCTGTGGGTGAAGATGGAAAAATGGGCGATGATGGTTCGGAAGGGGTGACTTCGTTGTTTTCCTGGATACAATTGACATGAGGTTTCTTTGGTGTAGGTGGTTCAAAAAATCCAAGACCACGACGATCTTTGTGTTTGTGGGTAGTTATGGGAATGATCGTGTGTCGGCCTTGTTCATAAAGACCAAAACCAAAACCCTTCCAAGCACAGCGCGTCAGGAAGGTGAGGGCAAAACGATAGTTGGTTAGATATCGAAAATCAGATTGGAAGGGAACCACACCAAGGGGAGGTTCAGGGGTGACAGAGGATGTGTCAACACCCCCATATGTTAGGTTGGTGGCAATTAGGTGGTGGTAGGAGATCACCTCCCCACACGACAGTCATAGGTAGGATATGCATATAACTATCCATACTCCGTGGGGTATGGAAGGTGCTAACGTTGTATAGGTAGTATTCCCCTAACGTAAGGCGTTGAAAAACATCTACCAAGGGATCTGAAGTTGGGATGTCATCCACGGGGAAAGAAGTGGTATTCACAGTGGTGGGTTCATTAGTTGAAGGTGTGAGTGTGGTTAAGGTGGATGGTGGAGACATGGTTGAAGTAGATGGTTAGGTTTGGATCAATGGGTGCCTTGGTGGTACAAGCACATCATTAGTGCAATATAACATATTCCAGGTTTTGAAGGGGGAAGCGTCAGCTTTGATGGTGTATGACTTCCCCTCATACTCGAATTTGATGCATCTATGTAAGGTGGAGGGAACACATCCCATAGCTCGAATCCAAGGGTGGCCTAACAATATGTTGTATTGGAATTATCCCTCAAGGACATAGAAGAGTTTGGGTAAGGTACGTGGCCCTACATGAATGTTAAGGATCACGGTGCCTAAGGTAGAAGTAATAGCATTGTTGAATGAAAGCAACATGGTGGGGTTGGCACACATGCAGCTAGGAGGGATATTCATTTGTTGGAAGGCTTTAGAAGAGACGATGTTTAGGAAAGCACCCCGTCCATCATAACACGATGTACGCGGATGTCTCGGATGTAAGCCGAGATGAAAAGAGTGGGATTAGGATCTTCTGCACCAAAGATGACAATTTCTTCTTGAAAAACTGACAACAGCAGCTTGTTGTACAGGGACAGAAGTGGTTGTGGAGGTAGGTTGTTTGGTGAGAGAAGCAACATGGTTGGGTGTTAAAATGGAAGCGATGGGCAAGGTTTCATTAGGTAGGACCTCTATCCCTTGAAGGATCTCAATTAAAGCTTGTCGATGTGATTCAGATGTTTGAATGAGATCATAGAGTGTCATTTTGACAGGAGATTGGTGAAGTTGTTTGATCATGGTGCGGTGGGAAACTCCATCAAAGATGGGATAGGCAAGTCCATGAATGACCACTTTTAGTGGTGGTGTGATTGGGATGGCAGAAGGAGAAAGAGAGGTAAAGCAGTGTGCTTTCTTTAGCTTTTACATTGTTTTTCTGACCTCGAGTAGCAATGTTAATCATGTTGATCTCATGAATACGAGAGGAGGAGGATGGCGGGGATAAGTCATTGTTCTCAAGAGGTGGGGTTGCAATGATGATAGATTTTGGCGAGGCGGGGATAGGTGGTATAGGAGAAGGAATCGAAGCTAATGGATTCTCTCTCTATAAATTGTCTTTCTTAGGTTGTCTATCCGAGATAGGTGACTGGTGAAGGATGGCTTTCAAAGCTTTGCATCCTTCTACATCATGTCCTGGTGTGTGATGGTAAGCATAGATTTTAGATTCATCATAACCTATAGGTCGAGGTTTAGATGGATCATAGAGTCTGAGCGGGGGTAGGGAAATGGTTGCATCCCCTACCAACATATCAAGGATCTTGGAGTAAGATCCTTTGAGTGGGTCAAATTCAGATGAGGATGAGGCTGTTGATTGAGTGGGTGAGATTTTTGATTGTTTTGGTAAGGGTTGGGTGCGAGTGGTTTGTACAGGTGGTGATTTAGGCAAGGGATTTTGATGAGTGGTTTTAACTAGGTGTGGTTTCTTCTACACAGAAGTTATGTTTAGCTAGTTAGATGATGAGGCCCAGCCTAATGTGGTGGCAGGGAAAAAACCATGGGGAAAGAGGAGCAACAACAAAAATTCCTTTAATGATCGAGTTTTCTTAGGGTTGGTAGGTAAGCCGGATACTTGGGGTGACGGTGTTGATACGCCCGTGAGTTTATGTAGGGGTGAAAAAGGTATAGGTCATGTTAAAGAAGATGTGGGAGGCGAGGTGTATTATGGCAAGGGGAGGGGGTGAGGCCCTAATATAGAAGGTAGGTGTGATGGTGAAGGCTGAATCCGAGCTGTTGTATCGGTGTGATCGAGAGCGAGGTTTTAATTGTGGAAGAGGTATAGATTAGACTCAAGGAGATTGGGTCTATCTCCTAGGTGGATTGATGGCGTATTTTGGATAAATCTAAACGTTTAGGTGGGTGTGTTAGGCTAGGAATTGGTGAATTCTGAGCGTAAAGGAAGGCTTAGTTAGGTTGATAGAGATGGTGAGGGATTTCATAGAGATGATGGGGGTGAAGGTGAGGACATAGGCATTTTGAGATTTTTGTAAACACCTCGGGTATATGGTATAGGTTTTGGATTAGTCATCCGCATTTGAGTAGAGCGGGGTGTACTCAAGCACTCCCATAAGGCTTGTCTAGCTTACGAGGGATGACACGCTTCACATGTAAACAAGAAATTTGGTATGGAAGAGAGATGGGCTGTGATTTCGGTCCACTGTGGGTGTGATACAAGGGGTAAATGAGGCACCGTATCAATGGGTACTAAGAGGTCAACCGGTTCGCTGGAAAGATTTAGGTGATGAAGAACTAATAGGTAGAAGGGGATGTTTGAGGGGATCCATTATGATTGAGGAGTTTGGTGATGTAGGCTCAAGGGGTTTCTCCTCTAAGGGTGACAGAAAAAGTGGCAAGCCTTCTTCTATTGCAGCAAGAGTGGTGGAAGGAGATGTTTGGGAAATAGATAAGTTAGATAACATCCACTCACAATCTTGCAGGGATGTGGTGTAAGAAGGTTCATTTGTGAGAAGAGAACTCTGGGTGGTTAATTCCTTTATAGGTAAAGGAATAGCGGGACTGTCCTCTCGTCCTGATGAAGGAGAAGGGGGTGAAAATCCCTGCATTGGTGAAGAAGCTTGATTCAGAATTTCCTCAATGGAAGCCCTGGGTTGGGAGTTGAAAATCGCATGGATCTCATGCACACTCTTCTCCTCGGCTGAGGTGTCTTGATTTGTGTTACTGTTAGATGCATGGTTTGGAAATGGTTTGTTGAAGATTTTTAAATTTCGATTAGCGGGGGCATTAGGATTATCGAGAGTTATATCCCCTGCATCAACCATTTCCTGCACTATGTTTTTCAACATCTTGCAGTTTTCGTGACTGTGTCCCTTCACGTGATGGAAGTTACAGAAGTCATTTTCTTTATACCAAGAAGGAATAGCGCGGGTGGAATCAAACCCAGAGTGAGGTTTAATAGGAGGCAAGGTGATAGCTCCTGCTTTAAGCAATTTGTCTAAGATCACACCATAAGTTTCTCCCAAGGGAGTATAATTGATGGGCTTGATTTTATACTTATAGGTGGCTTTCGGATGGGTATTAGACAGTGCTTGAGATTTGACTGTCATAGCGTGTATGGTACCCTTTGATTTTGAAGCAGCCGATGTGTGAGAATTGGTGGTGTTGGGTTTGGTGGTAGAGTCTTGGGTCTAGAAATTTTAGCTTTTGTTGCGTAACCTCAATTTCTCTTCCTTTAAGGCTCAAATATCTAGTTTCAAAGCCATAGTAAAGGCCTCATCAAATGTGTGGAAAGTTTGAATTTGGAGGGTGGGAGAAATGTGTTTAGCATGAGGCCCGCGTAAAGAGTTTGATGAGATCGGCCTGAGGTAACATGTAAGTAAGTCGGTTTATGAGGCCCCGCTATCGTCCACGTAAATCTGTAATAGACTCGTCTTCAAATTGTCGGATGGCGTAGAGGGTCGGTAATGGATACTTTCTTGGAAATATTGATGGAGAAGTGATCCAAGAAAGATTGGGATAGTTGGTTAAAGGAGAAGATTGAATGCTAGGTTAAAGCATTGTACCACTCCAAGGCAGGTCCTGATAAGGACATAGGAAAGGTACGGAGTAGTAAGGCATCGTCATGAGCAATCAGATAGTAGGCATGCCTGAACGATCACAAGTGTTGTTTAGGGTCCTCCTTACTATTAAAGCGAGTAAATTTTGGTAATTCCCATTGAGGAGGATATGTATGAAGGGGGATAGAAGGATGAATAGGCTCGACAAACTTGCTCATATGTCAGGGTGTTACAACTTCCTGAAACATAAGCCTCAAGATTTTGAATCTTGTCCATCATCTGTTTGATTAAATCATTGGTTGGGTTAGATGATGGTGTTGTCATTGTAAAAAGAGGAGGATTGGTCCAAGAGCCCTTTGCTAGACAATGGTGGGATTGAATGTTGATAAGATAATGGTGATGAATGTGTTGGGGCGAGATGAATAAGGATGTCCTATATAAGAGGTTAAAGCCACCGAGATGAATTTGTGGAAATGAAAAGGTGGGCGGAACTTGTGAGGGAAAGCTCGTGTGTATATAGGTGGCAGAGAGCAAGTGATGAAAGAGGCAACTGTGAGAGAGATGAGGTAGGGCGGTGGGACGGTAGTGATATGTGGGGTCCCATTAGCTAGAGGAAAACCAATTGGTGCGGTATGAACCAACGAAGTTCTCGAATTTGGGAGACGGGGCTAAGGATGAAGATGGTAAGGCGGAGTTATTAGGTGGGGAAGGGGCTAAGTGAGCAAAGTGATACTAATAGGCATACCAACGAGGAGCTGACTATCAGTGCATGGTCGGGGGTATGAGACAAATAATATTATACGGTGCTAGGATTAGCATCCAAAAAATTGGAAAATTCCTTTATCTCCTACAGGGATCTTGGGAAAATTCTTGGTATCCATAGGATTCCTCATACAATGCGAAGGGGGTGACTCAGGAAAAGGCATGTGAAACCATGGTTGTTGCTTGTTTCTGGGTAATAACAACCATGGAAAAGAGGACACAGCAGGATTTAATCAATCCGGAATGAAAACAACAACAAAATGTTGGAATTGATAGGTTGCTAGTGTGTCAAGAATTGTTAAACATAGTAACTGATATCGGTCAGATAACCAATGTCCATCATAATGTAACCGGCGTTGGTCAGTTAACCGATGTCGGTAGTATGGGACCGGTGTCGGTCACTGTGAAAGTAAAGAAAGGATGTAAGAAGCTGTTGGTTTGGGGATAACAATGCTTAATATACCTACCAAACTGTCTTGAAGTGATCACTGAAACAGTGTATGATAGAGAAACGGAACTAAAAACAAGCAAGATGCACAAGCAAATTAATAGACTAACCCTAGGATTATTTTTAATCACTTTGGGCTTATGCCTTAGACGCCAGATGATGTCAATCCTAAATAAGAGACCTAAGGGAGATGTCAAGTTTGTTTTGGCTCATAAGGCTACCTCAATCAGTAGAGGAATCTTTGCAGGAAGGGGGATGTTTGAGATGTTGTGTTGATTATGATGTGATTTGGTATGTGTTGTGCGGTGAGATTAAGATTAATTTCTTGTCAATACCATGGATATCACCCCCACATGTATGACCTGTTACTTAATCTATGTTCACTAGAATTAAAAACAACAAGCAAGAATGTGATGTACGTGTTTTAAACCCAAATTGAAAATGATATTCGATGAAGCAAAGAAGATGACTTTCACTAATGCAAAGATTCTAAAGAAAGACAAATTCTTTTACCAAAATGACAAAATATTTTGTGAATATTTAGAAAAAATAAACAACAAGTATGCTCCCTATATGAAAGCAAGCAAGAAAGAAAGAAACCCGAAATGGGTCCCACGTAGGCGTGCCAAAATGTTTCACATAGAATTTCGTTCCGGAATAGAGTTGCTTCTATCCTTTTATTCTCTTGAGAAACAGATAAGGGTTAGGGCTAGGAGAAATACCTATTGAATGTTGGGAAGGTGTGTAGTACCGTAGAGAGATCAGATCGATTGTGAATAACTCCTTTTTGTCTGGGAAGGACAACTGTAAGTAAGAATACAAGACCACCAGATCTTAGTTAGACAATAGGTGAGGGAACTGCCTTGGGCCCAGGAAATATTAGACTTCCTTTTGAAGGTGGTCAGTTCCCTTTTAATACAAATTAATGCAAAGGATAATAAAGAAGCTATCCTTTAATCACGATTTAGGTACCTCGTTACTAAAAGAAATAGAGACTAAACTACCAATAATAAAATGTCGCTTATTGTTTGTTTAGTCACCTTTGGTTATTGATACGTTGATCAAGTTACTGAGGATAGACAAGGTTGGATATGACATTGTTTGGGGGTAAATAAGGGAAAGGTTGGTTTTGGTATAAGTCACATTGTGACCGAGGCCGGTCATTGGATAACCGATCGCAGTTATAACACCGATATTGGTAGGGGAGTGATTTAGGGGTTTCGAATGGAAGTCATTGTAAGGTTCTTATGGTGGTAGATCTAGGAGTGAGTTTATAATTATTATGAATTAAAAGTTTGAGAAATGGTGTTTAGAAACATAAAATATACTACTTACTAACTCTTGATGAAGGTACAGTCCAAGGAATGTGGTGGCGATAGTAAGGCTTAGTTGGGATGAGCCGGTATTGGAAAGCAAGCTGATGAAGCTATCCTCGCCTTTTCCAATTCTTGAATGAGGGTGACAATGATCCAGCTTGCTCGATTGTAGTCTTCACTCGATGCTCTTCTCTCGTAACCTCTTCGCTTGTTTTACTTCTCTTTTCCTCCCCAAATGAATTCTAGATCCTCTCTTTTGGTGGATGAGGTCATTAATAGGGAACCGATGGCGGTTACATAACCGACGGCAATGAGTAGGAACCGATGTTGGTTAGTTCAAAGTGGCTATTTTTAGTAAAACACCATCTTTCCCTCCTTTCTCGCGAGGATCAGTTGTGGGCTTGGTCAAGTCATTATTTGGCTCTGTTTTGGTGTGGGTGAGGGGTGATGAGTCATGGATGTCGGTCTAGACCAAGTCATAGGTCTTAATTAGGTTGGTTTAGGGTTAGGGCTAGGTCATGGTGAGGTGGCGGGTTTGGAGATGTGGTTTTATTAATTATAAGGTAATTAATAAATCATTAGGTGTGTAAGGTTTTAGGTGGTGAGGTAGGGTTAGGTCATGGGACGAGATACGGGGTAAAGGGCGTCGTAAGACCCAAATTTGGTGTCTACAAGTGATATTTCCAAAGGGAAATCACATAGGAGGGAAGAGTATGGTTGTAAAAAAGCGCAGAGCATGGGATATATAAATGATCCTAGTAAGGTGCTAAATGCATAATTATAAAGCACTATGCCAATAGAATAACTTCTGTTGATGTCTTAATTTGATGAGGAAGGCCCATACCCATGGACTAGGAAGATGCTATCTTGGGCATTCAAGTCCTACATTGATGATCCTGAATTCAAGGTAAGCCAAGGGGCACTGATGAAGATGCCAAAGGAAAAAGGGATAAACCCACTCATAAATGCTCAACAATTATTTGATGAACAAGTATTTAATGCACTCAATAATGTTTTAGTGGAAGTTAAGGAAAGAATTTTGGAAGGAATGACTAGGTGAGATTCCTAGAAAGAGAATTAGAGAAGAAAAAGGAGGAGCTTGTTGAAAAGAGAAAATATTTAAAGCAAGAAGAGTTGATCAATGCACATTTAAGGTGCAAGCTATGGGAGGAGAATAAAAATATGTGAGAGGTCTATATGAATGTAGAAATGATTACAGACGTTGTTATCTTAAAGAATCCATACCTAACACCGCTCAAGAAGAAATATGAATCAACCTTGCAATTCTTGGAAGACCTAACTCACATCCTCACCATGGAGAGGATGCCCCTTCTTTGGAATAAACAAAATAATTTTTAGTGTGCAAGGAGAAAGAGGAGAAGCATAAGGTAGTGGAGATATTTGATTAGTACACTAATCTCCTCACCGATGTGAAGGCAACCACACGAGATAGCTAAAGCTTCTTATGACAACTATGCGGACAGAGATAGAGTGGAAATAATTTTAGTTGTCACCCATGAAGCAGATCTCAAGGAGTTTCAGGAGAAGAATAAGGGAAATAGGGAAGAGTGGGATAAGATCCTAGCTGAGGTGGAGAAGAATTTAGAAGCTATCAAGACCTTGCAAGGCTCGATCAAAAATTAGATGGAGTTATATCCCTAGATCACCCGCAAGATGAATGTGCAATATGACCTTGGAAAATAAATGAAATGGGTTGTTGAAACCATGAGAACTAAGGAGGATGAGATAAACCTTGAAGAGGTGAGCACCCTAGTAGGTGACCTTGTAAACAGGTGCAAGGTGAAGTAGATTCCTAGGAGAAGATTGAGGTAGATATAAGGAAGGATTTCCCACTCCTCCTTTAGCAATAAACATATTCTTCTTCTTTCCTCCATTCTTTAATTCTTCGATTCTTCATTCCTTCATTATTTTTAAAAAATATTCATACTCCCGCCATTCATTATTCTTTGAAGGAAGGATATTTCGAGGATGGAGAACAATCTTAGTGTGGGTTGATGTTAGGCCTCAGAATATTTACTAAGCCCCCAAAGGCATGTGTGTGTGCGGGACCAATATGAAGAAGGGTATGCAAGGAAAAGTGCATGGGGAAAGGGTTTTATAAGGGTGTTGGTTTTAAAATAGTAATTTGTAGTAATTAACAGTCAAGGGATAACAAGTCCCTCCTCTTTATGGGAGGGGCTCCCTTATTGAATGAAAATAATGAAGCTTATACACAAATGAGGACTTGATACCTATAAATGTTTCATTCCATCATAGATTATCAATACTTAAGAGTGGAAGAACAAAGAAACTGAAAGGGAAGAACACAACAGTACTTTTAGGTAATATAGATAGCAGAATATAACCTTACATGTACTTAGAAAAAAATAAACACATAATAGAATCATTCACATGGGTAACATCTGATATTATTCCATAGACACAAAGTTCTAGAAATCATATCATAAGAACACAAAGTTTCTAAACATGAAAGATTGATGATTCATAAATCTCAAACAAGAATAGAAAGGACAATAGATGAGAATGAGAGATAAAGGAAAATATTTTGTATTGATTTACTTTCAATTTTAATACATTTCAAAAGTATCAGGGTCCCAACCCTTAACAATGGCATGAAGAGCCCATTAAATAGATTACAAAGACAGTTACATTCGGTTCCAACTTCTTTTAATCTAAATATTAAAGACTACTTAACAAATACATTAATAGAATGTCTTTTAATCAAGTATTACATCATGGGTTTTAAAACCCCAAAGTAAAATAAGTGACTTAGGACTCAGGAGTAGAAACATCTAAAGGAGGTTTAGAGGGACCAACTATCTTAAGAATCCGATGTCTAAATATTTTAATGCTTCAACTATTTCCATGCACTTTGGGATGGTAGTGTTGGAAGTGGCATGGGTCCACATACCAAGACACTTCTCCATATCCTTCTCAAACTTTATGTTTTCCATAAACTCTTTGTTTGCCTTAGTGATAGCTGATTGGAGAGAGAAAACATATTTCATCTTCTCTTTAGACATTGACTCTTCCTTGAAAATATCTTCTTTGATGAAGGTGTTGAACTGGGCCTTGATCTCTTGTATGGAAAACTGATTACCTGAGGCTTCATTCTGGATTTGACAATGAATATCTTGGAAGGAAGACAAAACACAAGTCTTGAAAGCTTCTCCTTTCTACCACATATTTTTAGTTCTCCCACTACTTCCTCCAAAACCTTGATCTTCCAATCAATACTGAAAACCCAGGATTTTGATAGATTGTTCTTGGCTTCATCAAATAATTTTCTTGCCAATAAAATCTGCTCATCTATCTTGCTCATCAAATGAAGATCTTGAATGCATTCACACCATAGCTTTAGTTCTTTCTCCAAGCCACTTGAGTGTTGTGCTGAATTTCAATTGTAATTTGGATACCTTCTCATATGACTTGAAGGCCTCCTCAATGAAGTTCAATCCAACCACTATCATATCATCAACTAGTGATTCGATGGCCTTTCCATAAGTGACATGTTTATGAATATCCTTGATGGTCTGAATTTCATCCTTGCTGAGAACTATGGGAGGGGGAAGAGTGGTTAATGGAGTTGGATCCAATAACGTTTTTTCCAACATGCATTTTATAAAATCAAAGAGAACTTGATTATGTTCTTCCAATTGTTCCATAGTTTTCTTGCCCTTCTCCACTCATTTAATGACCCTGGTCATAGTTTCTCTGAGGTTATGAACCTCACTTTCAAGCGTAGACTCCCAACTGGAATCATTTTGAGTTCCAAATCAGACACTAAAATGTCTTTCTCTTCTTTATCCACCTTAGGCCTTGTAATCTCCATGAATTGTTGACCCTTTGAATCTGATACTAACCTTGAGGTCATCTTTTCTTTCTTTGTTGGAGGAGGGGGAGTAGTACCGAGCAAGGATGCCACAACATCAAACTTGGGAACCATAATTTGAGAGGTGGACTTCCTTTTCCTACTATCAATGAAAGGTTGAACCCAAGCAAAGGAGGAGGAAGAGGTAGAAGGAAAAATGGGTCCAAGTGTAAGTGTACTCATTGCACTCAATGTTTGCACCATAGATGTTTCTAATGGAGAGGTTGGCATATCCTTAGGAATATCCTTGGAAGAAGAGTCCACCAAACCCATAGATTCAAACATTTGGCCCTTATTCTCCATCTCAGTAGTGTTGATAGGGGTTTCTTCCTCTTCCTTTAGTTCTTCACTATTATCCTCACTCAAAACAATGACATCCTCTGACTCTGCGAGAACCTGTGACTGTTCCAAAGAAAATTCCTCCTTTTCCTCAATCATTTTCTCTTACTTGATAACCTTTCCTTTCTTCATGTATACCTTGGTTAAAGAGGAAGGATTGGATAGCTTGGGCATCTTAACATCAAGTGTAGGTTCTTCTTTCCTAGGATAGGAAGTTTCTTGTGAATAATACTTACATGTATTCATCCTAAAGTTCGCATCTTTTTATCAAACTAAATCTTGGTTCTCACTAAAACTAGGTTGATCACCTCTTTCAAATCATCCTGCTCTTTTACAAACCAATCAATGGTTTCAAGAGGAGAGTGTTTGATGGTCCTCTCATATTCAATAGATTGTAGGTCTTCATCATCATCCTGGAGATTTTTAGGTACTTTGTAGAGATTGAAATCTATAATTTGTTGAAGATAAAACATGCAAAAATACCTTCTCTGGTCTCAAATTTATCTACACAATCAGCCCAATAATCTTCAATATCAACAAAGTGAATGAAACCTAATCTGATATTCTTAGTAATATATCCCTTGATATCAAAGAAAGTTCGAGACTTGAAATGATGAAGAGTAAGAGGAAAAATGGTTCTATCAATGTTCGAACATCGAGGGTTATTCTACATGTATAATTTCCCAAGGTGATAGGGAAATGAATGCCAACAATATTTTTATCTTTGCAAGTCCAATGAAGTTTGTCCAACTACCTACAAATTTCAACCAGGGCCATTTTATCATTGCAAAACATAGGAAGCTTTAGAGGGGAACCATCAAAACTAGCCAACTTGAGATATGAAAACTTTTTGGAGTGAAGAAACTCCCATATTTAGATATCAAGGTATTTTCTTCCTCAGAAAATCTCTGAGTAGTATTTCCTTCCAGAAGCCTCATAACGTACATGGTTAAGGCATCGTTGACTCTCCTAAAATGATGATTACTGATTTCAAGAGTGAATTAAGGACAATACTCATATATAGGAGCATCCTTCTTATCCTCAAAAAAATATAATCCAAGACATTCCCTAGATGCTGCAATAGTGTACATGAGATAAGAGAACATATAGAAGGTCTTTGTTCTCTAAACATTAACTAGCTGCACTATTAGGCTTTCACAGATTATCTCACCCCAATTCATATTTTAATTTCTCTAACAAATGATGTTGATATATGGACACATCCAAAAATGAAATTCATTTGTAGAAGGCATTCCCATGATTCTAGCCTAGAATATTGATGATGTATGAAAGTTCTTTTTTAAATCAACCCTAAACAATGAGTTTGAAAGTCAAGATGTTCCCTTTTAGGGTTCTTCAACCATGATTTAGCTACCCTAGCCTTATATCTCTCACTATCCTGGTCAAATAGTGCTTGTGCTTGAGCAAGGGTGAGGGTATTGGCCCCTTCCACCATTGGGATGCATAGGGAAATACAGATAGCTTCGAAATCTAGTCACACAACTACTTCACCATGTACATCAACAATCTCTTTGGATTCTAGATTAAAACAAGCCCCACAAGCAAGCATGGTATCAACACACTAAACAGAGATAGGAAAACTACCTGCAAATGTAATCCCACTATTTTTTATCATTTGGGTGATGGGATTAGGGTTATCACATCCAAGTCTACTCCATAAATCATCAAGGTCTAGATGTTAAGCTTCATTGTCACCGATGTCAGGAAAAAAGGTTTCCAATGAGGAGAGGTGTTTATGCCCTTGATACTACATCTTCATCATGATAGAGGTAGAGAGAAGATAACCTTCAATGGAGTATTACCATGATCTCAAATAATCCCTGTAAGAGAAAATATAGAAGTACAGACGTGGGAAACAACTTGCTTTACATGAATGCGAGCAAGGGGAAAAATGAGCAGGCAAGTGTGAGAAAGAAAGAATAGTTATATTCCTTTATATAGCCACAAATTTGAATGAAGGAGAGAGAAAATAATGAATGTGTAATAAATAACCCCTAACTTAAAAAGGTGATATGTGGGAAAGTTAGAAAAACTTGGCCCAGACGGTCCATGGGACAAAGGGGCATGCAGAGTTAATATATACGATCCAAGAAAAATGTGGAAAAAGTAGGTTTGGGGAGCACAAACGGTCCATGGGAAAAGTGGGACATGCAGAGCTGATTTAGCCAATATACAAAGAAGTGTGGGAAATTCAGAAAATTGGTGAGCAGAGAGGGCAGCGGCACTTGCGACATGCGGGACGTGTGAATCTGATTTATCTGATGAGTAAGCAGTGCAGGTAAAGAGGTGAATCATCAAATTAGAGGCCAATTTGTACTTGGGACATGTGGGACAAGAATGTCTGATTTAGCCACAAAACACTAAAAATGACCCCAAAGAGTGAAATTTTCTAACTTTTGAATTTCTCTCTTTACTAGAACACTTCCAAAGGACACTGACTTAAAATTTTGGAAATTTTTCTTTGAAAAAGGAGGGAATTTTGAGGGTGTGAGAAAAGGATTTTGTAGAAACCATGACCTACGTGCAAGAAAAAACAATGGGTCTTAGGAATTGGCCACATTCAACATTCCAAGAAGCACATGAGGAAAGCGTGACTTGACCAAGTATGTAGAGTGGATAAGGTGCCAGCCTAGTGACTTGGTGACCAAGAAAGGAATATTCCATGCGATGGAAGGATCCAAAAGGACATCATTGCAGAGAGTGGAGATCCCGGATGAGAATAAGCATGCTCCATTAGAGGACCACCTTGACACTTGGCAACCGATCTACTACTTCAGGAAGGCATGGTTGGGTGGGCAATAAACCTATATATAGAGATGCTTAGGTAGAGGAAAAAGGGGAGATTGGGCATTGAAACTAGAGAGACTACTCTTAAAAGGGCATCATCATAGAAAGGATGAGAGGTGAAGATCTACAGAAATAATAGGAGGTTCCAGAGGGCTAGGGTTACCATTAGAGTATCATAGTAATATTGACATATCTCAAGGGATAGGTCTGTGACAATTCTTGTAATATGGGAAGAATAGTGAGGAATTCTGATGCATAAGTATTATTTGCATTGATGCATTAGTCTATTATGAACCTAATGAATATAATGTGGTTATTGAACTATGATCAATATTAATTTATGGTTATCTTATAATAATATAATGTTCATGGATGTAAACCCTAATGCCATTTATTTATGTTATGGATCAAATATGTTATCTATATGATGTTTCTTTTGATTCTAAACGAATGTATTGATATAATAACTCATCCTAGGATCTCATAAATAGTGCATGGTCCTTTACCTTTTTTCATTTAAATTTTTTTCCTTAAGTAATGTATTCTCACAAAAATCACATAAAGAAGTTGTTCAAAGTGCCCGCGAATGCCTCGAGTAAGCTCATAATGGAAGTTTGGGTGATAGGCCGACATGGATGATATTTGAAGGCTATTCTAAGGACATAAAAATGAATACAAGTGTAGATATTCTTGGGCAATATAGGGTATTACAAAAAAATTATCAAAGGATATCTTAAGATTGCCACACCTTTTAAGGAGTTACTAAAGGGAAAAGGGAAATACTATTGCAGAGGCGCAACAATGCACATTTGAGGTGTTGAAGGAGAGACTTACTACAACACCTATTCTGTGCTTTCCCTCATGGAACCAACCATTTCACGTATGCATGGAAACCTATGGCATGGTCATTTGTGAAGTATTAGCTCAGCCTAGATAAGGTATTATAGATCATTCTATCTCGCTTTCCTAGTAGAAATTTGACTCTGAAGAACATAATTATATAACAACAAAGTGCAAGGCTTTTTTAATCATCTACGCATTGCATAAGTTCATGTAATACTTTCTATCAATAACTTATATATTTTATATATATCACATGACACTAAAATACTTGGTAAATAAGCCCATTTTATAGGGGTGCATATGTCGATGGGTTCTCTTATTCCAAGAATTTGACTCTACTGAGTTGTGGTAAAACTACGTAAAATTAATTTTGTCCTAGACCATATATCAAGAATTCAATCGGAGAAGATGTGCAAATAATTAAAGTTACAATGCCATATGCATAGCTATATAGGTTACTTATGTACTAACCTCTGGTGAGAGAAACATTACGGGTTATGGAATGCTTGACTATGGAAGATAGTGCAAAGGTTGAAGAACTCATTTAGGAGTTATTTGGTGAGGAAAAAATAGGAGAGCATTTTGATGAAATAGATGAGACAAATTTCAAAATATTTAAGCATGCTTACTTTGAGAAGGATAAAGGAAAGATGGTCTACATAGTGGATGATGAAGAAGTAGAAAATTTGGACATTGATAATTCGAAGGTATACGTGAAGTTTTAAAGCAGTGTGGATAAAAATTTACATTCCTATCATGAACGTATGAAGACCAAAAAAGTGAATATTAACACGGATGTTGAACCTAAACATGCCATAATTGGACATTATTGGTCCGATTCTAAAGTGGCAAATATAATTGAATTACTACGTGATTTTAAGTAATTATTTCCTAGGGAATCCCATGAGTTGAAGGGGATGCATGAGTCATTAGGTGAGATGAAGATTAAGCTAAAGGAAGGTGCGCGCCCAGTCAGGAAGAGACCTTACAGGATGAACCCTAACATGTGCATAAAAGTTAAAGAATAAATTGACAAAATGCTGAAATCTAACATCATTAAGCCCCTAGAAGAATCAAAGTGGGTTAGCCCCATGGTAATCAGTATAAAGAAAGATGGTTGGATTAGGATTTTTGTGGATTATAGGGAGCTGAATGATGCATGTGTGATTGATCCTTTTCCTATGCCTTTCACTGAGGAAATATTAGAAGGCATTGTAGGGCATGAAATTTACTCTTTTATAGATGGATTCTCTAGGTATCATCAAGTAATAATTACATAGGAGGATCAAGAGAAGACAACTTTCACCACTAAATGGGGAATATTTTCATATACGGTGATGCCCTTTGGTTTGAAGAATGTGCTTGTTGTATTTTCGTGCATAGTTGTTCAAGCATTCAGGATTTTATTCATAAATTCTTACAGGTTTACTTGGATGATTGAACGATATATGGGCTTGTTAAAGATCATTGTGACAACTTGTGCCTAATGTTTGAAATATGCAGATAGTTAAGCATCTCTTTAAACATCAAGAAGTGCATATTTGCTACACCTTTTGGAACTCTTCTAGGGCATATCATCTGTAAGGAAGGTTTGTTAGTAGATCCAGATAAGGTTGCAGTTATTATAGGCCTAGAGGATCCTACTAGTTAGAGTGATGTGCATGGATTCTTGGGCCATACAGGGTATTACAGAAAATTTATCAAAGGATATGCAAATATTTCCATACCCCTGGAGGAGTTACTAAAGGGAAAAGGGACATTCTATTAGGGAGAACCACAACAACGCGCATTTGAGGCATTGAAGGAGAGACTTACTACAACGCCTATTCTACATTTTCCCTCATGGAACCAACCATTTCACATACATGTGGATGCCTCTGGCATGACCATTGGTGCAATGTTAGCTCAACCTAGAGAAGGTATTATAGATCATCATATTTTATTTGCTAGTAGAAAGTTGACTCCTACTGAGACTAGAATTATACAATATAGAATGTGAGGCTTTATCAATGATCTACATCTTTGCATAATTTCAAATAGTACTTGCTAGCAACAACTTTTGTATTTTATAAAGATCACATGACACTAAAATAATTGGTAAATAAGCCTATTTTATAGGGGTGCATATGTTGATGGGTTCTCTTATTCCAATAATTTGACTTTATAGTTGTGGTAAAACTAGGTAAAAGTAATTATGGCCTAGACCACTTATCAAGATATCAATCAGGAGAATATGTGCAAACAATTAAAGATACAATTCTGAATGTACAGTTGTACATGTTACATTACACATCTTTAGAATTGGAGGATATTGTTGTATTTTTAAGCATAGGTATGGCACAAGAAGGAATGAAATCCTTAGAGAAGAAACAAATTGCAATTCACATTGCACCCTTCATGTTGATCAGTGGTGACTTACACAAACTAGGTTGAGATGAAGTATTGCGCCGGTGTATATTAGAACATGAGTGCATGGATATCATGGAGGAGGTACATGGTAGTATTGTAGGTGGGCATTATGTAGGTGATGCAACCGCACGTAAGATTCTACTCTTTGGATTATGGTGGGAGACCTGTAAAAGGATTGTAAAGAGTATTGTAAGGTGTGTGATCATTTTCATCACTTTGGAAAACTTGGAAAAAGAGATGAAATACCTTTGAGGCCTATTACTAGTACAAATTCATTTGAAAAATGGTCAATAGACTTTATGGGTCCTATTTCGACTGCCATGTGTAGAACCAGAGTGCACTACATCATCACTTGTATAGATTATCTTACATAATGGGAAGAAGTAGCACCTACAAAGGATTGCACAACATCTATAATAGAAAGTTCTTATGGGAAAATATTCTTACTAGGTACATATGTCCGCTGAGTTTGAAAAGTGATAGTGTCACACACTTCTTGAATGAAACAATCGGGATATTTTTGGATGAATTTATGGTTTCACACCACAATACAACACCTTATCATCCTCGATAAAATGGGACTGTTGAGGCCTTCAATAAGATATTAAGCCAGCCTTAAAAAATTGTGATATTAGAAGGAAGGATTGGGATGATAAAGTTTATGCTTTGTACTTTGGGCATACAGAAAAACTTAAAAAAGGTTAAATAAGGCTACACCCTTTTAGTTGGTGTTTAGTGCGAAGTAGTTCTTCCCATGGAATTCATGTTACCTTCTTTACTTATTACGCATGTGAGAGGTTTAAATGATGAGTGATTTAGCCTAGAATTTACGGATAACACCTTAGTCACGTTAGACATCACTCACCCTAGGCGAGTTCTCACCCGAAGTGCGCAAAGGTACCAGGTCCCTCTTTAGGTTTATTGCAATAGGATATTAATATGATGAAGGAAGTAACATATAGAATCGGAACTAATCCATCATTCCACAATGCATGTTATACTCGAGATCTATGAAAGAACAAGATTAAACAATAATTATGATTGAATTAATAATATGCACTACTCAACTATACGAGAGAATGACACTTAGATTAAGCCAATATCTTTCATCTATTAGTAAATATAGAAGCTCCTTACAGTATTATCAATCTATATCAATGCACGTCTGAGAACTGATATAGTAGTTCAATCATATGCGTATATTCTCTATTACACACATCTTTGTTAGAATTTAAAGATTCTAATAAATACAAATTTAATCAACTTACATATTACATAATGTTACGATAAATATTTAAATAAAGATTACAACATAACATAAGTAAATAAAGAAATACTTATAGGAAATAAATAACACAGAGACACAATATTTATAGTGGAAAACCCCAATAGGGTAAAAACCACTTTGAAAATAACCTTTTAATTCAGAGAAATTATTTTACATCTATTAAGATCACATACTTCTTTGAAACCCTATTTACCAAGGGTAAAACAAAATCACTTGATTTGCACACCTTTGATAAATTTCTGAATATATCAAATGAGGACCTAAAGTCCTTTTTATATAAGGTGTTCGGGTATGTCTCCCGACCCACATTTTCAACCTAAAATAGTTGACACATACACCTAGGTTTATAATATTAAATATTTAACCTAAAGTATATACCTAGGTAAACATATTTAATAATAGAAATATAAATGTAAATATTATTAAATATTAACCTATATATTAGTGATGGACCCATATACATTAAGGGTTGGCTAGACCACTTAATCATTATGTTCCAACACTCCCCCTTAATGTTAAGTGGGATAACATAACATATGTCAATAGATTACCTACCCATGGTACACTACATGATTTACAATCTTTAAACCATAAAGGTTTTAGGCTAGCATATCGGTTGAAGGAATTATAACACCTTCATCATACTCAAATTATCTTTTGGTATAAAAGGATTTGGAATCCCAAAGATCATCCCATGATCATTTGTTAAGTATGATTTTGAATTTTACATGTTCTCATAGTTTCTCATAAAAGGTTATTGAACACAAGCATATAGGATCATTTTATAACCAAGGTAAGTGCAACAAATTAGGGGATAAAAAATGGGTCATAAGTGGACATCATATTACAAATAACAACATAATATCAACATGTAGGGATTATTAGCAATGCATACACTCAAAATTAGAAAAATTATACTAATATGAATCATAGCATCTAGAATTTAATTTCTAAACTACTATTTTTATTAAAAAAATAGACAATTTTAGCTATATTAAACACTCAAAATTCAATGACTTGGTTTTTTTTAAAACGCCAATAAGATTGTAGTTAGTTTTCCCGCAATTTGAATGACCAAAAATTGATATATATATTTTTCCTTTGGTGAGAAGTTAGATGCCGCTATCTTGGGATAGATTTTATTTTGTATTTTTTGAGTAATATATTTTTTTATGATTTTTTTGTGAAAGTGGTCTGAAAACATAAAGAAAAAGAGCACTTTCCATTTTCCAACCATAACTTCATCAAAAATATTGAAATCACCTAATTTTTTTAAACATGTATATAATTTCACCATGATTGGGATGGTATAAGTTTTATCACATTCGATAAGTGAAACAAAATTTGCGATCTTAAACGTAGACATAAACATTCATGGCAAAAGGTGTCTTAAAGAACTACTATTAGTAAAAAATTATAAAATGATACTTATCTTATTCTATTCACTTTAAAATCAATATTTCTACAAATCTAATAGTATCCCCTACGCGATGGTACCATTTTTATGACATATTTTTTACTTTTTGGCATGGTTCAATTCTGCGGAAGGCGAAATTTGATGTTTTGTAGTTTTGATGTAAAATTCAAGATTTCATGTCCACTTAATTGTCCCCCAACTTGCTGCACTTACCCACCAAGGACCTCCTTAACAATATGCTTGTACTATATGTTTAACAATAAACTCAATAGCACTAAAGAGTTTATTGAAGACCGCCTTTAAGATCTTTCTACACTTCTTTATAAAAAAGAAGCCGAGGAGGTATACATGCCCGAAGGTCTTTTCTTACACTTGCCTAAAGGTATTTTTACAAAAACCAAGCTCCATTAGGAGGTGACATTGTCATGCACACTCCCCCTCAATGGTAACTTCAACAATCCAATATTTTCACAAAAGTGACAAAACTTTGCAAAACTCAGGGACTTTGTGAATATGTGAGCAACCTGCTCTTGAGTCAACATAAACTTGATATTTATCTCATCACTTTGCACCTTCTTACGGGTGAAGCGTATATGTATCTTAATGTTCTTCATCCTCTCGATGTTGGCTGGATTATTAATCAAGAGTAATACAACTATGACCACCACATAGAAGATAAATATTTCCTTTAGCTTCCATGAGCATCTCTACCAAAATCATTGTTGTAGCCATATGGCTTCTTTACTTCTTCCATTGTACTTCTCTACCTCAGTAGAAGAAATGGAGACTGTTGATTGTATTTGTTGTTCTAAGTAATGGTTCCTACACCAAAAAAATGAACACATATCTAGTATATTTTATAACACAACATCAGTATGGTTAGAATCACAAAATCCATATAAGATAGCATTTTCATTCTTATTATAATGCAACCCATAATTGATTGTTCCTTTCAAATATCTAAAAATCTATTTGCAAGATTCTAATGATCTCTAAAAATGTTCTTGCATAAAACTTGAAGTAATTCCTTTGTATAGGAAATATTTGATCTAGTTATAGTTAAATAAATCAATTTATCAACTAACAACATATGTAAAAAAGGATCAACCTTTTTCATATGAAGATTTAGGATCAATATTTATTCCAACTTCCATTCAAGTAAAAAATGGTTTACAATCAATCATAAGAAACTTTTTCAATACAATGGTTGCATATTGTGTTTTGAAAAATAAAAATAGAAGGAAATACAATCATACAGATAACATGATGTGAGATACCTAACTCATTCATTTCAAAGTATTGCTTCAATTTCTCTTTAATCCTATGAATTAAATCATAATTATCACCAGACATAAGAAAATCATCAACATATATACATATAATTATAATATGCGAGCCTTATTACTTAGTGAATATATTATTTTTAGAAGAACAATTAACAAAACCTAATAATTTGAAAAAGGAAATAATTTTCGCATACCAAACTCTAAGAGCTTGTTTTAAACCATACAAGGATTTCTCAACATACAAACATAGTTTTCTGTACTAGTTTCTTCAAATCCTTTAGGTTGAAACATGTAAAGTTCTTCTTTTAAATCACAATTCAAAAAAATATTTTTCTTATCCATTTGATAGATTTCCCTCCCAAATTGAGCTATAATTGCAAATAAGGCCCTAACGGTACTCATTTTATGTACAAGAAATATCTCAACATAATCAATACCATGTTTTTGGGTGAAACCTCTAACAAGAAGTCTAGATTTATATTTGTTAATACTAAAATCAACATTATATTTTACTTTGTATATCCACATAGACCCTATAATACTTCATGACTCAAGTTCATAAAAGGTAATTAATGCATGATACATATGATAACTTCTGGTCATTTTTGTAAGGTTAATAGGATTTGAACTTTCTAAGATAGATTGAACCTAATTTGATTTCTTATCTAGGAAGATAAGAGTTTTAAACATCTATAACATAAAAACATCATTATGACCATTTACTAAATCAGAATAAAAACCATCATTTAAAATTATTTAATGAAGTAACTTCGAGAGAAGAAGAAAACACATGTAAAAATTTCACTAGATTATATCTAGACATTTCATATAAGCTTCGATAATTAACATGTCCTAACCTTTCATACCATAATCTGAATTATTCAAACTTTGAGATATAAAACAAGATGCAGCGAGAGAAATCATCAAAAATATACAAACTATTTATTTGAATTCCTTCAGCTACTATTGTACTCTCATTACTATCCTTGATATACCAAGTATCCTTCATGTATGGATTCTAGTTGTGTCCATACCTCTTTTGGATGTTCGATATTACCAATCTGAAGAAGGTACTTACTATTCACATTGCGTAGGATCATAAAAATATCCTTCTGCATTCGTTGCAAGAATGTATTCATGTTATCTGTTTTTTTGACAACTAGTGGTAGTAACCTCAAATCCAGAAACAATTTTCCAGACTTTTTCACCATAAAATTTGTTTTGACTCAAATTTTGTAGTTTGTTTCTTTCGGGATTTGGGTTTTGTCAAGAGAGAAATAGTTGGATGTCATTGTTTTCCTAAACTTGTAAAACACACCCCATTATAATATACAATATATCATAGAGTTAGATACATATTTATCGATAATAAAAAACAACACTTTTAATATAATCATATCTAAATTTTATAGATCTAAAGAAAATATTTGATCATAACTAATTTTGTCATTACAATGCATGCTAATTAACCTCTCATGATAAATATATGTAATATGATATGATTCTTAATTTCATTTACATTTTGTAAATTATATGGAATTAATGTTTTTGGAGATTGGTGTGTGCACAGGTGAAAGGGGCTTCAAATATTTACTTGCATGAAAGTAGATGTATGAGAGTATAGATTAACCTACATATTTTACGAGGGGACAAGTAATTTCACCGACTAATGAAATAAATTGAAATCCCTATTTTCATTAACCTGTCACACCTCCCTTCATTCCTTGGTTAACACATACACCTAGGTTTATACTATTTAATATTAGAAATATAATCATTTCACGATATTAAATATTTAACCTAAAGTATATACAGGTTAGCATATGTAATAATAGAAATATAAATATTTTTTTATTAAATATTAACCTATAAATTAGTGATGGACTCATATACATTAAGGGTTGTCGAACACTTAATCATTATGTTCCAACACATACATACATCTTCTTACATACATCCAACTCTCTCTCTCTCCTTTTTCTACTATTCACCTAACATCATATATATAGGGTGGGAATTTCCCTTCACCGCTTATCTATTCCAGAAATAGGTTGCATGCTATTAATAGCCACGTACCATTTACAAGCATAGTCACACATGTAAATGTGCTATCTATAGTATTCTTACTGATTAACTTAAGTGTCAATTCTATTCTTAGCTTGTATCCATGCATAAATGCTTCGATCCGCTTCTCCAAAGATAGAAAATGCATGGCACGTACGTCTCTACATTGTTGATGTGTTCCACATGCTATCTTCTAAAAATAGGTCTTCATGCTCAAAAGCTGGTTAAATCCTCGAAATCTAAACTTGCCTTCCGCGCCCTTGGTTTTGGGCCTTTTATCCCACGGGGACTCCTTGTGTGATCTTTGACAAATATTCTTTGATCAACATTACCCCACACTAATCTCATTGTCATCTTGACAATGGGTATTTCAAACAATTAAAGGAAAGAATAGAAGAATGGAAAGAATAAGAATAAAATAATGTAGATAAATAAAGAATCTCTATGAGGTTATTAGGAAACCTCCTCTGTATCAATTTGCAGTATCAACTCTGGATACTCTTCCTTTATTTTGGCCTCTAATACCTACTAGTCAGTGAGTGCTTGCTCTAATTTTTCTAGGATGTGCACAGTAATGGATTCTAACTCATCCCTCACAATCTCTCCCTTTTTATTTTAAAGACCCAACAAAACACTAGACATTGATGTCATTCTTCCTTCTAAAAGATCCATCTTTTGTGTAATCAACTTTCCAAGATCTTCCAAAGCTAAGTCTTGTGCAGATCTTGTCTCTCACTGCAAGGGCCTTGCACTTACTGTTTAACCATTGACAATATTTCTACATGGCCCAGTGTCTCATCTTTCATCATTTTCTGGACCTCTTTATTCTCTTTGAGGGTTTTGATGCTAATAAGCGCCTCTAGAGCTGTGCATATATTTAAAGCTTGGTCTTCTTTCTTTAATACTTCTTGTAATTCTTGTAACATCCCTTCATAAGATGTAGTTTTTCTCATTAAAAATGCTTTCTCTCGTTTGACATCTTATTTAGAGCATTCTGGTGCTTGCATACACATAGTTTCATCTTCAAGTACCAAGTCCACCAATTTCCCTACATAGTGTATCACTAAAGGAAATGTCTATGGTACCTTGGCCTCCAAGTGTGGCCTTTCTTTGATTACATTATCCCCAATCTCCTCTGAGATTCTTATGAAAACCTTGTTCTTATCTACATGCAAAGTACCTCTCATGTGTTATATGTGCTATCTCTACATACTTTGTCTTAAACTCCTCACACAACGCTTTGATTGTGGCAGCTTTGTCCATGTCTCTTCTAGCCACCTCAAAAAAAACTTTCACTAATGCATTATTGACTTGCTCATCTGACATGACAGTAGGCTTTACCATCATATGTCTAGATTTAGGTGCCTTCTTCAGTCTTCTCGAAATGCATATCTCTTCACACACATCAAAGTTAGGCTCATCCATGTTGGTGTTCATTGACCATGATATTTTCTTTCAAGTGCACACCGTCACCATATCTTCATCCATTAACTCCCATCTTAATAAATCCTTTTGTTATATCATGCTCTAGAAGTGGGCGCGAGACAATTTTTCCTGCATCCTCTACATACCCCATGGCCAGTGGAATGTGCTCTCCACTTGTTCTTCTAGACCTTTACTGCTTAGGAACTTTAGCCTCCAAATTTGGGACTTATGTCTCCATGTCCTGAACATCCTCTGCAAGCTGTCTCCTCTAGTCTTTTCTCATCCTCTTATTTTTCCTTTGATGCCTCACCTTGTTCTTCTGTGTCCTCTAGAAGTGTAGGATAATTAGGTGCACTTTCCTCTGAATCTTCTGCCTCCTCATTCAACTTTAGTTTCCTCCTTCTCTATGTGGTAGCCTCCTTTTATGGGGAGATTCTAGGTTATTTATGCACAAAGTGGTTGGAGTAGCACCTTGGCTCCTTGTTATCCTAAATACCATTTCAAACCTATACTCCCCTTGGGCTGAATTCATGTCCTCATCATCCCCTCTTGTGGTTGAGGTGGTGTAATGGTGTGCTCACTTCACCCTTACTTGTAGGATGTCTCCTACCCCTATGCTCTAAACCACCACTATCTTTGCACTCCTCCTCCTCATCCTGCACTTCAACTAGTTTTGTGGGCTTAAGCACTGGGATGTTCTCCATTATATGCTTTCCCTTTGGTGGTGCTAGAAGTGTGAACTCACCTTCCACATATTTGTTATTCTCCATTTTTAGCTTCAACTGGAGATACACCAATGCTACCCCCACATCTACTACAACCAAGCTTATTGGTTTGATATTCAATACTTCTGAAATGATCCTTTCTATATAAGAACTTCTACCAGGGTACACATACTTCTTCCTCAAAGCATATGGTAATCACAGTCTACCTTATCTACATTGAAGACTAGTCAATGTGTGTCTATAAATCTATGAACAGATGCTTGAAAATACCTTGCAATGAATACGTAAGGTAACTTGCACCAAGGGCTCCAAAATCCATCTTTCATTGGGAAGCACGTGATGTAGAAATGCTAATATACAAAAACTAAACTTATTTCCCTACCACTGCTGGTAGGTCATTTGGGATGTGCCACTCTTCCCCAAATGCCATGCAGATTCTTTCATACTAGTTCTCCACCCTTTGCTTTACATCATATGTCATGGCCCCCTTGCATAGGTACTTGTTGAATCTTTCATCTGGGGACTTGTTCTCCATGGGGTATTCCCATACGTTCTCCTTCGGTCCATCTGGTACTCCGATCTCCATAAATACCAGTGATATTAGAAAAAACCCAAAGCTGATATTCCCTCTTGTGCATGCTTATTTGACTATTTTCTTTGTAATATATCCTAAAATGTTGTATATTGTCCCTTCTGACATCTTACATGCCACATGCAACCACATAATATTTACTTGAGACCACCACTCCTGATCATTCAACTTGGTAACAAGGTGGGCTGCAACCTGTACAATTGGACAGTTCTTCAATTTATCTATGTCCATTCCATGCAGACCCTTCAAGTATCCCAACTCTTGTTTGGTCTTTAAAATCATGGCTTTATCTACAAAATCACCTTTTATATCTTCTCTTGTGGCCTTAGGACACTGTGAATCGACGAGACAAGTGCAAATGAGATTCTAACTTTGTGTCCTTTAAAATAGAAGAAGTCTTTATGCACCCTACTCATGAACCATTGATACAAAGGGATCATACTTCCTGAAATATGGAAGCTCATATAATTGGTAGACCCCAATTCTCTTCAAAATATTTTCGTCCTTATTGTCATACACTCACATGTCCTACACCGTGCACTTGTTCATTCTAGTAGTGAGTAAGGAATTGAGTTCCTTCTTGTTCTCTGAAATCATGTGATTATATTCTCTCACTTTTCTCCTTCTGATGGGAAAATCTGATTCTTGTCTGACGATGACTCTGTCTTGATATTACATTTCTACAAAATGGCTTTTGGGTGCCATTTCTTCCTCAACGAATAACTTCTTTGGTGCCATTTTTACCTTGCAAATGTCTCCTCTTCAACTCTACAACTCGTGAATCAAACCCTAGATCAATTCAATGATGCCCTAGGTGGGAAATTTGTAACCAAACCCATTTATGTCTCCCTACTTAGCTCAAACCCTTCACCACCTGGGGATGCAAGCTTCTTGTTGCATAGATTTGGTTGTCAAGCTTGGTTTCACACCCTTTGCACCTTAATTGATCACTCACCTCTTTGCACTTGGATCTTTTCTCAAATACTCTTTGTCACAATGATAAAAATGAATCTACATCCCATTCTTATATAATTTTTTTCAAATTTTGATGCATTAATTTCTCCTTCACCTACTAAATATCCGCTCATTCATTGAAAAAATATGTTCATTCCACGCGGTACATCTTTGCACCCAGCCTATAACCTTCTAGTGCACCTTCCTACCCTCTGGTCACATATTTTTCATCAGTGCATGCTCTTATGGCTAAGTACCTCATCACCGTACCTTCTCCTCGTAGCTATAATGGTCTTTCTTACCTCACATTATATTTTTCTTTCATTCATCTCCATCCTTGGTCACTTTTGAGAAGCAATCTTCTTTTGACTTAAAGCACACCCGTAGTAACTTATTCCTTTCACCTTTCAATTCTCATAGTCTTTTTCTTGGATAACTACAACCACCCCACACTAAAAGGATGTGTAGTCCTATGTGCATAAGTAGTCTTCATATGCACAAGCACACTTATTACAAAAGAGCAAAAATGAAATTGACAAAGCATAGTGATAATGAAGGAAATATAGAATTTAAAACCTAAACTAAATGGCAATACTTCCTTATTACAAACACCAAGAAGAGTTATTTATAGTAGGGTTTCAGCGCACTCCCATTAAAGTAACTTGGTAGATTTGTTCCATCAAGTGATTCTAGCTGGAAAGCTTTGATTCAAGTATATAAGTGATAGCATACAGCCCTAACCAATGTACTTTGAGCTTTCTGGATGGCACAAGAAATTTGAGTCATAAAGAAGTAGCATTTTTCAATCTCAAATTTCTTATCCCTTATGTTTTTGTCATGCCATGCCTTCTACCTAGCCTTTTCCTACTTCTGATTCCATCTTGCTATGGCTCGACGCTCATCCAGTTGAATCATCTTTTTATATGCTCTTCTAAATCATGTTCATCAGCTAGACCTCTAGTGCATGTAATGCACAAAGAAGGTAACATAAATTCTATACGGAGAATAGCTCTGCGTTAAACACCAATTGAAATGGTATGGATTTGTTCAATCTCTTGTACGTTGTTCTATGTGTCCAAAGAATAGCTAACACTTTTTCATCCCAATCCTTTCTTCCAACATCACAATTTTTTGTCAAAGTCTGGGTCAAAATCTTGTTGAAGGCCTCAGTAGTTCCATTTTCTTCAGGATGATAAGGTGTATAGTTATGGTGTGTAACCATAAACTCATCTAATAGTATCATGATTGTATCATTTAAAAATTGTGTACCTCAATCACTTGTCAATCTTAAGGGACATCCATATCTCATAAGAACATTCTACCATAGGAATATAGCTATTGTATCTTCTCATAAGTCCTTAGTTAGTGCGCTTCTACCCATTGTGTGAGATAATCTATGCAAGTAATGATATAGCGCAATCTAGTCCTACGCGTGGCTAGAAAAATAGGTCCTACAAAATCAATGCCCCAATTCTCAAATGGTTTTGCACTAGTGATCATTCTCAAAGGAATCTCATCTCTTGTCCCTAGTTTTCCTAGGTACTGACAATGATCACACTCTTTACAACATTCTTTACAGTCCTTATACAATGTCTCCCACCATAATCTAGCAAGTAGGATCTTCTGGGTAGTCACATCACATGCATAATGGCCTCCTACAATACCACCATGAGATTCTTCCATGATATCCTGACGCTCATGTTCTAATACACAATGGCATAATACTTCATCTCTGCCTAGCTTGTAGAGGTCACCACTGATTAACATAAATGGTGCGCGCGTATAACAAGCTACTTCTTTTCTATTGATTTCATTCCTTTTAGTGCCATACCTATTTGTAGAAAGATAGTAATGTATTTAAATTCCATGGGCACACGTTATAATCTATATAACTTTGCATCCGACATTGTTTCTTCAATTATCTATGCATCCTCTCCTGAATTAATTCTAGATAAATGATCCGGTCTAGAATTACTTTTCCTCGCTTCACCACAATGTGAAGTCAAACTATTGAAATAGAGCACCCATTTGCATATGCACCCCTATAAGACGGGCTTGTTTACCAAGTACTTCAATGACATGTGATCTATATAAAACACAAATGGTGTTGCTAACAAGTACTATCAAAACTTGGACAACGAATAGATCATTGAAAACACTTCACACTCTATAGTTGTAGAATTTTGTTCCATGCGAGTCAGCTTCCTACTAGAAAAATAGATTGGATGATCTATAATACCTTCACTAGGTTGAGATAACACAACACCTGTAACACCTTGAACTATTGTTACTTCCTCCTGGGCATTCAAGTGTTAATATATGATTTCTTCTGTAAAAAGGATGTGTTCCTTTGATTGTGAAGTCATGCTTGATATAGATTGTATCTTCTTTACATTTGAAGATCTTTGACTGAGCTAGGATATGCTTGGACTCTTTTATTTCTTTCATTTTTACACCTGAGTTTAATCTGATTTCGGAATAAATTGTGGATTTACCCATCTATATGACTCAGCCTTGGATCAGTGGCATTGATCCAAGAGATGTTTTAAGTTTATTCTGGATGAACAAAAATTATAGACCTTACGAAGGTTGCAAGGTCCGAATGTGTGGAATGAGCAATTCAGGAGTTAACTCAGGCTGATCTTGTTAAATGAATTGGTTCCCGATATCGTAATATCAGGAAGGTCTTGATCTTGAGCCAGGTAATAAATTCAGATACATTTATACTACTAGCTTATTATCAGTGCTGGAATGAATCCTTTTCGTGAATGTATATTTGTTGGTTCTTATACTGAACGATTCTAATTGTTAGACCTAAACTGGATTTATTAAGGTTAATAACCTATGGGTTGGATTAGTGTTAATCTAACCTAGCCCTAAGCTATAAGCTAAATGTTCCTAAGGTTAGCAACCTAGCACTAAGGAAGTTAGACTAAGTATCACCTTATGATCTAACCTATGTTTCTAACCTAACTAATGTTAGTGGGGGAAGGGGACCTATGAAGGGGTGCGAGCCATGGGTGGTAGTTTCTATGGCATTAAATGAAGGGGATAAGCATGAAGGACAAGGATTTAGCTGAGGTTTCAAATGGCCATCGAGGCCGACATGGCAGAGTCACCAAATTTGGAAATGGTCTTTGGTTTGAATTTGTCCAACGCCAACTATGGATCTTGTGGCAATGGAGATTGAGCAGGAATTTTGGAGTTAATGCAATTAAAGAACTCGGTTTCGAGCTCGGATTGCTCGGGAAGACATGCAAAATGGAAAACTGGTTGTTTGTTTGGTTTTCCATGCGCTCCAGTTTTCCCTCTGTTTGATCACTGGTTGTTCAAACCAGTCTACTTGGTGTTTCATGGCAACTATGAGAATAATTATCTCTTTTCTCTCAATCGAGGAAAGTTTATAAAGCATGGAAATAAAAAATTATTGTTGTTGAAACTAATGTGGAAGAAGAGGAGAAGGCTCGAGCTCTTTTAGAGGTCTTCTTCAGATTTTTAAGTGGCATTACCAGGCATGTTAGGCCCTAACTTTTAAAAATCCTTCTTTCCTTCAAATGATTTCATTAGAACAACTTCATTCGGGTGATTTCAATTCAGTTGGTTGGAAGCATTGTTTTGGTTCTTCTTTTCCTGTGAAATTAGGAATCTCGGATCTTTAGAAGACCTTGAAGGAATAGTTTTTGTATTTAATCTTCCTTGTGGTTTCGCTTCGTTTGAAACCGGCTGTACTTTTATGGTTGCTGAATCTTGTTGGATCTTGCTATAATACTTTAAGTTACTTCTGGTTGGATAACTTGCTATGTTTATACTATTTGAATGCGACTTTGTAGAAGTCCTCCTGTGTTGCAATTTTTGGGATATAATCCGTTGAAAGTTTGCAAGGAATATATATACAAAAATGACTCTGTGGTGTCCCTAGAATTTTCGTATATTTTGGACTTCTGTAGAAGTCATGAATGTGAATACTTATTAGTTAGACTCAGTTGGAGTCCTTGAAAAGTAACTGGTATTACGACTTCTGTTGCTTTGTTATGAATACTGTTGCTTAGCAGTGAATATCGTTGGTACAGACTCAGTTGGAGTTCTTTTTATGTTTCGTATGTTTCGTCTTCTGCTTAAGCTTAGTTTCGAATGCTGATGTTTAGTTGAGATTACTTAAGATATTGATTCAGTTGGAGTCCTTGATATGTATCTTGAATTACAATTTCTGTAGAAGTTTTGCTGGGAATACTATTGGGATTCTTGAATTGTTGTCGCATGAAATCAACTTCAATCTAAGCCTTGTTTATGAGCATTAGTTGTTTGTGATTTGTTGGAGATCTCGATATGTTGTGAGTTGGCTCGACTCTCAATTTAAACCCTCGCTGTGCATGCATATCGTTCAGACTCCTTCTTAACATTCTTGTGTTCCTTTCTGTTTGCTTCTGTGGAAATTAAAGGAAGGGTTTTCTTTACAAATTTTACTCGGTTTGAGACCCTGTTGTATTCCGTAGTAGCTTGGCTTAGGATGAAACTTTGAGGAAAATACTGATATGGAATTTCAGCTTCTGTGAAGACCTTGTTGTGATTATTTTTCTTGAAAATGACTTCTAATATAAGTCATGGCTGTATTATCATAAGGATTTGTTTCAGTTAAATGAAGCTATGCATGTTTGTGTTAGATTCAGTATGAATGTCACTATATATGCATAAGGAAACATCATTTGTTTTAATGTTATCTAGCCTCTTGTTTGACTGTGATAAAGAGGTTGTTCTTTTGATTTCGGCTTTGGATTTAAGTCCTTGCTGTGTTAGTAGGGATTAGATTGAGCTGTATGTTGCTGAGTGTTTCGACTCAGTGGGATTGATGTTGTGATTGTGCATGGTTACGTCTTCTGTTATTGTGATTATCTAGTCTTGTGCTTGACTGAGATAAAGAGTTAATAGTTGTGCCTTGACAAGCGATGGCGTTGGATATTTTCTCGTTTGTTGAATAATATGGAAAGCTATGTTAAGTCTATTTGTTGGATTATTTATTACTGCCTTGCCATGAGGGCTATTGTATTGCTCAGTAAGCTACAGGTAATTTTTATACTTGAATTTTGATGAACTGTAGTTCTTCCTGTGGTCTCGACTGGATTAGTCGCATGCGTATAATGTGAATGCATTACTCTTGAGAGGATGGTACAGTCATGAGCATGATTGGAAGGGAAATCTGAATGTCTCGGTTTCTTTCTCTTCTGCTGTAATGTATATGTTGATATATTTATATTTAACTGTTGGAATTGTTTTAACATACTGATGGATTCATGAATTGTTATGATATTCATTTTATTATGTTGAATGTAATGGTCTATCAGATGTTTTCTATCCTTGGGATTCATCAAAGCACCATTGGGCTAACCCATTCGACTCATCAAGGGGCTTGATAATTCTAGATTTCAACATTTATCAATTTCTTCTTTTAAATGTTCATGCAAATTAGGATTCATTTTGTAAGTTATCTTTCTAATTGGCCATTGACCACCCTTAAGTTTTATCTTCATTTCCCCAAGTGATTCATGCACACATTTAAGTTCATGATATCCTCGAGGGAATAAGTCCCGATAATCCTTGAGTAACTTAATGATATTTGCGACCTTTGAGTCCCACGAATAATATCTAATTATGGCCTCCTTAGGCTCAGCCTCCAAACCTATATTCACCTTCTTTGTCTTCATGGGTTCATGGTAGGTTTGTGCATCCTTGTCTGCACTGTCCAAGACCTCACACACCCCTTGTGAATGTTCAATATCCAATTTCTCAACTTCCTCATCATACATGACATAAACCATCTTTCCTTTCTCTTTCTCAAGGCAAGCATGTTCAAGTAGTATGGAGTCCATTTCTTCTTCCTTTTTAAAACATGCTCTAGAATCCATCTCACCAAATAATTCTATTATATGCTCCTCGATTTTGCACTATCTCCCATAGTGAAGTGCTTGACAAATTTTAATGCATCTGCTATAGGAGGTTTAGTTGAGAAGTAATCAAAAGTCTAGATCATTCCTACAATCAAATAATTCTAGTTCCCAGTTTCTCGATGTAGTTCTACATATACATACTAAGCACATGTGCATCCTTGTAGCATAGAATATAATCTATGCACCTAGAGTGAAGGTGGTAATTCTTGCTGTCCTGTTGTCCAAAGTCTCTCACACTAGTTAATGTGATGTTGAACAGGTTGTTCACCATCATAAGTGTAGATTTGCATAGGTTCATTATTCCTTATAAACCTAGTAGAAAAATTGACTCCAATATCTTCCCAATTTATAATATTATCTCTATGGACTACCCACCATCACGTTGCCCACGTAGTGTATATACTAACATATCTCTCCTTTTAACTTGATATGTCCACTGTGTTTCCATGGCCCTTAGAAAAGGCAAGAAGATATTGTGCTACCTATCTGTCACAAATTGAATGAAGTCAATTCTTGTACTAAACCATGTTTTTCACCTCGTGTCCTACTAATTCATATGTACCATGAGCCCAATTGTCACAAGCAATACTCATAGTATCACTAATAGAATGAGAATCCTCCCACTGTAGGATGCCTTCTTTTGATGGCTCATTGACCTATGGGTCCTGAATAGCATGTACATAGACTCTGTTTAAATCCTCCTCACTTAGAGGTTCAACATATGGTGTAGAATTTCCATCTGTCAAAGGTATCACAACCCTTTCCTCCTTATTTTCAAAGCTGATATACCCCTTATTGAATCTCAAGTCAACATTATTCACATAACACCAAGGGTGTCCAAGTAGGGCTGGAAAATTGTCTACTTCTACAAGTGCTAATACCTCAAAATCCCTAGTGAACTTGGCCCCTTGTATAGTTATAGATGCATCTTTCAAAACTCCTATGGGAGTGGCCTTAGTCCAGTTTTCCATAAACAACACATTAGATGATGGTTGCAATGGAGGCCTCCCCATTTGTACCCATGCATATAATGTAAGCACATTTACTTCCACACCTGTATCAATCAATATGTTTCAACAGAAACCCATCTACAACAAAATTGAGTAATTTATTTGTCATAGTCAATGCTATTAGGGGAAGATTTGAATGTAGAATTTGTCATCTAGTTTCAAGACTTGTGTGTAGAGTGTTATCTTTTAACCAACTTCCTAATAGTGGAATAATGTTCTCTTGACGCAACTTCTTGCACACCTCTCGTAAATTATAAATATCAGTTGGATTGTCTCGATGCTTTATTTTTCTCCTTTAGGTACTGTATCTCACCCTGAATATTCCTTAGCACTTCCATGGTATCCTGGTAAACTTCCTTCTGATGAGTAGGATATTGGTACCTTGCATGCAAAACCTCCTCCTTGTTGATCATAGGATTCTTGTGTAATGCCTCTCTCGTGCATGTTGCTTTAGCACGTGTAGTAATCTTCACTGTCAATGCATCAAGTCCTTCTGTTATCTTGGGAATCCACTAATCCTCTACCACATGCTAGATTCTAACCATCCCGACGCCTTTTTCTCTCTTTATTATGCTACTTATTTAGATGCTCATATAAGTTGGGGAACTCTTCTTTACTATGGTTCTTTCCATAGAAAGAACATGCAATATTTTTAGGACATTCATGCCTATAGTCGTCAGGAGATCATGACGTATAACATGTTCCACGAGGGAACTCACCTCTTCCTCCACCATGCCATCATCCTCCATATCCACCACGATACCCACGTCCCCTTCCATGACATCCTTCATAACGCCTTTCATTCTTGTCATAGCGTGTTTGATTATGATCCCAATCCTAGTGCTCATTCTTACCCTTAGAACTATCTGTTATACTTTTCTTTTATACCCCAAGGTCTATGGCATCCTCGATCTGAGTAATCAGCCAACAATCCTCAGTATCATGGGTCGTGGACCTATAAATTTTGTAAAAGAAAGATACATTCTTCCTTATCACATGTTGTAATAAAGGAAAGTGACTAGTGTGATGATTCAAATGACAAATTTCATAGTCTAATAGTAATCAACATACAGATTTGTGAGGGAAACTATCCTTGGTGTGACCTTCCACTTCACAATCTATACACCAAATTCCTAAGCGCATTTCATGGGTTGAATTTGCTGATAGCTTCTCTAATTGCTTTGCCATAGCTGTAATCTATGCCTCTAGGAATGGACTAACACCAATGTCAATGCTCCCAACTACCTTAGCACATAAAGTTACTTCCAGTGCTTCACGTAGATCAGTGTATGTCTTATGTGACAATACCCTTCTAAAATGTGTAATCAATCCTCCAATGAACCACTTTACATGCCTGGATAGCGTGAATATCATAAGATAACTTAGATAGAGGTGTCTTGAAATGAGCATCATAATAATGTACACTCTCAAGTAGTGCCTTCCTTGATATCCTCGAGTGAACTTATACTCTTCTACTCAAACTTAGGTATATGGAACTCTTGCTCAAACTCAAGTATATGGAACTCTTTGAAGAAAGGATCTCTCAATGCTACATAATCAAAACAAGTTTGATCAGGGTGAAATTTCCTATACAAGCTATGTGCGTGACCCTATAATGTAGTGACAAATTGACTTGCCTTTTTCTTAGTATCCATGATCCATTTAGTGTGGCACAATATTTCATGCATATGCACATGTTTAGCAGCATCTTCTATACCTCTATACTCCAGGAGACAAAGAGACATCTCCATATAGATATTATGTGGTTGTTGCAGGATTTTACCACCTAATCTGAAACCTCTTATGTTCCCTCTACCTCCAAAACCACCAGATCGACAAGAACTAAAACCACCTAGACCCCTTGATCTGTGACTTGTAGTTAGAATAGGGCCTTTATACATACTCCCCTATGCTCCAATAGTAGTACTGTAATGTACCCCTACAGTCTATGAGGTAGTTCCACTTCAAGAGGTGAATCCAACATTATGTGTGCTCACATTCTATGTGGATGATGCACCTAAGAATGCTCCTCCAAATGAAATTGAAGTTGTTTATCCTGCCATTGATGTTTTGATCCCTGAATTACTCCTACACTCCTACTTCCCAAGTTAGTTTGCTAGTTACTTGTCATACTAGATATTGAAAAACTAAGCTCAAGGGATAGGTCACTAGGTGGATTAAGATGTACACCCACGGTCCATGTAGTCTCTGCCAGGCACACTTCCATCCGAGGCCAAGGGGGATCTCTATCATACTTTCCAAGATTGGGTAGTTTTGATGCTCGACTCCATGTCTTCTATGTGAGATGTAAATCCTTCACAAGCCATCTCTCTCCTTAATGCCATACTCTTTACAATGAACGCTTCAGTATCTCCCTCTTGCATAGCTCATTATACTCAAACTTCCTTTCCTATCTCTTCTTCTCTTCTCGCTAGGTCTCGCCATCTTAAACCGAGACCTATTCCTACCCCTATGCATGGAAAATTTTACTTAGCCATCGGTTTACTCTCTAGGTTCAAAGTTACCATTAAGATCTTGATCGCGGTGGAATACCTTACAAATATGTTCCTCTTAGATACGCGAAAACTAAAACTCAACTACCTACCTCGGGAAAGAGTATGTTGAAATTGAATACTCTAGAATATAACTATTTAGAATACCCCCAAAACCACATATCCACCGTGTGATTCCGGATCGATAAACATCATAGAGGGCCTGAAATTCTTCCTATTTCAAGACAAGTCTCGTGATACCTCCAATTCCACTGAGATGCATAAGTAGTAAGCCACTCATATAGTTCTACTAGAAAGATAGAGAAAAAGCTCTCATATAAGTTTTCATATAGGTTCTGCTCTACCCAAGTGCATGCGTTAAACTCAGATCCACTACTAAACCACCACGCACATTCTTCCTCCAGATCATGTATCCATTCCTCAATACTTTCTAGAGTTAACCAGTACGTCTTCATCATGAACCATCCTGAAAATAACTAAAAAGAGGTCTTGGAAATGGAATCAATGATATAGCCTAGGATTTACTAGATAACACCCTAGTCATGTGACACATCACTCAACCTAGACTGAGCACTCACCTAAAGCATGCAAAGGTACCAGGTCCCTCTTCAAGGTTGTTATAACAAGATGTTAGCATGATGAAGGAAGAAACATATAAATTCATAACTAATCCATCATTCCACAATGAATGCTACACTTATATCTATGAAAGAATAATATTTAATAGTAATCATGATTGATTAATAATGTGCACTACTCAACTACACACAAAATGACACTTACATTCAGCCAATATATTCCATCTATTAGTAAATATAGAAGCTCCTTAGAGTATTGTCAATCTATATCAATGTGCATATGGAAATGATACAGTAGTTCAATCATATACATATATTCTTTGTTACACACACACATACATCTCCTTCCATACATCCATCTCTCTCTCTCCTTTTTCTACTATGTACCTAACATCATATATATAGGGTGGGGAATTTCCCTTCACCACTTATCAATTCCAGAAATAGGATGAATGTTATTAATAGCCACAAGTTGTTTAGAAGCATAGCCACACATGTAAGTATGCTAAATATAGTACTCTTACAGTTAATTGATGTGTCAATTCTATTCTTAGCTTATCTCCATGCATAAACGATTCAATACACTTCTCCAAAGATAGATAATGCATGGCACACACTTATATGCATCGTTGATGTGTTCCACACACCATCTTTTGAAAAATAGGTCTTCATGCTCAAAAATCAGCTAAGTCTTGAAATATGAACTTGCCTTCCACACGTTGGTCCTTCCTGTCCTTCCACGCCCTTAGTTCTGGGCCTTTTATCCCACACAGACTCCTTGTGTGATCTTTGACAAGTATTATTTGATCAACAATGAGGAGGAATTGCAAGAAAGAATTGAAAAGTTAATACAATTGGATGAGAGGAATGTCATAGCACAATGGAGTTAGAAGTAGGAAAAGGCCAAGTAGAAGGCATGGCATGACAAACACATCAAGGATAAGAAGCTTGAAGTTGGACATATGGTACTTCTTTATGATTCCAAGTTTTTGTGCCATCCAGGAAAACTTAAGGTGCATTGGTTGGGACCATATGTTATCACTCACATCCTTCAAGTAGGTGCTTATCGGTTAGAGTTTCTTGATAGAACATGGTTTCCCAATTACATCATCGGGAGTAGGTGAAGCCCTATTATAAATAAGTCTTCTTGGTGTTTTTAATAAGAAAATATTGCCATTTAGTATAGATTTCCCTTTCTATATTTATTTTAATGTATTTCCTTCTTCATCACTATGCTTTGTCAATTTAGTTCAGTGTTTTGTGTAATAAGCACATTTGTGCACTAGAAGCTAATTACAATCTAAATTATTTTTATGTGTAAAGGACTACACATACCATTGGTGTGGGGTGGTTGTTATTCAAAATAGGTACACATGAGAACATATTGCTACATGTGTTATTCAAAAATGGAAGGGAGATCTTTAGAAATAAGATTTCTACTAAGGAATACCATAGCTAGAAATAAATGAATGAATATTATAACATGAGGTAAGTGGAGGGTAGAAACCACTAGAGGAGGTCACAATGGTGAGGTAATTCAAAGGTGCACGGATGTATAAAAAGGATTTTTGTAGCCAAAAGGTAGGAATACACACTGCAAGGTTATAATTGTGGTGCATAGGTGTATCATGCAAAAATTGGAAGATGGTCAATTAATGAGAGGATCAGTGGTAGGTGAAGGAGTAATAAGTGTAAAAATTCTTAGAAGGTCTATATAAAGATATGATGTGGGGTTATTTATACCTTTTTTATCACAAGTATTCAAGAAAGCTAGTTGTGACCAAACCATGTAAAATGTGTAGAGCTGTGGAGAGTTGTAAAACCAGGTGTGAAGAGAATATTTATGCATAGAAGTGGCTTGCATCCCCATTGGAGAAGGGTTTGAGTGAAGAAAAAGCATTGAGAAGGAGCTAGGGCACACAATTTAAAGATAGGGCATGTAGTTTCAAGCTAGGGCATGTGGTTTTGAGCTAGGGCATTGAGAGCTTACTTGATAGGGGAAAAATATGGAATTTTTACCATAGCACCAAGGAAAGCACCTAGAGTAGGAACAAAGGGGAAGAAAAAGGTGGAAATCGAGGTTAAAGATGCTCCCGATAAAAAAATTTAAGAGATACAATATCCAAAAAGAGTGATCATCAAAAGGGATTGAGATTCCCATATCCACAGATTAAAACCACCACACCACCAATAACAAGGGAGAGTTAGATGGATTATTAAATAAGAATACCAACAAACACACGGTGGATGACATGTTAGTATATGACGATGTTGGGGAGAATTTTCTTAAGAAGGTAGGGGTGTATCAATTGTATGAACTCCCATATTTTGGAAAACTAGAAAGTTTATACCAATGGCTTATGAGAAAATTCCATGAGGAATTTTTCTGCTTTTTTTGAATGACGGTAAGGATCACCATCCTTTTGATTGCTATGTTGACGGGATGAGAGGAACAGAGACAAAGGTTAGTAGTGATCTAACTGATAAGGTAACTATTATAGCTACAAGAAAGTAGTTGGGATACACCAAGGGTCCACATAGAATGAACATCTATAGATTAAGTACCCTATGATGCGGGCATCCGCGCATCGCTCACTAAGTTGAATGATCAAGAGAGATGGTCACATGTAAATACCATGTGGCTACATATTGCGAAGAAGATGTCACAAGGAGAAGTGTAAAATTTAGTTGGCTACATAGCAGAAATAATTATTGAGGAAGCACACACATGTGAGAAGATAAGTTTTGGCACTATCCTATTATCTCTTGTGTTTGTAGAAATTGGAGTGCTCGATGGGCCAAATAACAAAATTTGGGAATACCCCATGGAAAATAATTCCCTTACAGAGAGGTTTGAGAAATATTTATGTGAAGGAAAAATGAGTGGCCCATTCAAAAAAAGGGTAGAACTATGGTATGATCAAATTTGCGTAGCCTTTGAGGAGGAATGGCGCATTCCAAAGGAGTTACCCTTAGTAGTGGGCAAGGCAGTGCAGTTCACGGTGTATCAACATTTTTGCATCACATGGTTTGCAATGAAGGATGGGACATGGAGTCCCTGGTGCAAACTATCATATGCCTTCACAACATGTTACTTCTAGGAAATAGTACACGGAGTTTATCGATACGCGCCGATTGAGCTACAATGCGGACAAGGTAGATTGTGACTACCATACTCTAAGGAAAACATATGTTTATCCAAGTCAATTTTCCTATATCAAGAGGATTATTTATGATGTTATAAGCATGAATCCAGTGCATTTGGCTATTGGGGATAGTTTGGTTGTGCTTATCTATCTCTAGCTCAAGCCTAAGATGGAAAATGGTAGGTGTGTGGAGAATGAGTTCATGCTTTTAGAACCGTTTAAGGGAAAATACATAGTCAAAAATGTAGAAGCTTGAAATCATACCTTGACCATGGAAGGAGATGAGGAAGAAGATCTCAATGAGGATAATGGAGGCTTAGACTAGAGAGGCTAGAGATATCCCATAGACAAAGTGGAAATTGAGCACGTAGATTCTCCCCACAAACACAGGGAGGAGAAGAATACTTAGATGTGGGTACAATCCATGAGGAACACCAGTTTAAAAATGTGTTTAGATGAACAAGAAGCCAAGGCATAGGAACATCTCGACATTTATGAAGGTCACCTCGAATCTTCCCTTAAAAATAAGAACTCGAGAGAAATAAAATAAGAAATTTAAAGCTTGACAAGGAGGAGGAGTTTAAAGAGAGCATTCCACAAACCGCAGATTCAACTGAAAATGTGGAGGAACCCCAAGATGAATAAATGAGAGATTAAGAGGAAGGGGTAAAAGAGGAAGAAAAAAGTGGAAGAATAGCCCAACACACTCATCATGACTCAAGTAGGAGATGGACCAACTCCATACCTTGACACCCAAGTTCCTAATGGGCCAAGAGCAAAAAGAGAGAGCAAGTGAAGAGTATGTTTTCCCTAGCATGGGCTATACTGAGGACACCAGAAAAAATCATCTATGCCTAATTCTAGAGCACTGTAGGCCTTCACAAATGCATACACCTATAATTACGCCTAAGTAATTTAAATACTTAAATTCCATTAATTATCCCCTTTCTCACAAATTGACAACTTATCATCAAAAGCACTCATATTCCCTCTTATTGTCGTCAATTAATTATAATACACTAATTGATTATGTCACCTATCCAATTCTAATGACCTAATTAACAACCTCCGTTAATTATAACTTCCTCTATCTAGATTAATTAATTATTATTAATTAATTAGTCTTCCCCTTCATTTTACTAGTAAATCAATATTTAATTGATTTAATCCCTTTTAATAGCCTAAATCACACTAATATTCTTCTAATTGGCTTCTATAAACTTACACCTACCTATTGATTAATCACCTTTGATTAATTAAAGCACCCCAACTCCACGACTTGCTAAACATGTATTAAACCCTTCTAAAGTAAGGTTACCTTTAATAAAGCAACCTTATCCATTCCTAATCATGTTTTACCTTTATCCCACATTCATGAGGATGTGTTGAATCCTTTATCCTTTGCGCTATATAAAAATCCCTCCACCTACCTTTTACTTACACCAAAACTCCTTAAGAGAGTAAATGCAAAGCATATAGCAAAAAGACCAAGAGCTTGCACCTTGTTTTCTTGAGAGTTCATCATATTGAAGAGTTAAGCCTCTTTATTAAAGTGCTTGGGTCATATGGGAGGTATCAAACGGGTCTTGTACCCCAATTTTTACTAGCCCCCATTCCTTGGTTCTTGGAACATTAAGGACAACTACTTTTGATAGCCATGGAACCTACCTAAGTTCCTTCATTTATATGTTTTTAGAGAATATAGGATATTTAGGTGCTTAACATAGTTGATTTCATAGTTTTGTATTGATAAATGGTAGCATCTAACGCTTGATTAATTATTATCATGATGGTGCTTAGAATGTTTGTTTAATTCTTGCTAATCAAGACTATTTAGGTGTTAGTCTTTGTTTACATTAGCATTAGTTTAAAAACAACACTTGCACACATTTGGCACGCCTAGCGGGACTCTTAGTCCCATGACATTTTAGTTTAAATTATATTATTTTGTCTAACTTTTGATATGCACATGTAGTAATTAATTTCCATTTTTTGGAGTTTTTGCTCATTTAATATGTGTTACTTCATGTTTATAGCCTTAATTTTAATGGGTCATTGCCATTTTTGAACTAACTTGTCGAAATTTAGAGTATTGTGAAGTTTTTGCATCCTTTTCCATACGGTGGTTGTAGGTCTGGCACAGGCACAATTTTAGGAGTGTAGACATGATTTTAGGAGTGCAGATGTGATTTTGGGGTGCAAGCACGATTTTAGGGGTGCACACATCTCTCTAGTGGGCGCAGGCATGATGTTAAACTCGTCATTCTTTCTTCCAACCCTTGACACATGCACACTAACCCTGGCACATCCACCCTAACCCGCGCGTAGGTGCATTAACCTAGGCACGCATGTCATTTTTATTGTACCTTTTGCACTGAGGTTGGAAACCTATAAGAATGGCAGACACGCCTAACCGAGTGGTGCACATGAGGTTTTAGTGGCGCAGGTATATTTTTCTAGTAATACGGTTATTTTGTCTATTTTTCCTTTCTATTTTCTCATAGTAGCACGTATTCTATTTTCATGGTGCACACACCTCTCGGGTGGCATAGGCATTTAATTGATCTAAAAATCCACAAAGTGGCACAAGTTCTTTTTAAGGGGTGCAGGTGTTGTTTTAGGGGTGCACATCTCTCGGGTGGTGCGCAGGTACACTGTGTGCCGACAAATAACTTTTGGTGGCACATATGCCCTAACTCATGCATGCATACGAAAAAAGGGGTGCAAGTGTCCTTTACATTTTTGAATTTAAAGAGTTAATGTGCTAACTTTTTTGCAAGTTCATCTAATCACATATCTATCTTTGCAGACTATTTTTACATGTTGGTATTTGATTAGATAGTATTTTCCATTATTTACTAAACTAGATTAAGATCACGTAAGCTCTTCCCTTGCGTCCTTTAGGGTGACCTTGGGAATCGTAAACGATTCTCAATACCTTTTCCACTTTAATATTGTTAAGAGTATTTTAGTTAGAATTGGTCAATTTGGCATTTGTTGAAATTAAAGTATTGTTCCATTTGGTTATCTTTTGAGATTTGTGACAACATCATGCATGCTCTTCTCTTGCATCCTTAGATGATCTGGAGAATCAGAAATGGTTCCTTCTCTTTTGATGGAAAATTACTAATCATCTTCATTCATGACCAATAACACTTGTCAAAGAACGAAGGAAATGAAACAAAAGTCAAAAAACTTCTAATACACATGTTCTTGCAGGTTGTCAAATGTTGTTCAAGCAAACCACATCTAAATTAAGAAAGATAAAAAGAACAACATATTCAAAACACTATATTGTAGGTTTCGAAAAAGGGTGCATCCCTCTCTACTTAACTAGAACATAACCCCTTTAGAATAACACCTTCAGCTACAACAATGGGGGTGATTCCAGGAACCCCAAAGTAGTCCATGCAAGAGGGAACCTTGTGGACGAAACGGTAAGTTCTCTGCACTACCTACTTGATTAGTGATTCCTTTGTGAGATATCATTATAGGTTGTCTCTTGTGGTGACCCCAATGATAGTACATGTAGATGTACTAGTTACCTACTACTCTTAAGGGGGTAAAGTAAAGCCGAGCTACTCCCATACTAGTCAAGTGTGACTTTTTGGGTAAATCGCACTTGCTCGTGGCAACTTTGTAACACCTAGGCGAGAGAACCACCTATGAGAATATACTTTAGCCAGAGCCCACTTTGACCATTTTAAAATAGTGTTGAGTTGTGAACCAATTTTTTTAGAAACGTATGATGTATTATTTTACTTGCCTCGGGGTGAGGCGAAACTCTGCTAAAGTGAGGCTAGCATTTTTCATCTTTTTTTTTCTTGATTTATTTCCTTCATATTATTTTGATACTTTGTTGATCAAAAGAGGTGTGATTACCTTTGTGTTTCCATTCGATTGTTTCTCTCACTTTTATGTCCATTTACGCCTATCCATGTTTGTGGCTAGGTTAGTTAAATGTCTAAAGTGAGCAAAGGCATTTTCATGGCATTTGGTAGCCATTTTGATCTTGATACCCATGTCAAGATTGTCATTGTAGTTAGGCGTGGTTCATCACCACTGAGAATTCCTTAGAAGAGTTAGCTTGTTTGTCTCATATCATTACAATTTTGATATTTACGTCTTGCTTCTTATAAACTTGACATAAATACCTAAATTGTATTCTATTCACGCACACATTCTTAACTATTCCTAGCTATACTTTGAGATTTTTGGTTCAGTTCTATTATTACCTCGATTTCAAAAGGTGCTAGGCATTACCATTTGTGCGTGTTATATCAATAACACCTCGATATCAATACTTCACTTTCTTGCAAAGTGGGTTAACATATCTTGGTGATATTGTTGTGCCATTCACAAATCGTAATTGGCACTTTTTGAGATATAGGTCTTAATTATATTTGAGCTTGCTCGTCGTATATCTTGATTGGGAGATCACATTTAACTTCGTGTATTTACTTACATCTTGTTCATTCCCTTGAACTTGGCATAAGTGGAGACATCTTGTTAAGCATCTGGCGTCACAAGTTACTTTGAAATGTAGTCTAGGAAATACTTCATTTGATCAAGTTTTGGTACCAAATGATTGCTTCATTGGTGATTTTATCACTCTATCAAATTGGTATTCTGACACTTTTAATTTACTCTTAACACGTACATCTTGTATTTTACTTAGGGGAAGTCATTGAACTTTGAACAAATCTACAACTTAACTCGGTGAAACTTATCACAAAAGCATGTCTCCCAAGATGCATCTAGGGCTAAAAAAATAAACATATGAGGAACAACAAGTGAAAGATTGGGAAACATCTTACGGATAAGGGCCAAACCTATTTATTGGACACTATCTAGGACCATTATTTTCTGTAAAAAAGGAAACAGAAGAAATGGTCGACCATAGTGGAAACAAATTAGAGTCCCCACGCACGGACATTGATCTTGACCCTACTCTACTAGATGAATTTCTTCTTAGAAAAAAAGACAGAGTGTTGGCTCGGGTTGTCGAATTAGGGGCCAAATTCCCCATCAAGAATGAACCAATACTACAAACAAATGACACCACTGAGGAAGAACACCCCCTTATCAATATGGAAGATATTTTAATAGAAGGGCATGCTTCCACTTCTTATGCAGAAAATAATAAAGTAGTAGAGCATAAGATACCCCTCATCAAAGTGCCACGGAGAAACAAAATAGAACTTGAGACAGAGGAAGAACCTCCATAGTACGAAGAGGAGGAACCTTTAGAAGAAGAGGCTATAAACCAAGCCACAATCCAACAAAAAATCAGTAACCTCAGCCGACAACTTGCTTTGCTTACTTCCCATGTACAGAAGGATGCAAACAAGAACATTCAAAAGGTGAGGCCTAAGGTTAAGATCAATGAAATCCATCGAGAAAAACAAGGAGAAGAAGACATAGGGTACCATCATGTTTACATCCTTGCTTCTCCCACTAAAGAACAATTTCTCGCATAGGAAGTGCAGTCTATGAAAGTGACACTTGCAAGTTTATAAGAGAGCAATATAGGGAGCATTAGGAAATATCAATATGAAGAACTATGCCCCTATCCTTTTGATAAGACAATGACCCTTCAACCCTTTCCAAAGAAATTTGATATGCCAAAGTTTGACAAATACAAAGGAAAGGGAGACCCAAGGGATCATGTCAAATATTTTTACATGGCATATTAAAAGGTGTCTTATAGTGATAATTACCTCATCACAATTTTCCCAAGAGTCTCAGAGGTGAAGCATTTGGAATGGTTTACACGCCTACCACGAAGATCAATTTCCACCTGGCTAGAATTGGAAAAAAGATTCATGCGTCACTTCTCATATAACATAGACAATGATGTCACCATGGAAGACTTGTATGGCCCCAAAAAAACACCCAAATGATACCTTCACTAGCTTCCTCAAAAAATGGAGAGGGATAGCCAGTTGCTTCCTTGTGCTTTCCCCGAAAATTAGTTGGTCAAGTATCTTTGTTCCCAATCTCAACCCAGATATCACCATTCACCTCAAAATGCATTATGTCCATACTTTTGAGGAGGTTATCATGAAAGGGATTCAAATAGAAAAGGATCTCATTGCCAAAATCACCCTTGAAAACCAATCTAAAGACAACCAAAGTGTCAAACCCACGAGAAAATCCCAAGATCTTCAAAAAAAAACAAAAATGTCTTTGGGAGATGGAATTATTGATTCCAAATGGGTCCAAACAGTCCAAACCGGTGAACCTTTTAAACTGACCAAGGGCCCAATTCAACCACCACCAAAATGATGAACATTCACCTCTCTCAATGAACCGTTGTCGGTCATACTAAAATAGTTGGATGCAGCCCACATGATGACCTACCCAACAACACAACCGTTTGACGACAACGCTCCTAAACCTTCATGGTATAAAGAGCATGAATATTGTGAAATGCATCGCGTTAAAGGTCATAAAATAGACAAATGTTTGTGACTTCACCACTATATTCAAGACCTCATTGACAACGGGGAGATAGAGGTGGATAACCCTGGCCACACACAAACACCTAATGAGAAAATGGGAATTTATACGAACCATTCCCAAAGTATGACAAGTTAGAAAAGGCAAAGCCGAGATCGGGAGAGTCATCCCAAACTTATAAATCCATGAATTACTTATATACTAAGAGAGATAACAATCATTATGATTCACTTATTGGGTGTATTCACTCGACCGTGTCAACACTATTCGGATTAAGGGAAAAGACTGCACTGTGTTAATAAGGTGCACCTGCTTCGTAATTCGAACCCTATCTGTCAACCCCACATACTAATAAGTATAACCTTTTAGAATAGCTTGAGAAGATGTCTACTAAGATTTCAATCTTAGACCTCAAGATTTTAAATGTGCATAAGGACATCCTGTATCAAACTCTTCAGGGGTTGGGAGTGCCTTTAGAAGTCAATCTTGCACACCTTCAAGCTACGGTGGAAAACATTGCACCAAGTGAGCATCTCACTGTCAACCATAGGGAGATCCCTATCGAGAATTCTACACATAATCTTCCCTTGTACATCAAGGTAGTTATCACCCACAAGAAAATCAAACGGGTTCTTATAGACAATGGATTGAGATTGAACATCTACATGCTTAATTTGGTCAAAAAATTAGGACATACGGAGGAAGATCTTGAGTCCCATATTATCACTATCACTACATACGAAAACATAGAAAGAGAGTCATTAGGCACCATCATGCTGCCCATGGATGTGGGCCCCACTTGTAATCAAATGAAGTTTCACATCCTAGACTTGGAACTTCCATATAATATGCTTCTAGGCCGACCATGGATTCATGCCATGTGGGCCATGCCATTAATGTTTCATCAATGCATCAAGTTGAAGCATGAGGGACATACGATAACAATACCAGGAGATTCAGAGCCCTTTCCACATTGTAGATCTCTTAATAGATTTACACGAAAGGGTACATATGTATGTCCCTCCATAGATATAGTTATTCCTCTTCATTCTGAGGCTATGGAATCCCGCGTGGATTCAGATTCACTTAGGTCTTGTGCTCATGGGGTGTCTACTTCAACATCTCCATTTGATTCATGGGAGATGAAAATCCTAGAATATGGCTATGGGGAGTATAATGTACAATAAGCACTCTTGGTGTCAGATCTCTCTTTGTCACCCAAGACTAGAGGACGACCCAACTACCACTTTAGGATACCTAGAGAAGAACACACTATTGGGACGTTCTTGCCTGGAGGTTTGTTGGCTGAGAAGAAATTGCTTGATCCACCTACTACTTGGGTCCCTAAGGACACCTAGCCATCTTGTTATCAAACCCTAGAATATGAAAAATCTAGCAGAATGATGTACTCTATGGGATACAAAGGCCTATGATGTGGGAGGAATGAACAAGGACCATGAGAACCAATTCCTCTTCCACATTTCAAATAGAGAGATACGACATCGAGATTCATCCTTATGGAGTGCACCCTAATGATCAAGATGTGACTTATTCTCAGCGTGAGAATAGTTCCAATTACCTAGACAAGGATGATACTGATTCTGTTGTAGCCAATATGAGGATCCGGCCTCCAAAACCTTTTCATGAATAACGTTGTCCTGACCATCAGCCCCACTAAACCAACCCTTGACCTTGTATACCCTTCCCTTATTGAATGGGACCAACAACGTCACATGCCACTAGATTTATTCAAGAATGATGAGGCTATTGCAGAGTTTATGGGCATAAGGGATACAATCCCCATTGGAGATCATAAGAAAGGTTTCTCTATCGACTTAGACACCTATGCCTACTTGGCGAGGAGGCTGAACTTTGTGGTCAACAAAATTTGAAGAAAAGCGAGGGAAATTTTTCTAAAGAAAATCCTCGGCAAAAATTGAAGTCCAAGTCACACAGTGAAAACCTCTTTGAGGCACTGGCTGAAAAATAAATAAGAAAATTAAACGACAAACAAAGTGACCACACTAAGGATGAAAATTTTGTGGAGACATCCCTGGATGAAAATCTCAACCTTCCTCCTAACCCTACGAGTATGGAGGATTTATCAAAATTGTTAGTCGAAGAAACCATTGATGTCAACATTGGTACCAAAGAAGATCCCAAGATAGTAAAATTGGGGGCATCACACTCAAGTTAGAGAACAAAAGCGTTCACTATGTTATTGTAAGAGTTCATTGATGTGTTTGCATGGTCTTATAAAGACATGCCCGGTCTAGATCTAATTTTGGTCATGCACAACCTGGTCATGCATGTAGATGCCAAGCCTATCAAATAGAAGCTCTAAAAGATGCATCCAAGAGTGGCCTTGTTGGTCAAGGAAGAGTTGGAAAGGTTGCTTGCAACAAGATTCATCCAACCAATTGACTATTCTGAATGGATATCGAACATTGTTCTTGTCTAGAAGAAACCTGTTGGTATCCAAATCTATACGGATTTTAGAGACATCAATAAGGCTTTCCCTAAAGATGAATTTTTATTACCAAACATTGATATGATTGTTGACTCAACAGTAGGATATGAAATGCTATCACTCATGGATGGCTTTTCGGGTTATAATCAGATTAAAATCGCTGAGGAGGACTAACACAAAACAACTTTCACAACTCCCTAGGGCACCTTCTGCTATTAGGTGATGCCATTTGGCCTTAAGAATGTAGGAGCAACTTATCGTGGGCCATGATAGTATTCCTTCATGATATGATTGATGACATCATGGAAGACTACATCGACAACATCTTGGGAAAGTCCAAAATGAGAGAGGATCATCTAATCATTTTGCGGCATATCTTCAAATGCCTGCATGAATAAAAAGTTAGATTGAATCCCAAGAAATGTGTCTTTGGTGTGCTATTAGGGAAATTATTGGGCTTCATTGTGTCAAGATGAGGTATTGAGGTAGACCCTGCTAAAGTGTCTGCCATCACCGAAATGCCTCCACCTGAAAATATCAAGCAACTGCATAGCTTGTAGGGGAAAATTCAATCCATTCACCACTTTATCTCCTAGCTTACAAATAAATGTCACTCATTCACTCATTTTCTTAAAAAGGACGTTTCTTTTGTCTGGGGACCCAGAAACAAGAGGCCTTTGATTTTCTTGAACAATACCTAGCTAATCCACTGTCCTCATACCCCCTACTCTAGGAGAGCCACTTTTGCTCTATATTTCCACTACACAATATGCTATTGGTGTGTTGCTCCCCAATACAACCTTAACCATAAAGAGAAAGTGGTGTACTATCTAAGCTGCACCCTCATTGCCTATGAACCTAATTATCCTTAGATTGAAAAGGCTTGTTTGGTGTTGTTTTTACTTTCGAAACTTTGCCATTACCTCCGAATACTAAGACCAAGCTCATATCCAAGGTCAACCGCTCAATTATTTGTTGTCAAAACCCACCCTCATGGGTAGAATTCCTAATTGGATCATTCTACTTAGTGAGTTTGATATAGAATTTTTCCATCAAAAATTAGTTACAGGATAGGTACTTGCCAGACTAGCTAGCGGAAACACCTTTTCCAAGCACGGAGCCTTTAAGTCTAGATCTACCAGATGCCTCCTTAATCTACATTGAAGAGTCAACCATGTGACAAATAAATTTTTATGGATCATTTATGTTTCATGGTTCAGGTGTAGGAGTGGTCCTTATTACCCCTTCTAGTGATCCTGCACCGTAGGCTTTCCACTGGCCTTCCTCGCACGAACAACATTATAGAGTATGAAGCGCTCATTGCAGGAATTAAGTTACTCATCAACCTGGAATATTCATCATGTTAAGGTTGTAGGTGATTCACAATTAATCATTAAATAAGTAAATGATGAATATAAGGTTAAGGATGACAAACTCATACCTTATAAAAAGTTAGTGGAAACTCTAAAAGAGTATTTTTTGCACATCACCTTTGAGCAGATCCCAAGAGCGCAGAACAGATCAGTGGATGCTATGGAAATAGTGGGATCTATGCTTCGTATTCTACCAGGGAACAATGATATGCCATTCTTCATAGAAAATATACGCCAGCCCGCATATGACATGAATCTTGCCTGGCTTGTGAGGTTGTTGGTCCCCATTCACCATGGTATGAAACCATTTTCACCTATCTTAAGGACAACACATTCCCTCTCGATATCTCCCACTCAAAAGCAAAGTCTAATTTTCCGGATAGACCATTACACCCTTTTAGGAGGTACACTTTATCGTCATGGCTATGACGAGAATCTGTTACGTTGTCTAGATGTGATGGAGTCAATTCAAGCAATCAAGGAAGTACACGAAGGAGTATGTGGAGCACATACAAACAGAATGGTCTTAGCTAAGAGATTGTTGAGAGTAGGTTACTATTGGCCTACCATGGAAACTTATTGTTGCAATTATGTTATAAAATGTGTTCTTTGCCAAAAGTATGGAAATTTTATCCATGCTTCGTCGCAGCCATTGCAACTAATCACTACCCCATGGACATTCTCTAAATGGGGACTCGACTTAATAGGAAGCTTACTCCTACCTCTTCCGATGGTCATAGACATATCATCATGACCACGAATATTTTATAAAATGGGTGGAGGCCATCCCTTTAACCTATGTCACAGAGCACAAATTTCTAAATTCATCATGAATTACATTGTTTGTTGGTATGACATTCTTGCATCCATTGTTACAAATAATGGGATGTATTTTAAGAACAAACCTATGAAGGGTATTTGCCAATAGTTACAAATCAAATTGAAATGGTCCACACCATATTACCCTCGAGTTAATGGATAAGTGAAGGAAACAAACAAGACTTTGGTCGGGATAATGGAGAAGATGTTCAAGCAAAACAAGTTGCAATCTGGCACCTACAAATTCATCCAACCCTTTAGGCTTACCGAACATCCATTCACACCCCTACGAGATGTTACACCATATTACCTAGTGTTTAGGATAGAATATCATCCCCTTAAAGATTAAACTTCCATCCTTGAGGATCTCTCTTCAAGATTATCTAGATAAGGATGAAGATTATCGAGTGGTAAGGTTGATTTGAGTTAGAACTCTTTTGGATGAGAGGCACATTCGCGCGCTCTCTCAATCACGACAGTTTATCAACACAGAGTCTCCAGAAACTATAACAAGAGAATCATCCCTTGTCAGTTTGAGGTTGGTGATTTAGTCATGAAGGAGAATCAGTTCAACACTAGAGTAGAGTGAGAAAAGAAAGGGAAGTTCGAACCACATTGGTTAGGACCCTATGTCATAGTTTCCAAGTACGACACAGGAGCTTACAAGTTGGCTCACCCCAATGGTGATGAGCTCCGGGAGCCCATGAATGCCATGCACCTCAAGAGGTTTTATGCCTGAACATGGTGCAAGGAGGTCGTAAAAATCAAAAATACAAAAAAATCAAAAAATTCAGAAAATGAAAAAGAGAAAACAGGTCGTCCACTAGTGAAAACCACGCAATTGTGGCACTTTGGGCACATCCTTGGGTGAAAACCAATTTCTACGGTGCCTCAAGAGGATTTGTTGTTCACTAGCATTCTGTATTAGAAGGGTAGTTGTCTTGGGCCTAGATCAGGTTTTGCTATCTTGATTCCTTGTGCACATCATCCTGTCTAGCCTTGATCCGGCTTTGTCTTCTTTTATTCATCTGTGAGGGATGTGGTCTTTCATTATTTCCCATTTTACACTGGGGGAAACTCAATGACTTTGCCTTCTTGTTCATAAGTGCATGTCTTACGCCCTTGTATATTCCTCACCTAATGTTGGGGGCATCCATACTTTCTTGGTTACCTTCACATAGCTTTGGAAATTGTTTGAGAAAACACAAACAGAGAAAATTGTTTCACAAAAACACAAAAACAATAGAAAATTATCTCACACAAACCTAAACAATAGAAAATCGGTGCATGAAAACATATCTTACAAAAACATTTACTCGCGTTGCCTTGTTTCCTTACTTTTCTTGTTACATGTATAGTGTTTTGTGTGCTTGCTTTTGAGTTGTTTGTTGCTTGGGTGTACTTTTTCAGAGTTCATCTTTTCTTTCTTAGATTAGATTCATTCTTTCTTGTGCATATTGTGGTGTGTCTTGACATGCTAGTGAACCTTGGGATATCATGATGTAATGTGTTAATTCATTATGTTCTTTCTTGAGCATTTGGTTGTGTTTGTTCCTTGTTAATAAGACATGGTGAATCATGGTGTATTGCATTAATTCCTGGTGTTCTTTATTAGCATTTGGCTGTGTTTCTTGCATGTGCTCTATTTTTTTATCATTCACATCACATTACCATCACTATCATCACATCTAACATCATCTATACATCATATATAAAAAAATGCTAAGTTTTACATCATGCATGTAAGCTAAGCTAATCATCACTTATCGTATCATCAATGGGGGCAAGAGGGGTTGCACATAATCAAAAATATATCCCCCGCACCAATATCATCATATCATCCCATCCATATACATCAAAATAACACATGAAAACAACATTTGATATCATCTAACATCTACAAAGACAAGTATATACGTCAACACATCGAAATCGACACATACAAAGTACACAATCAGATAATGCATCCATAAGTGTTGAATAAAAACATGCGGCATGCAATGAAAATCAATGTATGCCCACTCGTGTCACAACACATCCATAAGTTCTGAATCAAACAAATGCAACATGCAATACAAATCTACATATAGTAATTTCTGAAAAGGGGTATTTCACATCATAGAATTATGCCCACATCCAATAAAGTACAAAAATACAATGCATCATATGAAAACATCATAAATATCCACAAATGCTGAATCAAGACAATAACATGCATCGAATCCAATGCAGGAAACAAACCCGCTCAAGGTACATAAACATGATTCATGTCCCATCATCAATTGGCTCCCCATATATTTACAGACAATACAAAAACCATCCATATACATGTATCAACAAAACAAAGATGTACATCATATCATAATCATGTGAATCTGAGCCAAAAAAAAATGAATATTCATATATATATACATGTGTGTCAAAAATACATCTGTATCAAAAATGGATACATACAAATCTGTACTCTATATCAAAAATGCCTTCAGCTGAGGCATACAACAGGGATACATCAACAATGTCTGTATAATACACAATGTCCTGATCAGTGCTCAATATAAATACATTGGTGATACATAATGCCATAAAAAAGGGGCATGTATCTAAAAGAATCAAGCCTTCATCATGAGGCATCATCAAAAAAATGTCTACAATCATTGTACATCAAAATCAGCCTTCATAAGAGGCATACATGTAAATAGAATCTATACAATACAAAAGTGGCTATCAACCATAGCTCTCGCCCTCACCGAGCTTCCCGGGTTGGTCCTCAGATGCCAGGTGTATCGTAGGTTGGGTGGCATTGGTCTTGCTAGCTACTCTAGAACGGGATATCTAAGCGATCTCGGTGGATTGCCTAGACCTCTCGAAAACAAGATTCGAGATACACTCGATCCTAATGACTATGGAAAATCCATTCTCTGCAGCGAGAACTACTCGTAGTATGTTTTCATGTAAAAAAGTGCCTCCTGCCAAGCTGGTGGCATCCCGAATCAAATCGGCATCTCTTGAGGTGAGCGCTACCGAAGGCAAAGGTGTATCACTCACCTATGACCTGGCCCAGTCTTCCTCAACCTGTCTAGAGGTGGCAGCCTCTCAATCTCTCTCCATTTTCATTTCCTATAGCTCAACGCAAGATTGGTCCCTTTGGGATACTACTGCTTGATAACGTGTATACATGTGGTCTCTCTGTACCATGATCATGCACAAGTTGTGACTGGGACTGATGTAAGAGACTCAATATATGTGCCCCTATGTAGTTGTCCCTCGGACCTAGCTCTACCATGCTACTCTATCATTTCCTGGCTTGGCGTAGGCTTGAGCCTAATCCCTCCCTAAAATTAATGTAACAATATGGGCTCAGCCTCGTCTCTCTCTACTATGGTTGTCATGCACTAGCCTCGAGCCTCATCTCTCTCCGCTCTCACCACATCTCTCTCGTCTAATAGCTACTGCACCTATCCCTATGCTATGGCTATCTACGCCGCTGACTGTGAAGCTATGTGGGCCTCAGGGACTGGTCCATGTGGTGCTCTGGAAGACTTCCCTTGCACAAATACTCTGCCTCGGGGTGGAGGCATATCTCGCTTGTCTTGCTAGGCCCTATAGCCTCGTTCCTATTCCTATGTGGAACCTTTTCCATCATGAGGCCCACGGTTCGAGAAAGTCAAAACAATACAAACACTTAATATATCAAAAAAATCCAAAAAATAAGGTAAATTTTTTGAAAAATTCCTAAAAAGTAAAAAACCATACAAAATGGTAACTTGCTTCTTATGGTGACACTTGTGTCTTGTGCATGGTATTTTCTCCATATCCTATTGGTTTGTATCACATCTTCCTTGATTAATATGAATCGCAGATCACCGGATTCACAACCATTCACAAAGCTAGGCTGCACTTGCCAAATCTATACTCCGGGGCACTTTTGGTTGCATGGTGCTATTTTGTTGCACACAAACACATTTCCTAGACCCCATGTCCATTGTCATTTCCCCTTGCATGTATCCTTTCTTGGGGCATCATTTTCAAACCTTATCGTCAATCAAAACTTGTGGATCTCTTCAACACGATAACAAAACATTTGTACAACTATCTTGACCATTGTTGGGTTAGATATGTGCGTTTGTACTAATTTTCCTTGTTACATGGGCTGGTTTTCTTCTTGTATTGCATTGCATTTTTTTATGTTGTGTGGATTTGGTACTTTCAAGTAATGGATAAATGTTCATAGTATGGATTTTCATGTCATTCTAACTTTGTCGTATGCTTATATTTTTAATACGGGCCAATGATGTAGTTCCTATGGAAATATGATGACATCAAATTTGTTCTCGCATAAACAAGTGACTAGAGGCTAAGCTATTCTCTCCCCTCTTCCTCATTTCTTCTACACCACTTCCCTTTTCACCCCTAATTTTCTCTCTCACCGGGGCATCTTCCCTCCTCCCATTCTTCTATCTATATCTCACCTTTTTTGATCGTCAATTGACTTCTTCCATCACCCCATCGACACTCGAGGGGGCATCTCTCCCTCTTACTAACTTTTCCTCTACCCCTTCAAAAAATTTCTTCCATCTACTATCTTTGAAGTGATGTCACTTACGCCACCCCAAAGAGGGGCAAATGTAGGCACCAACAATTACACCTAAGCAATTGAAATACTTAAATTACGCTAATTATCCCCTTTCTCACAAATTGATGACTTATCGTCAAAAGTGCTCATATTCCCTCTTATTGTCATCAATTAATTACAATACTCTAATTGATTAGGTCATCTATCTAGCTAATAGCCTAATTAACGAGCTTCCATTAATTATCACTTCCTCTAACTAGATTAATTAATTATTATTAATTAATTAGTCTTCCCCTTCATTTTACTAGTAAATCAATATTTAATTGATTTAATCCCTTTTTAATAGCCTAAATCACACTAATATTCTTCTAATTGGATTCTATAATCTTACACCTACCTATTAATTAATCACCTTTGATTAATTAAAGCACCCCCAACTCCCATGACTTGCTAAACATGTATTAAACCCTTCTAAAGTAAGGTTACCTTTAATAAAGCAACCTTATCCATTCCTAATCATGTTTTACCTTTATCACAGATTCATTAGGATGTGTTGAATCATTATCCTTTGGACTATATAAAAATACCTCCACCTACCTTTTACTTACACCTAAACTCCTTAAGAGAGCAAATGCAAAGCATATAGCAAAAATACTAAGAGCTTGCACCTTGTTTTCTTGAGATTTCATCATCTTGACAAGTTAAACCTCTTTCTTAAAGTGCTTGGGTCATATGGGAAGTGTCAAAAGGGTCTTCTAGCCCAATTTTGACTACCCCCATTCTTTGGTTCTTGGAAAATTAAGGACAACTGATTTTGATAGCCATGGAACCTACCTAGGTTCCTTCATTTATATGTTTTTAGAGAATAGAGGATATTTAGGTGCTGAACATAGTTGATTTCATAGTTTTGTATTGATAAATGGTAGCATCTAACCTTTGATTAATTCTTATCATGATGGTGCTTAGAATGTTTGTTTAATTCTTGCTAATCAAGGCTATTTAGTTATTAGTCTTTGTTTACATTAGCATTAGTTTAAAAACAACACTTGCACACAACAACTTATATGGGTGGGAGATGATGGATCTAGATATGGAAACTACATGCAAAAGGATGAAATTATCCTTGTCCATGTAGACTCATATGGATGAACCAAATTTTGACATGTGCAAGGAGTCCTATGTCTCGTGAAGAGTGAAGAAGGCACCCTAGAGCAGGCACATGACGATAAAACCTACTCTAATGTCTGATGAGTAGGTCAATAATGCAATGGTCAAAGTATCTACTGAGGTGGTGTGGAGAAACATTGATAAGGCCGCCACCATTCGAGTGCTACTTGAAGATAACAAGGATAAAATTGTAAAGATAACATGTTTAAAGGAAGAGAAGGAACATGAGCGGGAAAAGAATGAGGCCTTCGTTAGCATGGTGGAGGAAATTGGTGATCACATCCTTAAAACAAGGCCTCATCTAGAATCTTAGGTACCAGAAAATTTTCCTTCTGTTATGCATTATGTGCACACTTTGGTCAATTTAATATTAGATGATGTACAAATTTAGAATCCCACACCAAAATATTCTGAATAAGAGCCAAAAAGAGAAAGGGCCTCTATGGTTAGGAAAATTTCAACTTACGAGGAATTTCTCTAATATTTGAAGGATGATCCAAAGAAACACTACCAAGCTCTCAATTTATGTGTGGCACTGGAAGCAATAATAAGGACCATAACTCTAGTTAAAGATAATGAAGTTTTGGTAGTGATGAAAGATGAGACACTAAGGCGAGCAGAAATATTGCAGTCTTGGTGAAAAAAAAAGAACGAGGCCCTCACAACACCTTGGATCCATACAAAGAGAGGATTGATGAGATTGGGAAGCTCATAGCATAAAATATGGACCTCTGGAAGGAATGATGTTAGGTATGGCTAATGTTGTCTAGATACTATAGAATGAGAAAGAAAAATATTACTCAGGACAAACTAGATGTCATAGCCATAGATATTCCAGAGAAGACAAGGACCACACTAAATGAATGGAAGACATTGGAGGCTAAAATAAAAAATGAATATCTAGAGTTAATCCTCCCAGTTGAAGAAGAAGGCGTTGCAGAGTGAAAATTCATTCTTTTGTATAATGTTTCATTAATTATTTCATTCCTTATTCTTTATTATTGGGAACATAAGAAAAAATCCCATTTTCAGGATGACAATGTACTTTAGTGTGGGGTAATGTTGAGTAGAAAAAAAAATATCTAAAGAAAAGACACACAAAGGATGTGCACACGGGAACAAGGCACATTTGAAGGCGCGGGAAGATAGGGAAGGAAACACGTGCCAAAACACTTTGGTTGAACTTAGCCATTTTTATGGATAAGGGCTATTTTTGAGATAGCATGTGGAGCACACATAGAGATGAAGACTTGTGCTACACATAATGGTATTTTTGAACAAACAGATATTAAGTGCCATGTATAGTTTAGGATAATAATATGTTTTCTTCTTAGAGTTAACTATAAGACATCTATTATTAGAACACTTGCATGTTGTGTAAGTCATTGTAAAGGCACATGAATATTATCAACATGTAACCTATTTTGAGAAGTGCATGGGTGGTGAAGGGAAAGTCCCCACCTCTATAAATATGTATTGAACTATGTAGTTTAGAGAGTGTGAATTATTATAGAGTTATGTTGTTGAACTTAATACACGCATGAATCATGGAGATACTTATAGTGTAAGAATCTTATGTGTTTTACAATGTTTAATGCAATGGAATATATTGGCTAGATAATGGTGTTAGACATAACTGAATCTGGTTCTTGTATGGTTAGCCTTATTATAGTTATTGTTTAGTTCATGATTCTCTAAGATCTAGATCTGGTTTATGCACTGTGAAATGTTTATGATTAGTTATGGATCTAAATATGTATTATCATCATCACACTAACATCCCTGCACAAACAACTCTAAGGAGATTCACAGTACCTTTATGCACTTCGAGTGAGCACTCCTCTTAAGGTGAGTGATGTGCCAACATGATGGGTTTTTCTGATGAGATTCTAGGTTTCATCGAATTGTCGGCTTCCCAATATTGCATATATCAAGACAATGTGAGGAGATTGGTTAAGATTGAAAAATAACCATGGAGGTGGAAGATTCCATGTGATAATATTCAAATGGTTTAGGATCAAAAGTAACATTATGTTCATAGCCATCATAGATAAATTCAATATAATGATGGTGTGGAAGGGATATCTTACATGTCATTGATCCAAGGTGTGCCAAGTAGGAGATTAAATTGAAATGAGGCATCCATGAGATATAAATTAGTAATGAGCTTGTGAAATCCCATTTGTAATTCCAATTTGATAGTAAATATGCACATATGTGATGTAGTTTCATAGCCACATAAAATAAAACTAGATTGTCCAATTCCACTATGAGGAATATTGAGTGGGCTAGTAAGGATAGAGGAAAAATATTAAATTTAGAACCATTTGTACCAAAGATTTTTTACTTTCCCACTTTAACTTAATGAAGTGAAAAAACAAAAACATATTAACCTTGAAATATGGCAGCGTTTATCGATACCAACAATATTGAATGTTGATTGATGTTGGATAAAGATTCTTCTCCTCGCACCAATAAAGAATCCTACAAATAAAAGACATCTAAACAAGATAGAATTAGATATATGGGTAAACGAGCTATTTAGTAAGGATGACTCCAAGAATCCAAAGGAACTTCCTTATAGGATGTCAACTCGATTTTAGACAATTAAGTATATTGATAAAGATAATTATAAACATAGAAAAGTATAGATAGATAACATAGGAGAATCTCTAGAACTCAAGGTTGAAGGGTAAGTCTGTGTAGCTTCGAAGGTGGCCCAAGTAAGGGTGCATGCAATTTGGACAAAATTGAAGCAATCATACCAAAATTATTTGGTATCTTATTGAATGTAGCGGAGGAAATCAATCTACTCGTATATTTCCTCAATGTCATTGGAAAATTGTACTACGCATATGGTTAATTCATGAAGGATGTTGTATTTTTTTCTAGAAGAAGGGTTGTTAGACTATAGGAAGGTCATAAATGCTTGTAATGGGATGAGACCGGCCAGGTACTACCATCTAAAGTAAATCCATGCTTGCAAAGAATAAGAATAATTTAAATGATGATAGAGTGATTGATAAAAATATTTATCTTCACAAGGAGCACTGATGATTCATGCTAATCACTAACAATTCTTGCTTTAAACACAACTTTGCTAAAAACGATAAACAAAGCTCTAAAATGATAATTTTGATTGTGTTTTTATGTTTTTAATGTTTTTTATGAATTATAAATGATAAAAAAAAATAAAGGAATACCTTTGGATGTTAAAATGAGCTAAGAGATTCTTCAAATTTTTGAATAGATTTGATTAGGTTAATGCCCTATTATTGAGCTTCTTGAGATTCAATGGATGAAAGAGACTATTAAAATGATGTTTTGATAGTTACTAGATGTTGATACAAGCTCTTGATGATCTATGGAATGATATATATTTTTTGAGAAGTCAAAAAAATAGCATGGGCATGAGCAAAATATTTTTGAAGATATTTGAGAGAGGAGGAAAAAATCCTATTTATAATCGCTGACAATCGGTTAGGATCTTCGGTGATTTTATTTTTAGGAAAACATTTGGGAAGTGGTTAAAACCACTTCCAAATAGGATTTTTGGTATTTTATGAGGGTAATTTTTAAGGGAGATTATGGACAAGGTGTGGAGGTTGAGATGTGTTAATAAAATAGGTTTAAGTAGATTTAAAGTGGTTAGGTGGTTTAGGATGGGTAAAATAGGATTTAATAGTTGTAGGATGGTTTTTACAAGTGTAGAATAATATTTACATGGATTAAATATCATGAGAGAGATTATAACTTAGGATAAGGGTTTTATAGATTAAATAATGTGTGTGGTATGGAGTTAGGTGACTTATTTTAATTTCACATCGTTGAGGGATTAACATATGTGGATAGGGAAATTAGCGGTGTTAATTTTAGGTGTCTACACTATTATCAATGAGTACATGCCTAATTTGGAAACCTTGGATCCAAGCCATGATAAGGGGAGCAAAAGAATTAGTAGATGACTCATGTGGGATATCATCATTAGTAAATGTAATAAAATTACTAATGTTTGTAAATGATTCCATGAGATTGGAAAATGCATTAAGAGGGTCATAACTTTGTATTTGAATAGATTGTAATGTTATTTTGAGAGTGAGAAGACAACCAGGGAAATTAAATAAGAGACCAAAGAGAGATATCTTAGTGGGGATATTATTTAATTTCCTAACATGATATCATACTCTTTGGATGAATTCATAGGTTAAGGGAGCGATGCACTAAGAGGAGGAGAGAGAAGTAGATAGCTACAAAGGTTGCTTCATCTAACAAGTGGTGATGAAAATGATAGTGGGGTCTATAGAGGTTTTCATGAAGTGAGGTATATGTTGAGTAATTATAGAGATATACTCAACATGGATGACCCTTGGGAATAGATACAAGTAGGTATGAAAGAGGAAGAATTATCCATAACCTCAAAAGAGGAAGAAGAAAGAAAATGGATTTTGTGCATGATCAAAATAAAGATTCACCAAATTATTTAAATAAATTTAAATATTACCCAGATGATGGAGATTAAATAAATATAATAGTAACAAGTAAGATCTAACATGCTAATTGAAAACAAGTGTACAAGATTGGAGATAATAGTGACTTATCTTCTATCAAGAGATCGAGACCGATTCTAGGCTATAAAACAAGATAAGAAGATTGGATCTGATCTATGTATGCTCTTTCTAAGAATTTGGGATCTATAACTTCTTCAAACATAACCACCAAAACTTGGGCAGGACCACCCTAGGTGCTAATATCTGATCTAAATTCTAGTGTTCTAACATGTGCTATGTTTTGCTCTTTTCGGGTTTGAACTTAGATTATCCCTTTCTCTATTTATCACTTTATATCTACTACGGGGTTCATGGGTTACACATGTTTGTGAAAACAAAACCATAGCTACCTACAAAAGGCTTAAGAAAACATTAGATGAAATAAATAATGCATATTCTTGAGTTGTAATGACCTCCGTAGTAACCCAAATTTGATTGTCACTTTGAGTACTACATTTATGAATCTATGTAGTTCTAGTGCACGTGTGTGATTGAATTGTGTCCCTTGAAGAAATGTTTCCCTTATGCCAATCACACCAAGATAGAGGGATACAATTAATTTTCCCCAACATGAATGTGTGAAATGGAATTTAGAGATAACCCTCCTATGTAGTGAATATTGTAGCCTACAAGAAAAAAATTGAGTATTGCTCTTGTAAATGGTAGATATAAAGTGATCGCCTAATTTGTCTATCCCCTAATAATGATGAGTAAGTATATATATATATATATATATAGATAGATATATGTATGTATGTATGTATGTATGATTACCTTGTTTGAATTTCATCATTAATAGCCTAAATGACCAACCCAAAGTGATAAGTAGAATGATGAAAAGATAAAAAATGATGTGCCATATTAAACTTGAACAATAAAAGGAAAAGGACATAAGTGACCAAAGGGGATAGTAGCACTTGGGTGCTCTTATGCCTAATGGGAGGTAGTGTCTAGGATGGTCGAAGGATAAAATAGGAAATGTAGAGCTAGTTCATGTGTTGTCTAATGTAAGAAAGTAAAGTGACCATTCAATAAAATCAAAATTCAAGAGTAGTAAAAGGGATAAAAAAATTTGAAATCAAAATATTGTTTGGTAATGTCTAGTTTTCTTACTTAAGAATGATGCATATAATAACATACTTAGAGGCATGACGTAATTCATAGTTGCATAATTTTGTCACTAGATCAACACACATCGATAGTTTAAAGATGGCATGAATATAATTTGGAATGTTTACACATTGACTGAGTTTCACTTTAAATGAAAGCACAAATAAATCCAAGTAATTAGCAAGAACAATATTCTCAAGGAACTTGTGCATACAAAAATATTCTACTCATCCTCATAGATCAAAAAATAAAGGTACATAAAATTTTTGTTATGTAACTCCCATGCCTAGACTTTTCATACCCCAAAAATGGAAGAGGGGAGTTATAACCCAATAATGGAATGTAACTCCCATATGAAAATGATACTATGACACATATTACATGTTATATGATAAAAAATGTCATTCATCATATAACTCCCTAATGACTCATATAAGACATATGAATCACCTAAGTCAGGTGAATCACCATAAGTGAGGGTAATTAACCTAGTAAATAAAGAAAAGGTAAATAATACCCCTCACAACAACACCCTTCAACAAATATTAGCAGGAGGTATGGAAAAATAAAAGATAAATTGGACACGATAGCTATGCTTGATGAGGTACCAATATACGTAAAAGATTTCAAGTAATGGAAGAAAATCCAATGGGGAAAACATCCACTTACAATAGATAGAATACTTCCCTAAACAAACTAAGAAAAATGCATCATATAAGTCCTGACAACTAGGCCGATGAGGCACCCATGTACGAAGTGTAATATTTCTATATGAATATGAAGAAGAGATGAGGACTAGAAATCCAAAAGTAGATGTGTAGAAATAGTAGACCTTAGCCCAAGTAAAGAGTGCAAGTGAAGAAACTTAGCTTTAGTGAAGGGTTCAATAAACATTTATGCAATATAAGCTTATGTCTAGAAGTATTGTAAATCAAATATGTCACTAAGAATCAAATCATTTATGAACTTCTTGTCGATCTTAATGTTCTTCATCTGCTAAGAATGGACCATATTTCAATAGATAGAGCTAGTGCTAAGGTTTTCATAGTAGATGATGGTAGGAGGCCCTGAACTAAATACCAAACTCTGTCAGAATCCCCTATAACCAAATAGATTTTATAGCATCATTGAATTATATATTATAATCTTACTCTATATAATTAATAGCAATCATGTTCCGCTTCTTGTTTGACCAAATGATAGGACTTGAATCAAGAGAAAAATTGTATCTAGAGGTATATTTCCAATGATCAAAATCATCGGCCCAATAATAATATGTGTATTCAACCAAACCAATATTTTTCTCCCCAAGTAGTGTATGCCATCCATGTAGGTTACTTTAACATAATGAATTATTCACTTCACTACTTTCCAATACATCTCATGAGGTTCTTAAATAAATCTAGACATAATAAAATTAAAAATGATAAATCTTGTTTGATATGGGTTAAATAGATAAAATTTATAACCAATTGGTGATAAAAGGTACCATCAACTAAGGGAGTGGATAAATTGACTACTAAATTGAATCTATAAAGGAAGAGAGTGGGATATGGATTACAATAAGTCATATTAAACCTAACAAGAAAATTAGGGGCATATTTTGTAACATCTTCGGAAAAACTATTACTGTGATTACTTTCTCTCTTGACATTGTAAACGTTGACATGCAATTTGTCTTAGGAAGGTGTACTCTTATGACTTTTGGAAATCATGTTACAATGGATAATTCGTTACTGTGAAAAGGTTCACTTTGTTGAGATTTCTGTGTACTTAAAAATGAGACCATTCATCTCTTTGTTCAAATTATATTCATTTTTAAAAAGGGTTATGAACTTGTATTATTGTTGTCTTAACCCATTATGTGTTGACAAAAAGACCTTGGATCAATTCCATTGATCCAAGGTATGTTACACTTATTCTTACCTATTCATCTTGTCAACTTGGCATCTTAAATTAGAAGGTGAAGTGGGACTAAGTCTTGTTTTGTTTATAAAATGAAGGACCCTACTTCAGGTGTCCTTGCTTTGCATCATGTTGTGGTTAATATGCCTGAGTCTTCTTTAAAAAATAAGCTAAATAGCATAAGAGAACCTAGGACCTATTACTAAACTATTAAGGTAAATACCTTAACCTAAGATGGAATGTTCTATACTATTTGGATTTTAACCTAAGGTAATAAGACCTACCTAGGAACTAAGGTTGATAATCTAACCTAAACTATTACTAACCTAAGGGGTACCTATGGACTACTTGGCAAGTGGTAAGGACGGTGGCGTTGGTTTTCAAGGCATTAATGAGAATTTATTTTTGGTTTTAATGAATTTTGAACTGCTAGTTTTGGTAGAGGCATGGGGAGTTAGGGGATTCCTAGTTGGCATCACCACTAAATGGAAATTGCATGAAAATTTGAATTAAGAAGCTCGCCAAATTTGGATGGTGGTGGTAAGGAGAGATAAGAGGAAAATTGATAGTCCTTCACATTAATTGGTCTCGAGTTATGGTGAAGAAACCGCCTAGGAGAAAGGCATGGTAGATTTTGGAAAGGTTGTTTGATCTTTGGTTCATTTCGTTTTTTCTCTACATGGGGTTTTCGATTCTTTGAACCAACAGTTCTATTTTTGATCTTGCTGTATTTTTGGCATACTTGAGCTATTTTTGGATCCTGTGGAAGTATATGAAGAAGAAGTAGAAAGGTTGGAGTTGGTGATGTCTCTTGGAAAAATAAGAGATTGTGGAGGCTCAATTGGAAATCTCTTGCAAATCAATAAGGAGCTTTATCAGGCATGATAGGATCTACCCGTTAAGTTATTCTACTTTTTCCTAAGTTTTCTTATAAAAACAACTCTGATCTTGGGGAACAAGTAGGTTTTTATGTGGTGTTTATCTTGCATTCATGCTTGTATTTTTTGTTGTGTACACCTACTTGGATTTATTTTTGATAAAAATATGAGTTGGGTTTGTTCCTTTGTTGGGTGAAGGTATGAAATATGTTTTACTTTTGTTGAGCTCAAGATGTTATCGAATCTTGTTATGTCTGTTTGAACTATGCTAAAATGGATAGTTGGATTCAATGTTTTGGGATTTGTTCTTGTTGGAAAATAATAGTAAACATGTTTTACTTTTGTTGAGCTTGATATATTGTGAATCTATGAAATTCTATTGGACTTTTTGAAGCTAAATAGTAGAAGTCACTGATATGAAATAATTATGTTTCAGGTTTTGTTCTCCCTTGCTTGAAATTTGATAAATTCATGTTTAGCTTCTTCTTGAAATTTAATGAAGTCAATTTTTGTTGCTTACTCCTATAAGTTGTTAGAAGATTTTTAATTACTTATTTGATTTTGCATTTGAACAAATCTCTCGATACAATGTTCCTATAAGAATGGTTGATAGTTATCCTGTTGGCATGATCGAGTAAAGGAACATCAAATGTATTTGTGTCCTCCTGAAGTGAGTTAAAGTTTTTGATCCACCTTATTGGTTCATCTTATTGGGATTAAATGGTTCTCATTTAATTTGATGTACTGATTAATACTCGAAGAACATGGAATTTAGGCTGAATTGTGGTTTAATAAAAACCTATCTATCATAAGGAAAAAGGATTAAAAAATTTTGGTTTTGCTATTCTTATTTTGGGATTGACTTTGAGCACCTACCTTTAGGGTCTTGTTATTGTTCATTTTTCTCCTTGTGGTCATTTTGGGTTGGGTTCTTTCTTTCAAAAAAAATAAAGTAGCCTTTTCCATTGGTTATTTTGATGAGGGTGGACCTAGGTTGGCTTGAATGTATATTTCAACTGTTAAATCTTGTTTTCACTTTCTTTCCCATTTTCCATCAAGGGATGGGTAAGCTTGTGTGAGTTGAACTTGAAAGGAAATTGTGGCCACATAAGGGTAATCTATTTTAAAATATGTCTCTATCACATTTTATATGGGAAAACCAAAAGAACCTCTCTACCAATGCTACTAACGTTTAGAATGAATTTTTATGTTTTTATTAATTTCTTTGTTTCAGATACTTTTTAACTAAAGGGATTGGAATAACATTTGTAGTTTGTAGCTTCTTTTGTTGCTTTTTGTCCTCATTTGTGGGATGGGAATTTTTTTTTGATTTCGACTTTCTTTTGTTGTTGTAAATATCACTTCCATATCAAATAGTTATTTGTGTTTTAAATTGTTATTGGGGTTAAATGTTATCTTGGTCGATCTGTCTCATGTCTTTTAAAACCCGATATGTATTCCTATTTTTAGGAAGGAATAAGGAGATCTTATCTCAGCTATACTTGTTGTCATCCCTTCTCTATTTTCTCGAATTAAGGTATTCAAAATTGTTCTCTTCAAACTACGAAGAAGGATATAAGTTGTCTCTCTCTCTTTTCATTCATTCTTTCATCTATTTTACTCATGTGTAAGGATATGACCTTTTTGTTCTGCATTAGTTTGAAGGAATTGTAGAGTGGGTAGTTGGAGGATAAATCTTAATTTTTCTCCTTGAATAATGCTTTGATAGGGATATAATTATTGTTACGTGTGACCAATTCCAAGTGCATGTAAATTAAATGTATATCCTTTATCAAACCTATTGATGTTAATCCTAAAACTTAGGCTAGATTTGGCCTTAAATTTGGATTTAGTTTCTTAAATAAGAAACTGTAACTTGAGGTGTTGTTGGTTCATCCTAAAGTTCTTCATAAAGTTAAATGATTTTGGCATTATATATTCTAAGATGGGGTAAATTAATGTTGAGTATTTTGGATCATTGTTTATTTAAAATAATCCTATTTCTATGAATTATAAGAGTTAGTATCTTTTCCTTTTTGGTTAGATAGAATGAATCAAGAGATGAACCATCAATACATGTAGTTGAAATGCGGTTAGTGATCTGGATGAAATATTACTTATAGGAAATAATTCTTTTATGAAATCATCATTTGAACATTGATTTGATTACTCCATGATCTTTTCTTAATGTTAATATGGTTTATCACTTTTTTCTTCCTCTCATGACTATTATTTATTTATGATGTATCTTTCTGTAATGCTTTAACTATTTCATAAAATTAGAGTTCTTTTTATGAAAAAATTAGTTGAAAGTAAATCATTTTAATGCTTATTTTTATCATGCTTAGTTTAATGAACTGACCCATGACAACATTTTTGTAGATGGAATTTGTAAGTGATAAAAGGAGACAAGATCTTTTATGATGTGCTTATGTTTACCTAAAGACTGTATCTTTTATGACAAAAAATGATTCATTATTGAGATGTATTTGTAAGAGAAATGTTGTATTTTTAATTGAGCTTATTGATGCTATTTGACTCGAAGATGTCTTAAATGTTGAACTTATACAAGTATGTGTTCCACTTATATGAATGGAAAAGATTGTGGTTTCTCTATGTACTTAATGTGTCATTCTCTTTGTATATTATAGGAAGGAAATTGTAAGTTTATTTTATTTCCCTCTTATACATATCTGTAATGAACCCTTTCGGTTTGAATTAAAATGAACTATGTGGTAAGGTAATTATATACACTATCCCTTTATTATAATGTAACTTATCAAGTTGGCATTCGTGGCTGAGCAATTAACCAATCACTATGGTTTATTAAAATGATAATTTTGGAGGTAAAAACCCATTATGATATCTTGTATAATGTAAGAGGTTGCATTAAATCCTAATTCTTAATAAGAAAAAGGAAGATAGTTGTTCCAAAATGATAATCAAGATTGTTTTAAAATCCTTTGAATTTAAGCCTAATGTCTTCTGGGAAAAAGGAAGATGTACTTCCTCTTGACCAATACCTTCATTGGCATAAAACAAATGAAAATTAATCATGAATATATGGCAATAGACTTCATCTTAAAGAAGTCTAATATAAAGGAATTTGATTCGTAACTTAAACAAGCTAACTAATGTTTAAGTAGAATAAGTAATCCATAATGTCTATATGTTGATTATGTTTTAAAGAGTTGTATCCTAAAGTAGGAAGTTAATGATTAAAAATCAATCTTGACGTTTTTTTAAAGTAATTAAAACTCATTTATGGCTGGAAACCTTACGGGTTAATGAGAATAGGGGTTTAGCAGGGTTGTTATAATTAGACCTTAATTTATAGAAACAATTAAGTAATTATTTTCTTTCTTGGATATGTGCATCTAGACGGGATGACTCTACGATGGATGTTGGCACATGCTAATTATAGTACAGTACCTTTGTAAAGACCGGGGTTTTTAAAGGATACGTGTTGCAATTGACATGTTGCAACACCCTTTAGAGATTGAATCATCTAGACTTACATAACTTAAACTTGTACTTAGATATACCCTAGGTTAGGTTAGAAGCATGATTTAGTGTCGAGGATATCTTGATGACTTAGGATAACTAGACACACATGAATGAATTAGGTTGATCGAGTATGCCTATGTATCCTTAGTCCTCACAAGTAGTCCTCTACACTAAATGATGTTGTTATCCTTGGTTAGGGTAAAACCTTGAACAAGTGGACTAATAGGAGTCAGTAAAGACAATTATAGATAACATATGAAGTGGGGATGAGGTAATTATTCTTTTTGATGAATATGCCATCTAGGAATAGTAAAATAAAAAGTATGTTGGAAATATATAGCCAAAGTATCGCAAGTTGCTAGTTACGTTATCCTATGTCACCTAGTTTAAGAAGTAATATTTCAGATGAATATTGGTAACAAATATTAAGATAGGCCTCTTAAAAATAACATTCAATACTTAGAAAAGGGTAAGAGAACCAAGTATACCTAGTATATAATTCAATGAGTTAGCATGAGAGATCAGTGTTTCACCAAGTCATTACAACTGCATATGGTTATCTGTTATGAGATTGATTGGCATGGAATGTGTGTTCTAAATTTTGATTATTTAGAACATAGAATATTATTATAATTTTTTAATTTATTTTTCCCTTGTTTCTAAAGTCTTAAAATGGGAATGTTACATCTTGGTATAAAAGCTAAAGGTTGTAGCTCTTGGACCTATTGTTTCCATAATCTAATACAACTTAAATTTTCTTGTAATCGAAAATGGTTAGAATAAGAGGAAATGCTGCAAACAACCCACCACCAGGTGGAGAAGTAGTTACTGCCCAAAAACTTGATGAGATCCTTGTTGCCTTATTGGACACAAGAGATTGTTTGGTTGTACTTGAACAACAAGTAATGGGAAATGAAGAGGAGGAAGAAGATGCTGGTAACAAAAATCAGCCACCTCCTATGGACAATGCTAATATTGGAAATTTAGGCGTTGATAACAATAATGCAGCCAATGTTAATGCTAATGTACCTAATCAACCTAAAAATAAAAAGGCAAGATTGGTAGCTGAACTCACTAATGATATAAAAAGGATAAGTCCACCCAAGTTTGATGGCACTACTTTAGGTGATGGAGCTGAGAACTGGCTCAGTGAAATGGAGAAGTAATTTGTAATAAGGAACTTCTCGGAAGAAACAAAAGCAATATGGGGAGCTTATCAGCTTTCCCATGAAGCATCTTCATGGTGGGATAGCCGCAAGGCTGAGTTAAACATTGATGAAACAAATATTACTTGGGATCAATTTAAAAATTATTTTAGGCAACGATGGCTACCACAACTTTACTATGATCAAGAAAATGACTAAATTTTAGAACTTAGCTCAGGAAAATTTACCATAACAGAGTACTGGGAGAGGTTTACTAAGCTCCTTAAGTACATACCTCAGTACCAAACTGATGAGAAGTTTAGAATATGGAAATTTATCATGGGATTAAATCCCATTATAGGTGGTGAAGTAGATGTTCACAACCCAACCACTATGAAAGGGGTTGTAGAAAAATCCATAAGGCAAGAATAGAAATTGAGAGCAATATCTCCGCCCATAAGGGGGAAATTAGAAAGAAAATTCCAAACTCTTCTTCGTCACTGCACCCAAAAAAGGGCCATGGAAGAATTTTGGTATGAAAATAAATTTATAACTTAAAACAACAAGAAGAAAACAAAAAATAAACATGTTGCTAATGTGTGAAATAACTTTGTCAAGAACAATAATAATGGACAGAAGTCCTATGGGGGTGAGAATGATAACTTTAATACTAGAAATAAATTTGAGGCTAAAAAGGGACTGTAAGACGCTTCTAAAATTGTGGCAAGGATCATTACACAAATCGGTGCCCTTTCAAGAAGGATGACCATAATTAGTAACACAAGATACACGCTGAAGTGACTTTAGACACCTATAATTACGCCTAAGCAATTTAAATACTTAAATTGTGTTGATTATCTCCTTTCTCACAAATTTATGACATATTTTCAATAGCACTCATCTTCTAATTGATTACATTACGCCAATTAATTAAGTTGCCTATCCAACACATACCCAAATTAACAACCCTTTGTTAATCAACACCTTTATCTAGTCTAATTAATTATTATTAATTAATTAGCCTCCCTTCTCATTAAATCAATAAATCTCTATTTAATTTTGGTTTAATTCCCTCCTAATGGTCCAAATCACACTAAAATCCATCTAAAAGCTTATAAAAGCTTGCACATGTATTTATTAATCATCTTGATTAATTAATACACCCCCTTTATCCACATGAGCCACTTGAGGACAAACTAAACACTCCTAAAGCTAACTCAACCCCTTCTAAACCCCCTTATCCATAACTAGCTCTACATCTCCATTTATCGCACATTCATGAGGATGTGTTGAATCTTTATCCTTTGGGCTATATAAAGAGCCCTCCTCCTACCTTTATACCGACACCTAAATCTCTCAAGAGACAAAAGTAAGCACATAGTTTCATACTAATAGCCTTTTGTCATTCTTTCCATCCACCATTCTTGAAGAGCTAAGCCTCACACTCAAGCATCCATTGAAGGATCAAAGCAAGCTAATATAATTTGATTGCCATTTGGACTATTTAGGTCCATTTTAAAAGTTTAATTAGGCAATTAAGGGGAATAGAGTTCATGCATTTACATTGTGTTTTGATTAGATTCAAAGTTATTAATGTTTAAAGGGTAGGACTTGCTCACTTCTTCATCATGATGGTGCATATTTCCCATTTTTAACTAGGTTAGGGAGCTATTTTTAGGTGGTAGCTTTCTTGCTTTAAATTTGGTTAAATTTGTGGAAACACTTGCACACATTTGGCACGCCTGGTGGGACCCTTAGTCCCATGGCATTTTAGTTTAAGTTTCATTGTTTTGACTAACTTTTGATATGCACATGTAGCAATTAATGTCCATTTTATTAGAATTTTTTTCTCATTTGATATGTGTAACTTCATGTTCATAGCCATAATTTTAATGGGTTATTGCCATTCTTAAGCTAACTTGTAAAAATTGAGATATTGTGAATTTTCTTGTGTTTCTGCCATATTTTTGTTGTAGGTCTATTGTAGGCACGATTTTCGGGCGCAAACACAATTTTTGTGGCACGGGTATGGTTTTCGTGGCACACACGTCGTCTCTTTGGTGGTGCGGGCAAAGACCGGTAAAAACTATCATTTTGTCTATCAACCCTTGGCACATGCGCACTAAACCCGGCACACACACCCTAACGATCACACAGTGAACTAACCTAGATGCACATGTTGTTTTGTCTGTACCTTCACCGCATGTTAAAACCTATCACATTGGTGCACACACCCTAACTAGGGCACACATGTGGTTTTAGTGGCGCATGTATATTTTTTTGGTAATGCGGTTACTCTATCTATTTTTCTCAGAGTAGCGCATACGTTGTTTTTGTGGCGCATACACCTCTCTAGTGGCACAAGTGCTTAATAAATCTAAAAATTCCACATAGTGGCACAAGTAATGTTTTAGTGGCGTAGGCACTGTTTTTATGGTACACACATCTCTTGAGTGACGTAGGTAAACCGTGATCCAAAAAAATTTTAGGTGGCGCATATACCCTAACCCACATGTAGGCATTGAAAATGAGGCGCATGCATCCTTTTACATATTTTTGAAATTAAAGTATTGATATGCTAACATTCTTACAGGTTTATCTAATCATATATTTGTCTTTGCAGGCTATTTTTACATGTTTGTATTTGATTAGGTAATATTTTACATTGTTTACTTATAGGATTAAGATCGCATATGCTCTTCCCTCACATCCCTTGTGGTGATCTTGGGAATCAAAACAATTCTTCAATCCTTTTTATGCTTTGAGATTGTTAAGGGTATTTGATTTGGAATTGGTTAAATTGGCATAGTTGAATTAAAGTGTTTTTCCATTTGATATCTTTTTGGATTTTGGAAGACAGTCACATATGCTCTTCTCTTGTGTCCTTGGACAATCTAGAGAATCAGAAATGATGCCTTCTCTTTTGATGGAAAACTACTAAAACATCATCATACAGGACCAAAATGCTTGTCAAAGAATGAAGGAATCGAAACAAAAGTCAGAAAACTACTAATATATTTGTTATGCGAGTTTTTAAATGGTGTTCAAGAAAACCACATCTAATTAAAAAGATAAAACAAACAACATATTCAAAACACTTGTATTGCAGGTTTCAGAAAAGGGTACATCCCTCTCTGCTCAACTAGAACATAACCCCTTTGGCATAACACCTTAAGCTACAACAATGGGGGTGGTTCCAGGAACCCCAAAGTACTCCACGTAAGAGGGAACCTTGTGGATGAAACAGGAAGTGCTCCACATTACCTATCTGACTAGTAAATCCTTTATGAGATAGAGTTATAAGTTGTCCCTACGCGATCCTTTTAAGTACACATTTGGACATATTTATTGCCCACTATGCTTGAAGGGGGCAAAGTCGAGATACTCCCAAGATAGTCGGGACTATTTGGGTAAATCGTCTCACTCGTGGATAATCTTTGTAGCACCTAGGACAAGAGAACCACCTAGGAAGATATACTTTGGCCAGGAGCCCACTTTGACCATTCTAAAAATAGTGTTGGGTTGTGAACCATATTTTTATTGTAATGCATTACTTTCACCTCATTTTTACTTGCCTTAGGGTGAGGCGAAACTCTGCCGAAGTGAAGCTAGCATTTTTCATCCTTTTTTTATTTGCTTCCTTCACATTCTTTTGACACTTTGTTGATCAGAAGAAGGGTGACTACCTTTGTGTTACCAATTGACTGTTTCTCTCACTTTTATGTTCGTTTATGCCCATCCATGTTTGTGGCTGGGTTAGTTAAACATCTAAAGTGTGTGGAGGTATTTTCACATCATTGGTAGCCATTGTGATCTTGATACCCATTATCAAGATCATCATTGTAGTTAGGCATGGTTCATCACCATAGACTTCCTTGGAAGAGTTGGCTTGTTTGTATCGTATCACTACAATTTTGATATTTGCGTCTTGTTTCTTATAAAATTGACATAAATATCTATATTGTAAGGTTATGCTATACACATTTTTAACTATTCCTAGCTATAATTTGAAATTTTTAGTTTGATTCTATTATTACCTTGATTTCAAAGAGTGCTAGGTGTTACTATTTGTGCGTTTTATATCAATAACACCTTGATATCAATACTTCACTTTCTCGAAAAGTGGGTTAACATATCTTGGTGATATTGTTGTGTCATTCACAAATTGTAATTGGAACTTTTTGAGATATAGGTCTTAATCAAGTTTGAGCTCGCTCATCGTATATCTTGATTGGGAGGTCACATTGACTTCTTGTATTTACTTATGTTTTGTTCATTCCCTTGAACTTGGCATAAGTGAAGACATCTTGTTAATCATCTTGCGACGCAAAACTACTTTTTTGAAATGTAGTCTAGGAGGTACTTCATTTAAATGGGTTTTGGTACCAAACGCTTGTATCACTAGTGATTTATCACTCTATCACATTGGTATTCTCACATTGTTGATTTATTCATACTCTTAGCAAATACATCTTGCATTTCACTTAGGGGTGGTCACTAAGCTTTGAACACATTTACAACTCACCCTAGTGAAACTATCACGAAAACATGGCTCCTAAAACACGTCTAGGGTTAAAGAAATTGACATATAAGGAACAACAAGTGTAAGATTGGGAAACCTCTAACAGACAAGGGTCAAACCCCTTAATTGGACGTGACCTAGGACCACTATTTTTTTCGTAAAAGGAAACAGAAAAGATGGTCAACCATAGTGGAAATGAATTACAATCTCCACATGCAGACTTCAATTTTGACCCCACTCTACTAGATGAATTTCTTCTTAGAAACAAAGATAGAGTGTTGCACGAGTCATTGAACTAGGAGCCAAATTTCCCACCGAGAATGAAACAATACTACCTGTGAATAATGCTACTGAGGAAGAATGTCCCCTTATCAATATGGAAGATATTTTAATGCATGGACAAGCTTCTACCTCTTACGTAGAAAATGATAAAGTGGTCGGGCATAGAATGCCCTTTATCAAAGTGCCACGAAGAAACAAGATAGAATATGAGATAGGTGAAGAACCTCCACAATATGAGGATGAGGAACCTTTAGAAGATGAAACGACAAACCAAGCCATAATTCAACAAAAATCAGTAACCTAAGCCGAAAACTAGCTTTGCTAACTTCCCATGTATAGAAAGATGCAAATAAAAACACTCAAAAGTTGATGCCTAAGGTTAAAATCAATGAAATCCATCGCGAAAGCCAAGGAGAAGAAGACACAGGGTATCATCATGTTTACTTCCCTACTTCTCCCACTAAAGAACAATGGATCACATAGGAAGTGCAATCTATGAAAGCAACACTTCCGAGCTTACAAGACAACAATATAGGGAGCATTAGGAAATATCAATATGAAGAGTTATGCCCCTATCCCTTTGACAAGACAATGACACTTCAACCCTTTCCAAAGAAATTTGATATGCCAAAGTTTGAAAAATACAAAGGAAAATGAGACCGAGGCATCATGTTAAAGATTTCTACATGGCATGTCAATAGGTGTCTTATAGTGATAATTACCTCATCATACTTTTTCCCAAGAGTCTCGGAGGTCAAGCACTGGAGTTGTTTACACGCTTACCACGAGGATCAATTTTCACCTAGCCAGAATTGGTAGAAATATTCATATGTCACTTCTCGTATAATATAGAGAGTGATTTCACAATGATAGACGTATGTCGCACCAAAAAATGCCCAAATGAGACCTTCACTAGCTTCCTCCAATGATGGAGAGGGATATCTAGTCGCTTCCCTTGTGCTTTCCCTAAAAATCAGCTGGTTAGTATTTTCATTCCCAATCTCAACCTAGATATAGCTTTCGACCTCGAAATGCACTATGTACTTTTGAGGAAGTTATCAAGAAAGGGATTCAAATAGAAAAAGATCTCATTGCCAAAGGCACCCTCAAAACCCAATCTAGAGATAACCAAAGTGTCAAACCCATGGAAAAGCCAAATATCTTTAACAAAAATAAAAATGTGGTGGGAGACTAAATTTCGATTCCAAACATGTTCAACCGGTCTAAATTGGTTAACCTTTTAAAGCTGATTAAGGGTACAATTTAACCACCACCAAAGTGAAGAACATTCACCTCTCTCAATGAACCATTTTCAGTCATACTAAAATATTTGGATGTGGCCCACATGATGACCTATCCTACAATGCAACCATTTGACGACAACACTCTGAAACCTTCGTGGTATAAAGAGCATGAATATTGCAAAATGCATCATGGTAAAGGACGTAAGACAAACAAATGTCTCGTAGCTTTGCCATTATATTCAGGACCACATTGAAAATTGGGAGATAGAGGTGGATAACCCTAGCAAAACACAAACACCTATCGAGAAAATGGGGATTTATAAAGAACCATTCCCAAGCATGATAAGTTAGAAAAGAAAAAGCTGGATCAAGGAGATTCATCCCAAACTTATAAAGCTGCAAATTACTTGTATAGCAAAATAGATAACAATCATTATGATTCACTTATTAGATGTATTCACTCTCCTACGACCGTGTTAATACCATCCAGATCAAGGGAAAGGACTATGCGCAAAGAATAAGGCATGGCTGCATCATGATTTTGAAACCTCCTCCGTCAACCCTTCATACCGGTAAATATAACCTTTTAGAACAACTTGAAAAGACATCTACTAATATTTAGATCTTATATCTTCTCAAGATATCCAATGTGCATAAGGAAATTCTATACCAAACTCTTCAGGGGTCAGGAGTGCCTTTAGAAATTGATCCTACACATCTTTAAGCTGCGGTGGCAAACATCACACCGAGTGAACATCTTGCTTTTAATAATAGGGAAATCCCTACAAATAATCCATCACATAATCTTCCCTTATACATTGAGGTAGTTTTCACCTGTAGGAAAATCAAACGGGTGCTTGTGGATAATTGATTTGGGTTGAACATCTACATGCTTAAGTTGGTCAAACAATTGGGAGATACAGAGGAAGATCTTGAGTCCCATATTATCACCATCACCGCATACGACAACACAGAAAGGGAATCAGCAGGTACCATCACACTGCCTATGGAAGTAGGTCCCACTTGTCATCAGAAAAATTTTCATATCCTAGACTTGGAACTTACATATAACATGCTTCTAGGCCGACCATGGATTCATGCCATGCAGGCCGTGCCATCAACATTTCATCAATGCATTAAGTTGAAGCATGAGGGACATACGGTTACAATACCAGGAGATTCCGAGCCATTTTCTCATTTTAGAGCTCTTAATAGCTTTGCACGAAAGGGTACATATGCATGTCCCTCCGCAGATATAGCTGTCCCTCTCCAGTCTGAGGCCATGGAATCCCGAGTGGATTCGGATTCTCTTAGTTCTTGCACTCATGGGGCATCTACTTCAACATCTCCATTTGATTCATGGGAGATGAAAATATTGGAATATTGCTATGGGGAGTATAATGTACAATAAGCACTCTTAATGTCAAACCTCTCTTTGTCACCCAAGACTAGAGGTCGACCCAACTATTGATTTAGGATACCTAGAGAGGAACACACTATTAGGTGGTTCCTACGGAGGCTTGTTAGTTGAGGAGAAATTACTTGATCCACCCACAACTTAGGTCCTTGAGGATACTCAACCATCCTTTTATCGAACCACGAATATGAAAAATCTCGCATAATGATGTACTCCATGGGCTACAAAGGCCTAGGATGTGGGAGGAATGAACAAGGACAAAGAGAACCAGTCCCTCTTCTACATTTCAAAATAGAAAGATATGGCATTGGGATTCACCCTTATGTGGCACACCCCAACGATCAAGATGTGAATTTTCCAAAGTGTGATGATAGCTCTAACTATGTAGACATCGATACAGATTCCCATTATAGCCAATATGAGGATCTGGCCTCCACAAACCTTTTCATGAACAACGTTGTCCTAACCTTAACCCCCATAGAACCAACCCTTGACCTTATGTACCCTTCCCTTGTTGAATGGGACCAACAATGTCACGTGCCACTAGATTTATTCAAGAACGATGAGGCTATTGCAGAGTTCATGGGAATAAGGGATATAATTCCCATTGGAGATCACAAGAAAGGTTTCTTTATCGACTTAGACACCTGTGCCTACTTCGGCGAGGAGGCTGAACTTTGTGGTCAGCAAAATTTAAAGAAAAGTGAGGGAAAAAGTTCTAAAGAAAAGCCTCGGAAAAAATCGAAGTCCAAGTTGCATAGTGAAAACCTCTTTGAGGAATTGGCTGACAAATAAATAAGAAAATCAAAGGAAAAACAAAGTGACCATGCCAAGGATGAAAATCTCATGGAGACATCCTTAGATGAAGATATCAACCGCCTCCTAATCCTACGTGTATGGAGGAATTATCAAAATTGTTAGTCAAAGAAACCATTGATGTCAACATTGGTACCAAAGAAGATCCCAAGATAGTAAAATTGGGGGCATCACACTCACCAGAGAACAAAAGACGTTCACTATGTTATTGCAAGAGTTCATTGATGTGTTTGCATGGTCTTACAAAGACATGCCCGGTCTAGATCCATTTTGGTCATGCACAACTAGGTTGTGCATGCAAATGCCAAGCCTATCAAAGAAGATCCAAAAGATGCACCCAAGAGTGGCCTTGTTTGTTAAAGAAGAGTTGGAAAGATTGCTTACAAGCAGGATTCATCAAACCAATTGATTATTATAAATGGATATCGAACATTGTTCCTTTCCAAAAAAATCCTATAGGTATCATAATCTACATGGATTTTAGGGACATCAATAAGTCTTTCCCTAAAGATGATTTTCCTCTACCCAAAATTGATATGATTGTTGACTCAACAGCAGGGTACAAGATGCTATCACTCATGGATGGCTTTTTGAGTTATAATAAAATCAAGATCTTTGAGGAGGGTCAACAAAAACAACTTTTACAACTCCTTGGGGAACCTTCTACTATCAAGTGATGTCATTTGGCCTTAAGAATGCAGGAGCTACCTATCAGTGGGCCATGACAATGATTTTTCATGACATGATTCATGACATCATGGAAGACTACGTAGATGACATCCTGGGAAAGTCCAAAACAAGAGAGGATCATCCTATCATTTTACGGCATATCTTTGAACACCTACATGAATACAAAGTTAGGCTGAATGTAAAGAAATGTGTCTTCGGTGTGCTATCCAAAAAATTATTGGGCTTCATTGTGTCAAGACAAGGTATTGAGGTAGACCTTGCTAAAGTGTCTGCTATCACTGAAATGCCTCCACTTGAGAATATCAAGCAACTATGTAGCTTACAAGGGAAAATTCAAGCCATTCATTGATTCATCTCCCAGCTTGTAGATAAATGTCACTCTTTCACCAATTTTCTTAAAAAGGATGCCACTTTCATCGGGGACCCGAGCAACAACAAGCCTTTGTTTTGCTTAAACAGTACCTGGCTAATCCACCTATCCTCATGCCTCCCACTCCTGGAGAACCACTTTTGCTCTATATTTCTACTTCACAATTTGTTATTGGTGTGCTGGTCACACAATATGACCTTTTCCGTAAGGAGAAAGTGGTGTACTATCTCGAGTCACACCCTCATCACCTATGAACTCAATTATCCTCAAATTGAAAAGGCTTGCTTGGCCTTTGTTTTTACCTTTCAAAAACTTCACCATTACCTACTGAATACTAAAACCAAGCTCATATCCAAGGTCAAACCACTCAATTATTTGTTGTGCAAACCCACCCTCACAGGTAGAATGGCTAATTGGATCATTCTACTCGGTGAGTTTAACATAGAATTTTTCTGTCAAAAATTGGTTAAAGGACAAGTAATTGTATAATAGCTAGTGGAAGCACCTTTGCAAAGCACATAACCTTTGATTCTAGATCTACCAGATGCCTCCTTGCTCTACATTGAAGAATTTTTCATATGGTAGATAAATTTTGATGGATCTTTTACATTTCACGGTTCGGGTGCGGGAGTGGTCCTTATTACTCCTTCGGGTGATCATATACCATAGGCTTTTGCCAGGCTTCCTTGTAGGAATAACATTACGTAATATGAAGCACTCATTACAGGATGAAACTAGCCATCAAGTGGAATGTTCATCATGTTAAATTTGTCCGTGATTCATAGTTAATCATTAAACAGGTTAATGATGAATATAAGGTTAAGGATGACAAGCTCATACATTACAAAAAGTTAGTGGAAACTCTAAAGGAGCATTTTGTGCATCTCCTTTGAGAAAATCCCAAGAGCACTGTAACGAGCATCCGTGGATGCCATGCCAATGGTAGGGTCTATGCTTCATATTCATCCGAGAATAATGATATGCCATTCTTCGTAGAAAATCTACACTAGCCTATGTATGACATGCCAGAAAATTTCCTAGCTTGTGAGGTTGTTGGTCCCCATTCCCCATGGTACGAACCCATTTTCACCTATCTTAAGGAAAACACTTTCCGCCCAATATCTCCCATTCTGAAAAGCAAATCCTGATTCACGAGATAGCTCATTACACCCTTTTAAGAGGTACACTTTATCATCATGGCTACGATGTGAATCTATTACATTGTTTGGATGTGACAGAGTCAATCCAGGCAATCAAAGAAGTGCATGAAGGGGTATGTAGAGAACATACAAATGGAATGGTCTTAGCTAAGAAACTATTGAGAGTAGGTTACTATTGGCCTACCATGGAAACTGATTGTTGCAATTATGTTAGAAAATGTGTGCTTTTCCAAAAGTATGGAAATTTCTTCCATGCTCCATCACAGCCATTGCAACCAATCACTACCCCATGGCCATTCTCCAAGTGGGGACTTGATCTAATAGGAAAACTTACTCCTACCTCATCTAATGGTCATACACATATCATCATAGCTACAAAATATTTTACAAAATGGGTGGAGGCTGTCCCTTTAACCTATGTCACAGAGCAAAAATTTCTAAATTTATCATGAACCACATCATTTACCAATATGGTATTCTGTAGACATTGTTATGTATAATGGTAATTCATTTAAGAAAAAAAAATGTGAAAGGTCTTTGCCAATGGTTCCAAATTAGATTAAAATGGTCCAGCCATATTACCCTCGGGGTAATGGACAAGATGAGGAAAAAAACAAGACTCTGGTAAAGATAATGGAGAAGATGGTTAGCAAAATAGGTAGAAACTAGCACCTAAAAATCCATCCAGCCCTTTAGGCTTATGAACATCAATTTGCACTCCTACGGGTGTGACAACCTATTCCTTGGTGTTCGGGAAAAAATCTATCATCCCTTTAGAGATCGAACTTCCATCCCTGAGAATTTCTCTTTAGGACTATCTAGATAAGGATGAAGATTATCGAGTGGCAAGACTGGCTGAGTTAGAGCTTTGGATGAGAGGCGCATTCATGCTCTTAATCACCTGAAAGTGTATCAACATAGAGTCTCCAGAAACTACAATAATAGAATCATCCCTTGTTAGTTTGAGGTTGGTGATTTAGTCATGAAGGAAAACCAATTCAACACTAGAGAAGAGTGAGAAAAGAAAGGGAAGTTCAAACCACATTGGTTGGGACCCTATGTCATAGTCATCAAGTATAGCATATGGGCATACAAACTGGCTCACCCCAATGGTGATGAGCTCTGGGAGCCCATGAATGCCATGCATCTTAATCGATTTTATGCTTAAACATGGCACAAGGAGGTTAAATATCAAAAATACAAGAAAATCAAAAAAAAGAAAAAGAGAAAACAAGTCATCCACTAGTGAAAACCATGCAATTGTGGCACTTTGGACAAGTCTTTGGGTGAAAACCAATTTCCGGTGCCTTAGGAAGGTTCATTATTCACAAGCATCCTGCATTGGGAGGGTAGTGTTCTTTGGCCTAGACTTGGTTCTTCCTTCAAGATTCCCAGTGCGCACCATCCTATCAAGCTTTGATCCAGATTTTCCTTGTTCTATTCGTCTATGAAGGGTATGGTCTTTCACTATTTCCTATCTTACGCTGGGGGCAACTCAATGAATTCACCTTCTTGTTCATAAACACATGGCTTCTGCCCTTGTATATTCCGCATCTAATGTTGGGGGAATCCACGCTTTCTTGGTTACCTACACATAGCTTTGGAAAATCATTAGAAAATGTAAAAACAATAGAAAGTTGTTTCAAAAATGTAAAAACACTAGAAGATTGTTTCACAAAACGTAAAACGATAGAAAATTGTTTCGAAAATGCAAAAACAATAGAAAATTGTTTCAAAAATGCAACAACAATAGAAAATTGTTTCAAAAATGCAAAAACAATAGAAGATTGTTTCACAAAATGTAAAAACAATAGAAAATTGTTTGAAAATGCAAAAAAATAGAAAATTGTTTCAAAAACGCAAAAATGATAGAAGATTGTTTCACAAAATGCTAAAACAATAGAAAATTGTTTCAAAAATGCAAAAATAATAGAAAACTGTTTTAAAAACGCAAAAATAATAGAAAATTGTTTCAAAATGCAAAAACAATAGAAGATTGTTTCACAAAACACAAAAACAATAGAAAAATTGTTTCGAGAAAACCTAAACAATAGAAAATTGGTGCATGAAAACATGTATCTTACAAAAGCATTTTCTTACATTGTCTTGTTTCCTTGCTTTGCTTGTTTCTTGTATAGTGTTTTACATTCTTACTTTTTGGGTTATTTGTTGCTTGGGCGTACTTTATTAAGATTCATTTATTCTTGCTTAGATTAGATTTGTTCTTTCTTGTGCATATATGCGGTATGTTTTTACCTGTTGGTGAATCTTAGGAAATCATGATGTAATGTGTTAATTCATTATGTTCTTTAGTAAGCATTTGATTGTGTTTGTTAATAAAGCATGGTGAATCATGGTGTATTGTATTAATTCCTAGTGTTATTTGTTAGCATTTAGTTGTGTATTGCATGTGCTCTATTTTTTTATCATTCACATCACATTACCATCATTATCATCACATCTAACATCATCTATACATAATATATAAACAAAATGTAAAGTTTTACATCATGCATGTATGCTAAGCTAATCATCACATATCATATCATTAATGGGGGAAAGAGGGGTTGTGCATGATAAAAAATATATCCCCCAAACCAATATCATCATATCATCCCATCCATATAAATCAACCATAACACATGATAAATACATTTGATATCATCTAAGGATCTATCATCTAACATCCACAAGACATGTATATATCAAACATTGAAATCGATACATATAAAGTATAAAATCAGATAACTACATAACACATCCATAAGTGTTGAATCAAAACACGTAGCATGAAATAAGAATCAATGATGCCTACTCATGTCACAACGCATCCATACGTGCTGCATTAAACAAACGCAACATGCAATGTGAATCAACATATAGTAATTTCTTAAAAGGGGTATTTCACATCATAGAATTATGTCCACTCATGTCACGTGCATGAAAGTAAAAAAACAATAAAATCCACCATCTCATAACCATGTGTATCTAATCCAAAACAAAGTAATCCTCATATCTATATACATGTGTGTCAAATATACATCTATATCAAAAATGTATATGAATCAAAGTGCTCTATATCAAAAATGCCTTCAACTGAGACATACAAAGATGATACATCAAAAATGTCTGTCCACATACATACAAATTTCCAGATAGGTACTCAATATAATACATCATCGATACACAATGCCATAAAAAAGGGGCATGTGTCAGAAAGAATCAAGCCTTCATCATGAGGCATCATAAAAATACATGTATAACATAACTGTACATCATAATTGGCCTTCATAAGAGGCATACATATAAAAGAATCTGTACAACAAAAATGTGGCTCTCAACCATAGCTCTCGCCCTCACCAAGGCTCCCAGATTTTTCCTCTGGATGACGGAACACTGGAGGTTGGGATGGTGTTGGTCTAGCTAGCTGCTCTAGTAGAGGTTGTCTCACTGATATAGTAGAATGACCTAACCTCCGTGATCGAGAGCCTGATGCACTCGATCCACGAAAATTGTGGCGATCTTGCTACTTGCGCCTGGCGAAACCACTCGTAATGTGTAGTCTTATAGAATAGGGCCTCACCACCAAGCCTGGTGGCATCCCGTATCAAGTTGGAATCCCTAAAGGTGAGCGCGCCTAAAGGGTAGTATCTCACTCACTTATAACTCAGCCCAAGTCGCTCTCGGCTGTCTGCAGAGGTAGTAGCCTCTTGATCTCTCTTTGTAGTCATATCTTGTAGCTCAAAGACATGAGGCTTGGTCCCTCTATGCTAATAATGCCTATGATCATGTATACACATGGTCTCTCTCAGGCAACGACCATGTGCACTGTGATTAGGACTAATGAAAGAGGCTCAAATAAATTTGAGCCCCTTGTGCGTAGTCTCCCAAATCCGCCCCGCCATGCTACTCTGTCATCTCCGGGCTAGACCGGGCATGAGCCTGATCCCATTCTAAAATTAGGGTCATAATGTGAGCTCGGGCCTCATTGTACTCTGCACGGCTGTAACATACCAACCTCGAGCCTCACCTCTCTCTCTAGCCGTGTCTCTCTCAGCTATGAGCTATTATACCTGTACCTATACTATGCCTATCTACGCCACCGGGTCGGGGTTATGTGTACCTCGGGGCTGGTCCCTGAGGTGCTCTGGAAGACTATCCCTACTCAAAACCCTACCTCTGGGTGGCTGCATGGCTGCTTGTATTGGGCCCTACGGCCTTGGTCCTTGTGCTTGTGGGGCACCCTATCCATCATGTGGGATACCATCAAAGGGATCCTTTGGGGTCCGGCCCCAAGTACACTGTTTCTAGCTCTATGCTTTGCCCCTTGCCATACCTATACAAAGCGGGTGAATACTACTACCCAAGCTACCTCTAGAATAGTGAGACGTTGGGGTAATACTATCACATACCATGCTGCATAATCAGTTGTGGTCCCCGGGTCTCTCACCTGTCATAATGGGTCCCATACCTAGGGGACCACCTATGTGAAACTAGCCCTAGCTTAGGCCACTAGTATACGAGGCCCCATGGTCTCTACTTGGAGTCCCCTGTGTGCATGCCAAATATCTGGCTGAGGGACCCCCTGTACCCTACCAAGCTACCACTGGCACCTATCTACTCAATATAACTCCATGATATAGCTACGGCTGCCAATAAGAAAGTGCTCCACTAAGCACACGCTAATCTCTCGTGGCTTCCTCTAGCCACCTTTGGAAGTGCCTGTATGGATCCAAATGACATCTATCGCTACCCGGCTCATAAAACTCCGCCTATATATGAATAGGCTGCCAAGATGGCCACGTATATCTCTGCTAGCTACTACCCAATCCATATATGATGGCTCCTCGGGATCTCGAACTCGGAAAGGGACTACGGGGTGCCTAATACTAATTTGATCCCATGACCATATCTATAATAATGATGTTGGACCCACGGTCTTCTGACCGTGGTATGTAATCAGTGTAAATCCTAGTATAAATGGGCCAATATACACTGCCCCCAACAATATCTCTCACCGCTATAAATACCATGAACCAATGGTAGTAATCCTCTTGGGACCAAAGTCCCTATCTTATCAATGAGTAGGAACCCACTGATAAGATCCATGATGTAGAGAGGTCCCTAATGCAATGTGGGGTCAGAGATGCACTCATGTAATGTTATATTCATCCCATCGTGCAGGATATCATCAACACCAAACAAGGCACCGCATGTTTGCTCTAATCAGCCCCGCATCGTAGCTATACTCGATTAATGTGCCCATCATCAGCACATGAAGGATCCACCAAACATCCTCAATAGTCACTATCATCTCTCCTATGGGCAATGGGAACACTGACTCTCACCATGCCATCGCTTGGTTAGCGCAGTTAGGAGGCCGTGATCTAGTACAATAGATGGCATCTAAGCCATGGGGCCTAGCCCCACCGCCTCAAGTAATATTGCCATGGCTCACCGGTCGCGCTGGCACATACTACCCTCTAACTTAGTAATCCAAGTATGACACTCCCATGTCTATAAAACTAGTAGTCATCTCTGTAAAATAACACACCACTCATTAGTTCCTAGCATTTCCTCTAAAAATCTATCTCATCTTTTAGGGTTAACCCAAAAATCCTAAAAATTCTTCTAAGTGTCATGTTTTTGGACACTTTCCTATCTTTTTCTACCTATCTAGGGCACCTGCACACCCTTTTAGCATGTGTGCCATGTTTCTAGCACCTACATTTATGTGTATGTGTCAGTGCAGTGCGCCCTCTTTCGACACTGTGCGCCCTTTTTGATGTGTACACCACACATTGGGTTCCTACATTGGTGTGCATATACACCAATGTGTACAATTTCCATCTCCTTGCCTATGCCATGCATTTCATGTGTGTGCCCCATTTCCCACATATGCACATTCGCAAACATGTGCTTATGTGTGCACGCATGCATGTGTGTGTGTGATCCGAGGTTGTGCGTGTGTGCATCTCGACTCGCACTCGCGCCCTCGAAAGGATGCTGTGCCCCAAAATGGCACCTATGCACCCTATCTCATGCCCCGCACTGCACATAGGTGTGTGTATGCATTTTTCTACTCCTAAAGACCTAATTTAGGGCATTAATGACACAAATTAACAAGTAAGTTTTGATACTCATAAAGGGACCATCATCCGCATGTTGGTACCCCTAGGCGCATCCGCGCACCTCAAATGGTCTTGTGCAATCACCATGGTTCTCCTGAGTGTCAGAGCCTCACAGTAAAATTTTCTCAACTGCTCAGTTAAAATGAATTGGTCACGATGTTTTTACCCCCTGGTGGGGTATATTAACCTATTTTTCACCGTTTGGAAGGCCGGGAGGCCCGTTTCGATCGCCATTTTCTCCTCTGTTTGTTGTGGAATATTTATTTTTATTAAATAATTAATTTTTCTCTTCTTTTTCACTATATTGGGTCATTTTTGTTTTCTCGATACCCCTTTCTTGTCCTCAGCCAATTTTATTGCTCCCTGGTGATTTTTATTCTTCTACACACCCTCGTAAATAATTATTTTTCTTAATTTTTCTATAAAAACAAGGACATTATTTGTCGTTTGTTTCTCCTTTATTCCACCTAGGGCACTTTGTGTTACCCTAGGCCCTTAGCTTTCTTCTAATATTCACCATGGTTTGGAAAGCAAAAATAATAAAAAATAATATATATATCAAAAATCACAAAATAGGGAAATATTTTTTAAAAAAATCCTAAAAAGTAAAAAACCCCACAAAAATGTTAACTTTCTTATTACAAACTGAAACTTGTGTCTTACGCATGGTATTTTCTCCATATCCTGTTGGTTTGTCTAACATCTTCCCTGATTAATACGAATCATCGATCACCGGATTCACAACCATTCAGAAAGCTAGCTGCTTGCTTCATCTGTACTCTGGGGCACTTTCGTTGCCTAGTGTTGTTTTGTTGTGCAAAAATGCTTTTCATGGACTCCATGTCCATTGTCATTTCCCCTTGCATGTATCCTTGATCGGGCATCATTTTTAACCCTTGTGCGTCAATCACAAACTTGTGGATCTCTTCAACACTAATAAAAAAATTGTACATGTTGCCTTGACCATTGTTGGGTTGGATATGTGCGTTTGTATTTGTTTTCCTATTACATGAGCTTTGTTTCCTTCTCGTATTGCATTGCATTATTATATGTTGCACAGAGTTGGTATTTTCAGCATTGGAAAATCGTTCATAGTATGGCTTTTCATGTCACTCTACCTTTTTGTATGCTTATATTTTTCATAAGGACCAATGATGTAGTTCATATGGCAATATGATAATATCCAAATTGTTCCAAATAAACAACGGCTAAAGGCTAAGCTCTTCTCTCTCCTCTATATTTTTCTACATCACTTCCCTTTCACCCCTAACTTTCTCTTTCATTGGGACATCCTACCTCTTCCCCATTCTTTTGTCTATCTCTCACCTTTTAGATCATCAATCGGCTTCTTTCATCACCCCATCGACACTCAAGGGGGCATCTCTCCCTCCTACTACTTTTTCTTCTATCCCTTCAAAATTTTCTTTTGTCTACTATCTTTAAAGTGGCGTCACTTATGCCACCCCAAAGAGGGGAAAATGTACACACCTATAATTACACCTGAGTAATTTAAATACTTAAATTGCACTAATTATCTCCTTTCCCACAAATTGATGACATATTGTCAATAGTGCTCATCTTCTCTTCCATTGTCGTTAATTGATTACATTATGCTAGTTAATTAAGTTGCCTATCCAACACATACCCAAATTAATGGCCCTTCGTTAATCAACGCTTTTATCTAGTCTAATTAATTATTATTAATTAATTAGCCTCCCTTCTCATTAAATCAATAAATCTCTATTTAATTGGTTTAATTCCCTCCTAATGGTCCAAATCACACTAAAATCCATCTAAAAGCTTATAAAGGCTTGCACACGTATTTATTAATCATCTTGATTAATTAATACACCCCCTTTATCCACATGAGCCACTTGAGGACAAACTAAACCCTCCTAAATCTTATTCAACCCCTTCTAAACCCCCTTATCCATAACTAACTCTACATCTCCATTTATCACACAATCATGAGGATGTGTTGAATCCTTTATCTTTTGGTCTATATAAAGAGCCCTCATCCTACCTTTCTACCGACACCTAAATCTCTCAAGAGAAAAAAGTAAGCCCATAGTTTCATACTAATAGCCTTTTTCATTCTTGAGCCCTTCATCCACCATTCTTGAAGAGCTAATCCTCACACCCAAGCATCCATTGAAGGATCAAAGCAAGCAATATAATTTGATTGCCATTTGGACTATTTAGGTCCATTTTAAATGTTTAATTAGGCAATTAAGGGGAATAGAGTTCATGCATTTACATTGTGTTTTGATTAGATTCAAAGTTATTAATGTTTAAAGGGTAGGACTTGCTCACTTCTTCATCATGATGGTGCATATTTCCCATTTTTAACTAGGTTAGGGAGCTATTTTTAGGTGGTAGCTTTCTTGCTTTAAATTTGGTTAAATTTGTAGAAACACTTACACACACTAAAAAATAGGCTAAAAACAAGTCACACCCATAGAAGTCTCACGTAAGTTATTTGGTATATATCGACTATACTTTTTGATACTAGAGCTACTTCGAATGTTTCATTTATACTAAATTAGCATCTAAATTAAACGTAAAAGATGGAAAATGGATAATATTTTAGGCTTCCTTTACAACCTATATCAATTGAAGCCCCATTTAAATAGTGGGGAATGGACTTCATTGGTGAGATTTTAGATTCTTCAAGTGTAGGCCAAAAGTGGATATTAGTGGCCACTGATTACTTTACCAAGTGGGTGGAGGAAATCCCTACCAAGAAATATACACATCAAATTGTTATGGAATTCATTCTAAATCATATAATTTATAGGTTTGTAGTGCCTAATAAGATAGTTGCTAATAATGCTATGAGTTTTCGAGCCAAACCTTTGGTAGTCATATGTCATGAGTATGGGATCAACTTAGCATATGCTTCAAATTATAATCCCCAAGGTAATGGACAAGCAAAATCAAGCAACAAGAATTTGTTAAAGATAATTAGAAGGACCTTAGAATTAAACAAATGGAAGTGGGGTGAGCAATTAAAGTTTGTTGTTTAGGCTAATAGAATTACTGTCAAAAGAGATGTTGGAAAAGTCCATTTGATTTGGTGTATGGAACTAAGGCTCTACTTCCCCTACAAATGCAATTATCTTCTTACCAATTTATCTGAAAATTGGAGGACCATGAGGTTAGTCCCTATGATGCTTGTATTAATCAAATTTTTGAATTAGATGAAGAGAGAAGAGAATCCCACCAAAGACATGTGAAGTTTAGGGAGAAATTGAAGAAATTATTTGATAAAAAGGTAACTCCAAGAGATTTCAGTGTGGGAGATCTTGTGCTATTATGGGATAGCAGACATGAGGATAAGGGAAAATATGGAAATTTTGATGCATTATGGATGGACCCTTATTCTATTGATATTAGAATTGGTGAGCACACTTTTTTCCTAAAAGACTTAGATGGGGAATTTCTTGAGTTTCTGTTAATGGTAGGAACTTGAAACATTTCCTTGTGATTTCTCATAATCAAGGTACACATCGTTGTATAGAGTTTAGTATTTAGTTTTTATTGTCTTTTTTTGCATTTTTTTGTTTCGATTTTTGCTATTCCGTGGTGACAGTTTTTTGTTGCTTTCTTAGTTTGATCTTGGGAGGTTGGTTATTGTTTCTTTGCTTTAGAGATTGGTTCTTCACTCCATGGCCCAATGGTTTTTTTTCACATGGTCTGTTGTCTTCGTATTATGTTGTTCTTGTGGCACTCACTGGTAGTGCCTATTCCCGAGTCAGAGCCAGTGTTGGTCCTTGGTTTTAACCTCACCCCTTTTGGACCAGTTTTTAGTATATGTGGTTTGAAATAATGTTTATCTTCCTGTGTGGATGCATGAAGTTTTATATTTACTAGGTTGTTGTCGTTAAACCCTTCTCTATGGGCATAAATCACGTTGAGCTCTGTGTTGGTTGTAATTTGTCTTTCCATGTGTACCTATGGTTGTTTGGTCGTAGATGATGGGTTTTCCCCTTATTTTATTTTCCATGATCATGCCTTCTTTGTTATTTTTTTCCCAACATTTACATACATGTGGTCATCTTTAATTAGATGCAAAGCATGACGGGTCTATTTTGTGAACTTGTCAATTTTGTCACATTTGTAAAGAATGCCAAATTGGTCCCATGGCTTTGATAATTTCTAATTGGATATTTAACAATATGAAGTGGTGAAGAAAATTTCTTACTTTGACCCCAAAGATGTACACGTGTCATAAGATGAGTGGTTGTGGGAAGGTGGGGTTTTTTTATATTTTGATGCATTATGGTGAAGGGTGTGAAATTATAAGGAAAATTCCTAAGAATCGTAAAGGATACATGTGGAGGATTCCGCTAGATCCTATTTATACTAAAAATTTGGAACATCATTGTGGACATTTTTAAGTTAAAAGTGGGGAGGTGGGTCACCGGAGGATTTTGGAACTTTTAGCCTTGTTTTGAAAAAAGGAGTAAGGTATAAAAGCTGCAGAGCAACCCCATAAGTTCCCAAGTAAAGCCATGTGTTGAGTATACATCAAAGATGGGAGGGTGGGTTATGGAGGTATTTTGGAAATTTTGGATTTTTTTAAACGGTGAAAAGATGTAAAAGTGAGCCGCGACTCTGCTAGTGCCCTAGGAAAGCCAAATATTAAACTGATATTGAAAACGGTGGGTGGGCGGAATGTTTAAAAGAACACAATTCCTCCGAGTGGCATAAAATAAAAAAGGCCTCCCCAGGCCCGCTTAAACTAAGACTTGTTCCATGTGGATGAATCAAATTTGAAGTTACAAAATGGTAGACTTAATGGCTATGATCCAATGCTTGTATTTATACCACCATTAATGCTCACATGCAAACAAAAGACCTTGTGGTATGTAAATGCATTCATATTTTATTTATAATTTGATGATCTTTCATCATTTTTATCTATGAGGTGCTTTTGAAACTATTGTGGAGCTCAATTTATAGACTAGAGGGGTGTGAAAGTTGTTTTTGAATTAGAATTGCTCTGGCACCTACAAAACCAACATGAAATTCCCATGAATCGTGTTTGTTACATTGAAAAATCCATTAAAGATAAGTTAGGGTTATGAAGACGATATCATTTTCTTCATTTTATATGTCGGGGTTACAAGTGATCTTGATAGGATAATAGATACAAACTTAATGAATGCCGACTTGAATGATTTTTGTCAACAATTGAGTAGTGCCCACATGAGTGAATCCTTGAAGGTAATTCATGATAGTTGTATTTCCTTGGCGGTTGTTATTCCACTTTCTATCTAATGCCCAGAGTTAGTGTGGTATTGTGCGATGAATTATGAATCGAGAAAAGAGGAGTATTAAATAGGAGTGGGGATGTAGTGTTGACATTAACACGACAACCATAAGGGTAATTCTGAAATTACTTGTAATTACAAATCCCATTACTATTGATATCAAACTTCCCTTAAAGGATTATGAAGCAAAGAAGAAGGATTACGCAAAAATGATAAACACAAAGTGGCTCCTTACAGAGGGAAAGGCATTAACTAAATTCCCCAAACGGTTGGTTAGGGATCAATTTGTTGAAGAAGTTGAGGATATCATTGTGCTTTTGAGTTAGGTGCGAGGTTGGTAACTAGGTGAAATTTGATATTTTGAACTGGTTCATGTTTCCCTTCCTAGAAAAGGGTGGATTTTCCCTTAGAGAAGGAATTAGTTTAGGACCTTTAAGTTTCCATTCGAACAAGGGGCACAATGCATCAAACACAAAGACAACCGAGGTTATAAACTACCCTATGCTATCCCTAGCTGAAGAAAGTGCATCCCTCTAACGATGACTCGAGATAGATTGGTCCTCTTCTTCATCCGAGATGATGACAGGAGAGTGAATGTGTGTTTCACCCTTCCTCTTGCTCAAGGATGGTATGCGATAATGGACATGATGGAAAGGGTGTATTTTATTCGTATTTCTTTTCTAGGAATTAAACTCTCTTCTCCAATTCACGCATTTTCTTGGATATGGTAGGCAATATATCAATGGAGGTTTTTTCATACAATATGTATGACTCCTTAGGAATTTATTTTGAAATAAACTCTTCATTACATTAAAAGGCACATTGAAAATTGGTCTACCCAGAAACACGAGGCCTCCTTTCAAACTTGTATCTCTTTAAATCCTAAGGTGTTTTCATGTGCTCCTATCTAAAAATATGGAAATACATGACTTGGAAGGAGGCAAACATAGGATTGATTCTGATCAACCTAGTTAGAAGTGTTATACGGACCTATTTATATGTCAATGGTCCTTTGGTGTGTCCTACACATTCCACTTCAAACAAGGCTTTGAAAAAGCTTCATCCATGCCACTCGGGTTGAAAATATGATTCAAATCTTCCGAGGAAATATCCTTTGAGCTATGTGCCATGATTATCTTTACCATTCCTCCTGGTAGAATATTCTATACTCAAAGTTATGAAATAAATACATAATTGCAAAGGAATTGAATAAAGTTTTATATCCCAAAGGAAACACATATTTCGATTTGGAAAAATATTGCACTGAGGTAAGAAGGATTTTCTCGAGCCACAAGGGAAATTTAAAGACTAAAGGAAAGTATAAATGAGAAAACTAGTAAACCATGGTGATTTGATAGACATCCTATATAGCATTTAAGTTAGTAAGATGAGAAGTGAAGTACACTCGAGCCTAATAATTTTTTCAAGAGATGAGCGTCGGTATTTGTCATGTCGTGCAAACATCTAGAAATGCTCAGTGATAATTTGAGATGATTTCTTAATCAATATCTGAGGGGATGGTTCAAGTAACCTGTTAAAATCAATAACTAGACATCCCAGTCAGAGACAAGTGGAGCCTGTAAAAAATGACTCATGTTTTGAACACTTGGTAGTATAAGATGAAGTGCATGAGTACCATTTTTAGAATGAACATGTAACAAGGAAGTATTCCCTCGAATATTCTTATTTTTGGGGGAAAGAGATTTGAATTGAGAAAGATCATATAAAAGCATGTAAAAGAAATGAGAGAGTGTGGGGAATTTTTTTATTTTTATGAATTTTTTTGAGAAAACCATCTTCTTGAGAAGTCATCCGAGAAACTTGTTTATTTCCTATACCTTTGAATTTAATCATGCCAAGTTGGTTGCAAGTGTACTGAGACATTGACGAGATCTAAGATTGTTACGAAAATTTCCATAGGTGATGAATTTAATAAGTTTTGAATTAATGTGTGTTGATCATGGGAATTATTGTGTTTTCTTCATTTCAAAATGTTTTCAAATAGTCTTTCTTGTTCTGTTGCAATCTTATGTTCAAATATCCGTAAGTCACACAAGATCTCATATATGTGTTAGTATTATGACATTTGCAATATCATTATGATAAGATTTTTCATCTTGTAATGCAAATAACAATTTAAAAGAACTTTAATTTCATTATGTTGACAAAGATTGTTTGTTAGTCTATGAGTGTATCTTAGATGTGATGAACTAGGGATTTATAATGTTTAATTGAGTCTTTAACATAAGCCTTTGTGTTGAATTCTCAAAGAATGTATGAATCATGTATGCTGGGCTTCCATTGTTACAAACCTTCTAGTTGAAATAATATTCTCGGCTATCTTGAAGCATTTTTTTGTGAATTTTCCGGTATTTATTAAAGGTTCTCAAATATCTATTATAATTAACTTTATCTTGCTTAACTTCCCACAAAAACATTTGAAAAAATGAATTTTTCAAGAAACACCCCTATTTGTTTTGTCTATCCATAAATGAACAAATTCCAATGCCAAAATATGTAGAAACAATCAAATTTTAATTAATGTCTCTAGTAACATGAATCTTATCCATAAAATATCTCCATTTTATAGAAGTGACAACTCGTGAGAGTTAGATTTTCATGTATTGATCATATTTTCTCAAGGTCATCCTAAAAATTGTGCAAAGAAAGATTTGTTAATATTCCTTCATCAAAATATAGGTTACAAAATGGGTCCTCTCACCCTGGTTGAAGGCACAACCTAAAGTAGTGAGGGTAGATCAAACCCTTAATACAATGTTATCCATTTTTCCTAACGTCTGAGTGACAAAGTGTCACCAAATTTCATCCCCATCTACAAAACAACTTATATTAAGATTTGTCTATCTCTAAGCATCCTTCTTGGTCTGTGATGCTATTCAACACCTAATGGATAATCAATTTGGGTACCAACACAGTTGATAGTTATCTTGTTGGCATGATCTATGTAAAGGAACATAAAATGTATTTGCATCTTCCTGAAGTGAGTTTAAGTGTTTTTGAGCCACCTTATCGGTTCATCTTGTTGCGATTAACTAGTTCTTTTCATTTAAGTTGATGTATAGTTGATATTGAAAGAACAAAGAATTTAGACTAAAATGTGGTTTAATACAAGCCTGTTTATCTTAAGGAAAAAGGATTGAAAGTTTTCGGTTTTTCTATTCTTATTTTGGGCTTGACTTTGAGCACCTGACTTGAGGGTCTTATCATTGTTCATTATTCTCCTTGTGGTCATTTTGGGTTGGGTTCTATCTTTTAAAAAATAGAGTATCCTATTCCATTAGTTCATGTGATGAGGGTGAACTTGGGTTGGCTTGAATGTATACTTCAATTTGTTAAGGCTTGTTTTCACTTTCTTGCCCATTTTTCCATCAAGCGATGGGTAAGATTGTGTGAGTTGAACTTGAAAGGAAATTGTGGCCACATAGGTGTAATCTATTTTAAAATGTGTCTCTGTCACTTTTTATTTGGGAAAACTAGAATAAAATCTCAGTCGTCGATGCTACTAACATTTGGAATGAATTTTTAATATTTTGTTATTGGTTTTTTTATTCTATATACTATTTTAACTAAAGGCATTAGAATAACATTTTTAGTTTGTGGCTTCGTGCTATAGTTGTTGTCCTCATTTGTGCGATTGGAAAATTCTATTTTTGGTTTCGAATTTCTTGTGATGTTGTAAATATCGATTCAGTATCGAATAGTTATTTGTGTTTTCAATGGTTGTTGGAGTTGAATGTTCTCTTGGTCATATCTGTCTCAGTTATTTTAAAACCTGATATGTATTCCTCTTTTTAGGAAGGAATAAGGAGATCTTATCTCATCTTTACTTGTTGTCATCCCTTCTCTCTATTCTGAGTTAAGGTATTCAATATTGTTCTCTTCAAACTTTGAAGGAAGATATAAGTTGTCTCTCTCTCTCTCTCTTTTCATTCATTCTTTCATCTATTTTACTCCTGTGTAAGGAGATGACCTATTTAGTTACATTAGTTTGAAGGAATTACAGAGTGGGTAGTTGGAGGATAAATATTACTTTCTTCTCCTTGACTAATGCTTTGATAGGGATGTAATTATTGTTATGTGTGACCAATTCCAAGTGCATGTAAATTAAATATATATCCTTTATCAAACTTGTTGATGCTAATCCTAAAACTTAGGCTAGAGTTGGCCTTAAATTTGGATTTAGTTTCTTAAATAAGAAACTCTTACTTAAGGTGTTGTTGGTTCATCCTAAATTTTTTCATAAAGTTAAATGAGCTTGGCATTAGATATTCTAGGATGGGGTAAATTAATGTTGAGTATTTTGGATCATTGTTTATTTAAAATAATCCTATTTCTATGAATTATTAGAGTTAGTATCTTTTCCTTTTGGTTAGATAGAATGAATCAAGAGATGAACCATCAATACCTATAGTTGAAATGTGGTAAGTGATCTAGATGAAATATTACTTATAGGAAATAATTATTTTATGAAATCATTAGTTGAACATTGATTTGATTACTCCATGATATTTTCTTAATGTTAATATGGTTTATCACTTTGTTTCTTCCTCTTATGACTGTTATTTCTTTATGATGTATCTTTCTATAATGCTTTAACTATTTCATAAAAGTAGAGTTCTTTTTATGAAATAGTTAGTTGAAAGTACATCATTTTAATGTTTAGTGATTAGCATGCTAAGTTCAATGAACTGATTCAGTGCAACAACATTTATAGATGGACTTCATAAGTGATAAAAGGAGAAAAGATCCTTTTATGATGTGCTTATGTTTACCTAAAGACTGGATATTTTATGAGGAAAAATGATTCATTATTGAGATGTATTTGTAAGAGAAAATTTATATTTTTAATTGAGCTTATTGATGTTGTTTGACTCTAAAGATGTCTGAAATGTTGAACTTGTAAAGTATGTGTTCCACTTAGATGAATGGAAAATATTGTGGTTTATCTGTACTTAATGTGTCATTCTCTTTGTATATTCTAGGAAGGGAATTGTAAGTTTATTTTAATTCTCTCTTATACATATCTGTAATGAACCCTTTCAGTTTGACTTAAAATGAACTATGTGGTAAGGGAATTAGATACACTATCCCTTTATTGTAATGTAACTTATCAAGTTGGCATTCATGGTGATCAATTAACTAATCACTATGGTTTATTAAAATGATGATAATGGAAGTAAAAACCCATTATGATATCTTGTATAATGTAAGAGGTTGCAATGAATCCTAATTCTTAATAAGAAAAAGGAAGACAACTATTCGAAATGATAATCAAGATTGTTTTAGAATCCTTTGAAATTAAGCCTAATGTCGTCTAGGAAAGAGGAAGATGTACTTCCTCTTGACCAATACCTTCATTGGGATAAAACAAATGAAAGGTAAACATGAATATATAGTAGTAGAATTCATCTCAAAGAAGTCTAATATAAAGGAATCTGATTCAGAACTTAAACAAGATAAGTAATGGTTAAGTAAAATAAGTGAACCATAATGTCTGTATGTTGATTCTGTTTTAAAGAGTTGTATCCTAAAGTAGGAAGTTAATGATTAAAAAGCAATATTGATGTTTCTGTAAAGTAATTACAACTCATTTATGGCTGGCAACCTTAAGGGTTAATGAGAATAAGGGTTTGACAGGTTTTTGTAATTAGACCTTAATTTATGGAAATAATTAGGTAATTATCTTCTTTATTTGATATGTACATCTAGATAGGATGACTCTAAGAGATGTTGGCACATGCCAATTGTAGTATAGTACCTTCGTGAATAATGGGGTCTTCACGAGGATAGTTTGTTGTAATTGACATGTTGCAACACCCTTCAGAGTTGAATCATTTAGACTTACATAACTTGTGCTTAGTTATACCCTAGGTTAGGTTAGAAGCATGACTTAGTGTCAGGGATATCTCAATGAATTAGGATAACTAGACACACATGAATGACTTAGGTCGATCGATTATGCCTATGTATCCTTAGTTCTCGCAAGTATTCCTCTACAGTAAATAATGTTGTTATCCTTGGTTAGGGTAAAACCTTGAACAAGTGGACTAACAAGAATCAATAAAGACCATTCTAGATAACGAGATAGAGTGGGGTGAGGGGAATTGTTTGTTTGATGAATATGTTGTCGAGGAATAGTAGTATGAATATTATGCTGGAAATCTTTGGCCAAAGTATCGCAAGTTTCTTGGTTGCATTTTCTATGTCACCTAGTTTAAGAGGAAAGATTTTAGATGAATATTGGTAAAAAATATTTAGATAGGCCTCTTAAATAGAACACTCAATACTCAAAAAAGGGTAAGAGAACCATGTATACCTAGTATAAAATTCAATGAGTTATCATGAGTGTTCGGTGTTTCACCGAGTCATTACTGAACTACATAAGGTTATCTATTATGAGATTGATTGGAATGGAATGTATGTTCTGAATTTTGATTATTTGAAATAAACAACATTATTATAAAAAAAAATTCCCTTGTTTCTAAAGTAATAAAATGATAATGCTACATATTTGGGGTTGAGAAAATATGATCATCAAGTTATCTTGAGTGACTGAATCTCAAGGAAGTAATGAAGGAAACCCAAGATGGCTTTGGATAACTTGTTGGCTGAGGCCATCTTGACAAAATAAATGATAGAATAAGAGATACCTTTAATCAACAAGTCATCGACATACATAACTAATATAAACATGGAATAATTTAGCCATAAAATGTAAACATTTGGCTCGAGTGACACCTAGTAAACTTGGAAGCAATAAGAAAGGAATCCATCTTAGCATACTAATCATGAGGGCTTGTTTGTGGCCATAAATATAATTCCTAAGTTTTCAAACAAGGTAGGAATATTGGATATATCCTTGTTGCTTTTGCTCCATATAGATTTCTTCCTCTAAGTCACTGTGAAGTAATTCACTCTTAAATTCCATTTGGTAGGCATTCCATATTTTAGCAGTAGCTATGGCTAGGGTTAGTTGAATAGAATTCATCTTGGTGATAAGAGAAAAGGTATAAAAATAATTAACCTTGAGAATATGGGAGAAACCATTAGATACGAGTTGTTCCTTGTACTTTTTGACAAAGTCCCATCAACACCATACTTAGTTTGAGATATCCACCTAAACCATACCATTTTTATTCCCTTAGGAAGAGGGGTGAGATCCCAAGTATGATTCTTAATGAGAGAGGAATATTCTAATTCCATAACATAATCGCACTCAGAATCTAATTAGTCTCCCAAAAATATTGTGGATCAAAAGAAAAGGTGAAGAAGGAATGGGTACTAATGAATTTTGATTGAGTTTGTCTCTCATCTAAAGGATCTCTTATCAAATCATGAACACTCTACAATTTTTGCCTAGACTAGCAAGGACTAGGAGGATAGTCAAGCTCATAATATTTCAAATCATTACTTGAGTGAGAGGGAGCATAGTCATTTTCATTACTGCTATTAGAATCGGTAGATAATAGAGTGGGAGGATATTAAATGGGAGGCCTAAGATCAACAAGATCATCTCGAATAGTCCGAATCATGTTTAGAGAGGGGCAAAGTGACCTCTATAGGTAGAGAAGTGGAAGTGGGAGATGTCTCTTAGAATTTCAAAATTCTTTCATTATAGATCTCATGAGTGGTTGGGTTCAAAATTATATAACACTTCACACCTTCGGGATGCCTAACGAATATATAATGTTTGGATTGTGGTTCCAAGGACTTGTGTTTCTTCTTGGGTATTCAAGCCATGCCAATTGAACCAAAGACATGAAATTTGTCAACATCAGGTTTGCGTCCATACCAAGCCTCAAAGGGTTTCATCCATTTTACTTCTTTGTGTGGAATGTGGTTATGAATGTATAAAGTATAATTCATAGCTTCTATTCAATAATGTGGTGGAGGGGATTTAGATTGGATCATGTAGTTGGTCATGTATTTAAGGGTTTTGCTCTTCCTTTCTACAACTCCATTTTATGGAGTGAAAACAATTTTATGCTACAAATAAATTCCTTTCAGAGGTGTAAAATTGGTCAAAATTATTTCTCACATACTCCCCTCAATTATTTATTTCTAAGAACCTTGATATACCTTTCAACTTGTTTCTCAGTGAGATCCTTGAAGTTTCAAAAGAGGTCAAAAACTTCAGATTTCTATTTGATAAAATACACCCAAGTGTAGCATGAATATACATCAATGAAGGTAATCATGTATTTATCTCTAGTGAATGAAGAAGACAAAAGGAGGCCAAATATGTCAATATGGACTAGCTCTAAGGTATGAGAATCTCTCTAGGATTTTCCCTTGCCAAAATTATCTTTAGGGTGATTCCCAAGGGAACAACCCTCATAAAGACCCTTCAAAAAAATAATGTGAGGAAATCCATTTACAATCTCATATTTTCTCAATTGCTAAATGTTAGGGTAGTTTTAATTGCTAAAACATTTGTTCTATAGCTTACTAACATCATCGGTAAGTCAATAAGGAAATGGGAGAAGAGTAAGCAAACAAGTGGGAAAAGGTTTATAACTAGGCCTACTCGTTTGTCTTTCCCTATGCCACTATATAATCATTATGAAACTCTCTAATGATCATCGATTTAGGGTTAAATTCCACATGTATCCCTTGACCAATGTGGGTAATTTGGTAAATTGATAATAGATTAGTGGAATGTTGAGGAACACTAAATACATCATTGAAGGTTCGACTATCAAATTCAACTAATCGACTACTATAGTGCCCTACCTTAAGACATCAGAAACCATACCAATGTGTCACTAAAAATTTGGGTAGTTTTTTTAAAAAGTGAATCTAAAATAATAGTAATGTCTGCTTCAATGTTTCTCGTTAGTAATTTATTTATTCTAATTTAATTTACACAAAATTATCTAAACACCCCAATAATAATTTAATTATTTTATCCTATAATAAGTTACTAGGGTCACCATAATAATTCTACACACCTTATAATTTAATTAGTTTCCCCCTTTGTTTATTAACTTTCCCACACACCCTTCTTTATTTTATTTCCCATTCCCATTATAATTACCCATGACTGAAAGTATGTAGGGTTAATTGTGGACCCTAGGATCAAAGAGATCTCAACCCTTGATCTAAATTTTTCCCTAAGGATGCCCTAAATTATCCTTATGTAATTCTTTTCTTTATTTTCCTCATTTTTTTCCTTATCATTTGCAAGTTTCTTGGATATCCATGGAGCTTGATCTCATGGACTAAAAGCATATTATCCTTCTCCTTATTGTTATTTGTTTTGTTGTGTAATTTCTTCCAGATGCATCCTATAGTTTGATTTTTGAATACCCAATATCAAATATTTGATCTTAATTTGTTGTGAAGGCAACTATTCCTATTTATGTATTTAAGAAATCCAAAATGAAATCAACATTAAGCAAATCAAATTCAAAATGGAAATTTTCTTTAAGGATTTGTACGGCGGTGGATCTTGTGTGTCTGCAGTTTTGAGAGGGCTTGGCCATGGTTTTGAGAGATGAGGGTCTGGGATGGGGGGAGGTTTACGTAGGGGTGTGGAGCCATGTTGTGTGGGGATGGAGGTGGAGCCAAAGAGTGGGCAGCACAAAGAGTGGGTGAGTGGGTAGAGGTTATGTGGAGGGAGGAAGCGGGGTGTGGTAGTGTGGATGCATGGTGGGGGTTTCATGTAGATTGAGAAGTGCATGTCCCCTCCCTATTTCATTTCCTTAGATTGAAACTTGTAAATTTTCTCATGCAATTCTTGTTTACAACTTTATATATATATATATATATATATTATACTATATTATAACATATGAACTAGATTTAGTATATTTAATATACTTATATTATATATTATAATAAAATAATTTACCAATTGTAAAATGATAAAATATGATTTGTAAACACGTATGCTTTTCTAGTTGAAAATAATGGAATTTTAATGGCAATTATACACATATACATATCATGTTAAATTAAGTGTAAATCAACATCACAATAGGATCTACTTTAAATCTGAAACATTTATGATAAGTTGGTTATAATCACAATAAATCTAACCTATGTATCATCCAAAATGGTCCTCTATGATATAAACTTTTCCATGGGAGAGAAATACTCAATATGTATATTTAATTTAATGCAAGTACCCATTAACTTTTCCCATGAAAAATAGAGTGTAAACTAATTTCATCTCTTGTACAATGCCATTAAACATTGCAAGAATGATAACTATTACAAGTCTAACCATTGCTTCCAATAAATCAACTTTCCTTCTCAAATAATGATTACAACAAAATCTTATTAAAGGAAACATTTATTACAATATTTCATTTCCAAGAAGCTTAAACTAAATATACAATATATTTCCAAAATACATAACTACTCAAGAAATCCCATTACAAGCTTCTTTACAAGGTTGAAGAGAGATTTCTCAAGCAAACATGACTCAAGTTTACAAGTAATACCAAATAAAAAAATGGAGAATTTACAGAAAATAAAAGCTTCCACATAGCCAAATTCTTAAAGATACAAGGAGAGTGATGTCCACAAAAAGATGAAGAGGGAAATGAGAAGCCAAGTTGACAAGAGACTCAAATTATCTTCCACTTGAGCTCCAACTTCAAATTCTTTCAAAGAACCAACACAAGGAGAAAAAATTTGTTTAACCACCCAACCTTTAGGCATGATTACATGCCTTTCGAAGATTGGAAGACATGCTAGCCTCCCCAAGCCCATGGGGAGAGAGATAGCTTCCGCAAAGTTTGAACAAGATAAAGGAGACATAACAACATCATTTTTTCACAAATAAATCAATCCAAACACTAAGATGAACACCAAAATTTTACAAAGAATGAAAGGAGGAGAAACCATATTCTACCTCCAAAATGGGGAAGAGAAGAAGAAATATCCAAGGTGCCAAAAATGTGGTCCAAACATTGGATGCACAAAAAAAAGAATGTTCACAACCTCTTTATTCCTCCCAATCATCAAAGCCTCCTTATTTCTCCATCCATTCACAAAAATCCTTCTTGGGAGGATTTTCAAACCCATTGGGTTTCCTCTCCAAGAATGGGGAAGGGGGTTCAAACCATATGAACCACCTTCCCCACCTCAAACCATATGAGGGGAGTAAAAAAAGAACCTACATGGCTTGCCCATCAAGCCATGAGGTTTGAGAGGGAAAATCCCTCTCTCTTCCCCCATAAACTCCAAAATCCATCATGCCATATGATGGATGGAGAAAAATAAAACAACACAAAACATACTCAACAAATAGCAACACACAAGAAATAACAGACACATTTTAAACAAAACATGACTAATATCTATCATAAAATGAGCTTAAGACGCCTACCTTCAAAATCTCTCCAACATTCTATCTTTTCCACTCCCTTACCCAAGCAAGCTCTAGCTCCTAAAATAACCAAGTCCCCAAGCAAAAGCTCCAAAAAAAATTATCTTCTTCCCCCATGACGGATAATTTTAAGAGAAGCCAACAAATTTCCTCACCAATGAGGGGGTGACATGTATCACCCCTCTCTTCCATCTAAGTCAAATATTCTCAAAATAAAAGGGAGAAAAGATAAACTGACTTTTAACAATCTTCTCCCAAATTGCCCAAAATGAAAAATAAAAAAAACTTGTTTAACTTTTAACAAACACACATACTAATCCATCTTACATGGATGGTGACAAAAGAGAGGCAAAATGGGAGTGAAAATACCTTTATGACTTGAAATTAAACCCCCCTACCTATTAGGTAGGGTCTAATGGCATTTTTCATGCTAAGTGAACTCCCAAACTTACAAGGGTCACTTAAAATGCTATAAATAGCCCAATTTCGGGTTTAGCACATTTGTGCATAAGCGTAGAGAATGTGGGGCCCACCCAAAGGTTCACATGTGACCCTAATACCCTCTAATTAATACAAAATTATCCAAACACAAAACTAAAAGTAGGTGGGGACCATTTAGTCCCCAAAACATGATTACTTAACAAACTAAAACATCCTAACAAGATTAATTTTACATGACATACTACATTAGAAATGAGGGTCACTAATGATGCCCAAAATAATGAAATCTAATACTAAAGCCTCATATAGTTAACATGGTTAGGACTTAGCCCCATGGACCGCTTATGCAAAATTTGTGTAGCCACCCTGAAATGGACATTCTCCTATGACTGTCACCTGCACACTCATTGCACACATTAGACACACATGTCCAATAAAATGTGAATCAATCTACTAAATAAGTGATCAATGAAATATATGATATTCTAACATTGTCATGGAATTGTATGTACAAAAACATGGTCAATTACACCCAATTTACCATTAGTTAGCCATATAGAAAAATATAAATGGCATACATCCATAAAAATTAGACATGCGACTAAGAAAAGTATCCAACATATATCAATTAGGTCCAAACAACATCAAAATAAGTTAGTATCCACAACATCAAATGAAAAGGTGTCAACATACTAATCAATTCAAATTGGCGTTACGCGCCCAAATCTCCATACATGTCCAAGAAGGTCAAATCTCATAACATAATGTCCAAACTATATCAAAATCCCTGTCAAATCATGTCTATGAATAAATAAATCAATAGGTAATTGAGGCTATAAAAATGTGGGCACTACATCCCCCTCTCCTAAAATTAGACTTCCTCCTAGAAGTCACTGAAAGAGATAGGGATATCTAGCCCTCAATGGTGTAGCATCCTCCCAGGTAGCTATTGTCTCATCATATCTATCCCACTACACTCTAACCTAGTCCAAGTCTCAAGCCCGAAGGGCCAAACTCTGGTTCTCCAAAGATATGTACGAGCTCTAGCCTCCCTTTGTCCTCTTTCCTCTACATGTAATGCCAACCAATCCAAAACATGAGAGACATCAAGTACATATCTACGTAATATTGAAACATGAAAAACATCATGGGCACATGCAAGGCATGGTGGAAAAGTTAGGAAAAAGGAAACTAAACCAATGAACTCTAAAATATCAAAAGGCCCCACAAAATGAGGTGATAGCTTAGAACCCTTTCCATAGTGGATTGGGATCTTATGTCGGTGAACTCTCAATAAGACTTTATCACCCACTGCAAAGTGATAATCAATCCTCTTGGTGTCTACATATGACTTCTAGCATGCTCTATCCTACCCTAGAGGTTATCTAATTACAGCAACCTTCATGCTCTAAGTCTTGAAGATAATCTTGTCCCAGAATAATATTATTATCTAGTCTATCCCAACTCAAAGGTTTCCTGCAAGGTCAACCATACAAATCCTAGTAGGGAGTCATACTAATGGAAATTTGATAGCTATTTTTGTATGTAAACTCAACTAAATGAATATAATCTTCCCACTTCTTCTACGGGTCCATCACATATATCCCGAACATGTCCTCCAATACCGATTAACCCTCTTTGTCTATCCATCAATATTTGATTGCTCTCTCAGCTCTCTGGGGTATTAGGATTGCTAAGAATTTGTATATTGAAAAAATTCTGATTGAAGGAGACTCTCTTAATATTATTAACAATCTCAATAATAAACACCCCCCCAGCTGGACCGTCAAAAGTTTCATTCATGAATCCATAAGTATCTGTGGCACCTTCAACATATGCAACTTCATGCATACTTATAGAGAAGGTAATAGAACTGCCGATGTATTGGCGAACGAGGGAGTTGCAAACACCCATACAAATCTCACCATTTGGAATTATCATGATGCCATCTCAGATAAGCTTGGAAAGATCTTGGAGCATGATAGAAATCCTAGCCGTACTGGTTAGTTGGATTTATTGCATGCATTATGTGCTGGCAAACAGGTACACCGCTGCAAACCAGTCACTTCGCCCTATGCGAAATCAAAGGAACAGCTACCCTTCACATGCTTTCTGGGTCTTTAATAAGCCTGGTCCAGAGATGTTAGTTTGCAGTTTGATCACTGTTGTTAAGCGACTGTTGCTGTTAGTTTGTTGTTTTTTTGTTGTTTAGTTGTTGTTTTGTCGCTGCAGCTTGGCTGCTTTCTGCTCTGTTTCATTTTTGCATTTTGGAGTTTGGCTCCATTTGATCTCCTCTCTGTATCCGGATTTTGATCCTTTCTCTGTTCTTCTCTTGCCCTTTCTGGCTGTTGAGCTTTTTTGTACAAGGGTATAGTCCCTTTCAAAAAACTAATTTACCAATAATTAAAAAAATATTTGGATGGTATCTTTGAGCTGAAATTAATATGAGTACCGAGAGAGACCTGAAAGGAAGTCTAGAAAACTGATGTGTAAATGGTATCCCTATCATTGATGATGGTCTTTTAAATCCCATGCAATCTAAAAATATCCTCCATAAATACTTTGGCGATAGCTTATGCATTATAGGTGACCTTAGTTGGTGAGAAATGCGCAAGCTAAGTCAACTTATCCACAATGACCATAATGACATCATGATGATAAGAAGATATGGGGTGTCCTACTATGAAATCCATGGACATCACATCCCATTTCCACTATGGAAAAGCATGAGGATGTAACAATCTGTGGAATGAGAATGCTCTGCCTAGACCTTATGACACTCAAGGCAACGTGTAACAAAATCTACCGTCTGTCGAAGACTAGGCCAATAATATAACTTCCTAATATTTATTTTCTTTTGGATGTGTTGCATATTGATCTTGATGAGCCTCTATGAGGATGAAGCTATGCAGATCACTTGAATTAGGCACATAGATGTGCCTATGGTACCAAATTAAACCATCTTTCTATAAAATACACCCTAAATATCTACCCTCTAATCAACTCAGTAACTCCAACATCTATCTAGCTCCCTCTTAAAACCAATCCTCTGGAAGATGTTCAAGAATCTTGCCTCTCAAATCTGACTACAATGTCAATGAAGCAATCACATGTTGTCATCTACTAACTACATTTTTAATGACATTTTCCTTTCCTTTGATGTACTACACCTCCATGTCGTACTCGCATAGGAACTCCATCGACACCGCTAACGAGCGTTAAGGTTGATTGTGAGAAGATATGCTACAAACTATGGTGGTTTGTCCTCAAAGTAAAAGGTCTACCCAAAAGGAAATGATGCCAATGACCAAGCACATGAACGACTACTGCAAGATCTAAATCATGGGTAGGATAGTTAAGCTCATAGTCCTTGAGCTTACATGATTCAAAGAACATAACTGAACTACTCCCAAACCCTCGAGTGATGCATCAGTATAAACAAAAACATCCTATGTAGGTTCCAAGACTGTTATGATGGGCATTGTGGTTAACCTTTCCTTAAGCAACTGAAAGGCATGTACACACTTTTTGACAATCAAAATTCTTCCCTTTTCTTTGAAGGGAAGTAATAGGGTGAGAAATCCTAGAAAAATCCTGAAAAAACCTATGGTAGTAACCTACTAAAACCATAAAACTCCTCACCTCAGTGACTGATGTGGGTGCTAGCCAATCCATAATAGCTTGTATCTTAGAGGGATCTACTATGATACCCTCATGTGATAAGATGTTTCCCAAGTACTGAATCTCAGTATGAAAGAAGATGCATTTCTCCAAGTTCCGAACAACTTCTACTCTCTCAAAACCTATGGTACCTGTCTCAAATGCTCCTCGTGATCCTCCTCAAAATGAGAATATATAAATATATCATCTAGGAACACTAAGACAAAGTGATCCAAAAATTTATTGAATATTCCATTTAGGAGGCTCATAAGCTTGATCGGGAATTGGTCACACCAAAATGGACAACTGTGAACTCATAATGCTCGTAGCATGTGCGGAAAGTTTTCTTATGAATGTTTGCATCAGAAATGCACAACTGATGATACCCATACTTGGGATAAATTTTTGAGAACAATCTCACTCCCCGAATCTGATCAAACAAGTCATCAATCCTAGGGAGTGGATAATGGTTCTTTATTGTCCCTTTCTTTGAGCTATTTGAAGTCTACAAAAAATATCAGACTATTTTCCTTCTTCTTCACAAATATTATTGGTGCTCCCAAAGAGATACACTAGGATGAATGAGACCCTTCTCCAATAACTCCTCTAACTAAATCTTGAGCTCATGAAGCTCTAGAGTCGTCATCTAATAGGGTTCCCTAGAAAATAGTGTAGGTCCCTGTCACTAAATCAATGCTGAAATCTACCTCTATGTGGGGTGGTAACCTGGAAGCTCAACTAGAAACACATCTACATAATCCCTTGAAACTACATGATCATCTAAGGGTGAATGCTCTAGAGTGCTCTTTGATCGATCACTAATGGTGATAGAAAACAATTGACAACCTTTACGCATGCTCGCTTAAGTTGGTTAGACAAGATCATGTGTAAAGAGATAGGCCATTGCATCCTTGAAATCACAACTACACTCCCAAGATCATCCTGGCACTCAATGACCTTAATCTTGTAATCTACCTTAGCCTTATGATCCTTGAGCCAATCCATACCTAAAAACCTAATAAGAACCTAGAGGAATAACTTGAAGATCAAATGTAGTGGTTAAGACCCCTAAATAAAGTACGTAACTCTCCACATACAAGTCCACAATGAGTTTGGCTACAGAGGTCAACTTAACCTACCAATTATCCGGTTGCCTAGCCACCACTAGTACACACTTGTCCACTACATAAGGAGATATAAAATAATTTGAAGCACTGAATAAAAAATTATTGATACAAAAATACACCGATAATACATCTGTCTCAATAGCGTGGCCTAATGCTAAGCCCGGCAGTTTTCAACCACCGCATATACATGATGGGATCATCCCACATCACCCACCTGTCTACTCGGTTCTAGGATCTCTCTGCATATCCATGGTAGTGGGTTTGTGCGGAAACATACACACATAGTGATCAGGAGACCCAAAATAAAACATCCTCCTGTACCCCTCTAAGATGGGGTCCCTCCTATACTCTGGTGAACTAATCTTACCGCTGCCCAACTCTAACAGACTACGGCATATGGGCTGGTTATACCATTGAGTACCCTGTCTCCTATCCCGGCTCCACCAAAACCTCCTCTAGTACCACCTCTCTATAAGATCTGATTCTATCTATCCCTTTATGCCGGTGGCCCCGATGTTGTGTTTGCTACTATAGATGTAGTGGATCCCTTGATGCTTCCGGTGGATGCGAGAATCCTCCTATAAGGGGTGGTGTTGTAGCCCGTGACCTATGACTCTGAAATTCCTACATCCTATCCTGAAACTTGCTCTTGTTCCTATCTCGGTGTTCCTGTGCCCTAGTCCTATTCTCCTTAGCTAAGTAGGCCTTCTCAACAACCTTCTCAAGCATGGGAGGAGATAACATCCTAACTACTCCTACTATGTCTGCATTTAGGCCCCGAATAAACATGTTAACCTACAAATTTTCATCTTATAGGTAGTCCACATACCGTAAAAGGTCTAGGAACCTTCTCTCATATTGTGCCACTGTGCTAGAGCCCTGTCATAAGTCATGAAACTCATCAATCCTATTCTCGAACAAAATGATTTGACATAAAGTGAGCCCGAAGTGATCCTAAAAAAACTCCCATGTCACTTTTGTATCTCGAGTCAAGTGGATCTTTCACTTCTCATTCCTCAACCAAACACCTGCTACGTCTTGGAGAAGGTGTATAACAAACCTAGGTTTGGCATTTCTCTCATAAGAGTGCAATCCAAAGCAGCTATCAAGGATAAGGAGCCATGGTGGGCCCCAAATTCATCTCAGAGCCAACGTATGTAGGTGGCTACAAGTGAAGTAGATCCCTAATCACACTACCTGTGTCATGATCCTAACGTTGTAGTCCAATAGGTGAATGGGGTCATCTATATCCATATGGTCCCTCAAAGTTGTGTGAATGGCTATGACAGTACAAGGCCACCCTCTCATGGTGAACGGAATGGCTACGTGACATCTCCCACCTAGGGGTATCATTCTCTGGTGGCTCCAAATGCATGTCCTCACCTACCAACTCCTTTTCTCCCGATTGGATTTCTTCCTCTCTCAACTCTTGCAATGGTGGAAGGCATTGCTTAACAACTCTTATCAACCTGTTGTACCACCTCTAAGATCTAAGGTCCAAACTCAGGTACTTATGGCTCAGGCGTAGGTGAACTACGTCCCAAAACCCTAATCGATTGTCGTCTCCCAACTTCCCCCGTGTACGAGGCAAGAAAGTGGATTATTAAATTATTAAATTATAAATGGTTAGGAAATATTTTTAATCAATATATATTTATATTTATATATATTATTATTATTATTATTGTAATGTTATTAAAATATTGTTGCCTAGTTAATTAATTACCCATAGTTTCCACATGTGTGAACCTTGTTGTGATACCAAATGTAGTGACCCACCTTGGGACACCAGAAACCATACCAATGTGTCACTAAAAATTTTGGTAATTTTTTTTAAAGTGAAACTAAAATAATACTAATGTCTGCTTCATTGTTTCCCATTAATAATTTATTTATTCTAATTTAATTTATCCAAAATTAAATAAACACTAGCGTAATAATAATTTAAATATTTTATGCTATAATAAGTCTACACACCTTATAATTTAATTAGTTTCCCTCTTTTGTTTATTAACTTTCCCACATGACCTTTCTTTATTTTATTTCCCATCCCCATTATAATTACCAATGATCCAAGAGATCTTAGCCCTTGATCTAATTTTTTCCCTAAGGATGCCCTAAATTATCCTTATGTACTTATTTTCTTTCTTTTTCTCATTTTGTTTTGCCTTGTCATTTGTAGGATGCTTGGAGAGCCATGGATCTTGATCTCATGGAGTAAAAGGATATTATTCTTATAGTCTCCTTATTGTTATTTGTTTTCTTTGTTTAATTTCTACCAGATGCATCCTCTGGTTTTCTTTGTGAACACCCAATATCAATTATTTGATCTTAATTTTTTGTGAAGGTGACTCTTCCTATTTATGTATTTAAGAAATCCAAAATGAAATCAACATTAGGAAAATCAAATACAAAATGGCGCTTTTTTACTGATTTATAGGCGGTGGATCTAGTGTGGCCACGGTTTTGGAGAGGGGTTGGCCATAGTTTCAAGAGAGGAGGGTATGTGCAAGGGGAGGGTTACGTGGGTAGTGAGGGAGTGAGGGTAGAGTGGGTTGCGTAGGTATGCGGGAGGACAAATACGGTTTGGAGTCGTGTGGAGGGGGAGGTGGGATGCACCGAGAGTGGGGGAGTGGGCGGAGGTTACGTGGAGGGATGAAGTGGGGTGTGGTAGTGTGGAGGCATGGTGGGGGTTTCACATAGGTTGGGGAGGACTCAGCTCCTCCCCTATTTCATTTCCTTAGATTGAAACTTGTAAAGTTTCACCACAATGCTTGTTTGTAACTTTTATATTATATATATATATATATATATATATATATATATATATATTATAACATATGAACTAGATTCAATATATTTAATATCCTTATATTATATATTATAATAAAATAATTTACGTTTATTGTAAAATGATAAAATATGATTTGTAAACATGTATGCTTTTCTAGTTGAAAATAATGGAATTTTAATGGCGATTATACACATATACATATCGAGTTAAATTAAGTGTAAATCAACATCACAATAGGGATCTACTTTAAATCAAACAGATTATTATAAGTTGGTTATAATCACAACAAATCTCAACTACGTATCATCCAAAATGGTCCTCTACAATATAAAATTTTCCATGGGAGAATAATACTCAATATATATATATATATATATATATATATTTATTTTAATGCAAGCACCCATTAATTTTTCCCATGAAAAAGAGACTGTAAACTAATTTCATCTCTTGTATAATGCCACCAAACTTCCTTCTCAAATAAAGATTACAACAAAGTCTTATTAAAGGAAACATTTATTACAATATTTCATTTCCAAGAAGCTTAAACTAAATATGCAATATATTTCCAAAATACATAACTACTCAAGAAATCCCATTACAAGCTTCTTTACAAGGTTGAAGAGAGATTGCTCAAGAAAACATGACTCAATTTTACAAGTAATACCAAATACAAAATGGAGAATTTACAAGAAAATGAAAGCTTCCACATAGCAAAATTATTAAAGATACAATGAAAGTGATGTCAAAAAAAAGATGAAGAAAGCAATGAGAAGCCAAGTTGACAAGAGACTCCAATTATCTTCCACTTGAGCTCCAACTTCGAATGCTTTCAAATAACCAACACAAGGAGAAAAATCTTGTTTAACCACCCAACCTTTAGGCATCATTACATGTCTTTCCAAGGTTTGAAGACATGCTAGCCTCCCCCAAGCCCATGGGAGAGAGAGCTAGCTTCCAAAAACTTTTCACAAGATAAAGGGAGACATAAAAACATCATATTTTCACAAACAAATCAATCCAAACACTAAGATGAACACCAAAATTTTGCAAAGAATAAAAGGAGGAGAAACCATATTCTACCTCCAAAATGGGGAAGAGAAGAAGAGATATCCAAGGTGCCAAAAATGTGGTCCAAACATTGGATGCACACAAACAAGAATCTTCACAACCTCCTTATTCCTCTAAATCATCAAACCCTCCTTATTTCTCCACCCATTCACCAAAATCCTTCTTGGGAGGATTTTCAAACCCAATGGGTTTCCTTTCCAAAAATGGGGAAGGGGGTTTAAACCATATGAACCTTCTTTCCCACCTCAAATCATATGAGGGGAGTAAAAAAATGAACCTACATGGCTTTCCCATCAAGCCATGAGGTTTAAGAGGGAAAATCCCTCTCTCTTCCCCCATAAAATCCAAAATCCATCATGCCATATGATGGATGGAGAAAAATAAAACAACACAAAGCATACTCAACAAATAGCAACACATAAGAAATAACACACACATTTTAAAAAAACAATACTAAGATCTAACATAATATAAAACATAAAATGAGCTCAAGGAGTCTACCTCCAAAATCTCTCCAACACTCTAGCTTTTCCACTTCCTTATCCAAGCAATCTCTAGCTCCAAAATCAGCAATCCATGAAGCAAAAGTTCCAAAAAAGTTCTCTTTTTCCCCATTAGGGATAATTTGAAGAGAAGCCAACAAATTTCCTCGCCAATGAGGGGGTGACATGTGTCACCCCTCTCTTCCCTCCAAGTCAAAGATTCTCAAAATAAAAGGGAAAAGATAAACTAACTTTTAACACTCTTCTCCCAAATTGCCCAAAATGAAAAACAAAAAAAACTTGTGCAACTTTTAACAAACACACATACAAATCCATCTTACATGGATGGTGACCAAAGAGAGGGAAAATGGGAGGGAAAATCCCTTTATGCCTTGAAATTAAGCCCCCTACCTATTAGGTAGGGTCCAAGGGCTTATTTTCATGCTAAGTGAACTCCCAAACTTAAAAGGGGTCACTTAAAATGCTATAAATAGCCCAATTTCGGGTTTGGCACATTTGCACACAAGTGTAGAGGATGTAGGGCCCACCCAAGGGATCACATGTGACGATAATCCCCTCTAATTAATACACAATTATCCAAACACAACACTAAAAGCATATGGGGACCATTTAGTACCCAAAAAAGTTTACTTAACAAACTAAAACATCTTAACAAGATTAATTTTACATGACATACTACATTACAAATGAGGGTCACTCATGGTGCCCAAAATAATGAAATCTAATACTAAGGCCTCATACAATTAACATGGTTAGGACTTAGCCCTATGGGCCGCTTGTGCACAATTTTTGTAGCCACCCTGAAACCCACATTCTCCTTTGACCTATCACTTGCACACTCATTCCACACATTAAATGCACCTATCCAATACAATGTAAATCAAATGCTAAATAATTGATCAATGAAATCTATGATATCCTAACATCATCATGGAATTGTAAGTGTGAAAACATGCTCAATTACACCCAATTTACCATGAGTTAGCCATAGAGATAAATATAAATGACATACATCCATAAAAACTAGACATGCGACTAAGAAAAGTATCCAACATATATCAATTAGGTCCAAACAACATTGAAATAAGTTAGTATCCACAACAAAAAATGAAAAGGTGTCAACATAATAATCAAGTCAAATTGACATTACTTGCCCAAATCTCCATACATTTCCAAGAAGGTCAAATCTCATAACATAATTTCCAAACCACATCAAAATCTTTGTCAAATCATGTATATGAATAAAGAAATCAACAGTGATTGAGGCTATAAAAATGTGGGCACTATAACTACCATATATTACCAAAGAAATTGTTACAACCTCTTTATTATGCTTCTCAACTACGATTTTTTCGTTTCCCAATTAGACATATGCCTTTAATGATTTAAATGTCTAAACTAGCATTCAAAGCCAACATAAAATAATTACAATTCTTCGATAAAAATCAATAATTCATGTGAAATATTATTGGTAAACTAGATCCTACTTGATCCCCATAGAACAATCTTTCAAGTTAGTATACAAAGTATACCGGTAGTGCCCTTCTCAATATTGATTTACAAGTGTTGTTCTAAGTTTCTACCGGTATTTCAATCAATCAAATCCCATCAGGCATAATACACTTATGCTAGAACTAGGTGCATCCTGATAGTGTACTACCATACACTACTTCAGGGAAAGTTTATGAGTCATGCATTGCATGCTCTATTTCTAGATTGTAGAAATCCTTTGAAACATGTCCCATCACCATGTAACTTGGTTCCATTATCAGAATTGAATCAGTAATTTAAATTAATTTAATTCCAAGTTATACAAAGGTGCAAACTTGTTCACCTTGTATGTTGGACACGTCTATGCAAACTAAGGTTACCTATGGCATAAAAATATTTCACACAATGACTTGTGTCATCACGTAATATCTTTCTCCCCTATAGCCAACATAATTTGGTGCCAAGGTATTAATTCACAAGGACAATAACCTTCACAAATTAGCATAACTCTAAATATTGAAGATTACGACATACATAATAAATGGAGCACGAGGGACAACTTGGGATACCTATTGTATGGAAGTGTTCAAATAAATACACACATGATTTTATGAATCCCACTCCATAATAGCCATCTAAATTTGGCCTACCATGACTCATGCTTTAGAAACATCGTATTTATTTCATTAGATTGGAAAAGTATTATGACATGTCAATTCTTAGGTTTCAACAATACTCTCATTATGATAGAATTCATACCTAAGGATCTAAATGAGGAATTCACGAATATTAATTTCATGTTTAGAGTCATTCCACATGATCATTATATTTACTAGTTGCATATTTAAATCATCATACTACATTAATTCTGCAAATCATATTTAATCCTTTTGCACAAGTAAAGTATTAGGTCTAGAATAATACTTAATAGGATTAATTCCAATTATTAAACAACAACTCATATTACATATAAGTCAAACATAGGTAATTTCAAATACACATATATCTTATAATAAATGAACCGTATCCAATTACTAAACACAAGAGTATATACCTAATCCACTTAGATCTATTAATAATGTGAATATGCATGTATCATTCTTAAATACATCATAATTATTTATTTAATAATACCTAATATTATTCCTTATAATTTTCCCATCATACAATCCATTAAGATAAAGAAACCTTTCCATTTATTTTTGATGCAAATCAAGACTTAATTAATCAATGAATACATATTTCGTTATTTCCTTTTCAAAATAGATATAAACATAATAGGCTGAATTAGCCTCTTAATCAATTAACAGTACAATGATATTTCACTCAATTACAAATTCACTATTCAATATAATGTATCTATAGTCAATCAAATTGAATAACTAATTTCTTGCAACATCATTCACCTTGTAGAATTAAGGTACTCCATCTACAAAAAGTTAGCAAAAATTAGTTTAAAATAACTAGCATGATAAGACATGTTTCACCCTTAATAGTTTGTGCCATTTAGTATTTATATAAATGCAATGTTGCATTAAGTTTAAATCACATCGACCTACTCGCAGACAAAATTCATATTTTTAATAAATCTAGATAACCACTATGCATACACATTACTTTTCATTTATTTAAAATCTAATTACTTAAGAATAGTATTTCCAAAGTGACATGATACATAAGATTTTACAAAAATTGTTCATTTATAACTTACCATAGTAGGATTGATAGTTATATTAATAACCTATAATTTCCATTATCGATGTACACTGCCGTAAGAAAAATGGATATGTTGATACTATATATATTCACAAAAACATCGTATACAAGTATCAAACAACATTTAATATCTCATATTAATACATGTTCTAATAATATTTACTCATTGAATTAAATACTTGTGTTAATGGTATTAAATCACTCATTGAAATACAAACATCTAATATTATTTATACATTGTATAAAATGAAAGTATGAGTAGTAATTTATCACTGAATTGAATACCACCGATGAATAAACCTATTAATAGATTAAATATATCCTAGATATTCTTAATTTAACTTTATTTCCCATCATCATATATCACATAACAAAACAATAGTTCCTTATCCATGCAAGGGTTACAATCATCATGACTAACCTATGCTTTCTAAACCTTCATTGATGACCAGAAAATAATATTTGACCAACATAAGAATGTGTCTAAACAATAATGATATATAAATATCATCATAGAAGGAGGAACAAGTTTGACCAAAGCAATATTAATTCCATTAACCTTAAAAGTTACGAAAGTGCCCAAGCCACGAAGTCTCTTTCACAACGAAACTAAATCACACTTTATAGTCAACTCCATAACCTAACACTCATTTTCATTAACAATTCAAGCCCTAAATACATAGGATCACACACACTAAATGAAATTACAGAAATCAATGAATGTGAGTACCATTACAAATATTGTTATTCAATCAAGGTCGATAAAGGTTAACACACAGAAAAATATGTTTAGTAAAAAAATCCAAGATTAAATAACCTAAGGTTAGAGATAGACCATCTAATCCCTACTTTTCATGCCTTATAATGTCAGAAATCCAAAACTGAAAAGGAAAATGATTATCCCTTAAGGATGATAGAGATTCATACTTATCAAACAAGGTTTCAAAATAATATCAATATAATAACCAAAAGAAAAAAAAACCACTATCTCTGTGAACCATTTATACAAAACATAGACTCAAGATCAAACAATGAGCACTTATGAAAAATCATTTCTACAATACCGAAACTTATAATAAGGATTCGATTCAATGTTGTATATATATATAATAATCGACACCCAAGGTTTTCGGGTATTTTCTTTATAAAAATACAAGTCGTGTATACATTAAATACAATCTCATATACCTAACTACATTTGCCCCATGAAAACAACACAAGTAACGTCAATACTAAAAATGTATAATTTATAGAGATTCCATTGAACATAGAAGCCTCATCATGACATAAAAATTATAATACTCGGAAAAGCTATATTTGAATCTATGGATTCGATACACAATATAAATGAAAATTTATCCAATTTCACCTAGTTCTTCGGGTTTTGCATCCAATACAAGAAAATTAATAATAGAGATTTCAAAAATAAAAATTACATCCACAAGGGTATATCACATAGCTAAAAACCCTCAACATTATTCCAAAGTTCAATTTTATAACCGATTTATTTATTTACAAGAATCTACAACACACATGATATTTTTACCATAACAAATAAAACCCAAATTTATAAAAAGAAAGAAATTATTACAGAGTTTTATCCATGTAAATAATAGATAGAAAAAAATATTATTGGAGAGATAGAGTATATTATGCCGAAAATAATAACTTTATCCTTCTCCTTCCATTCCCATATCGAAAGTCTATTCCATTGTGCCAACAAAACCTTCTTAACTTCTCCTTGATATATATATTAAACCTAGAAATCAATGCTTCCCCAAAAATATTGCCACTTTTAGTTGATAATAGCATGGACGATCAAACATATAGAGAACCCAGAATAGTGTAAGCTTCGAGCATGTAGAGCTCAAGAAAATTTCAAAACATGTAAAATAAAAATACCAACCAAGTCAACCTGTTTTCCCAAAACCACCTCGTGGTTTCCCGAGTCATTGAAGTAATTCTTAAGGTATTCAATGCATGCAAGTGGAGAGTTATTTCCCTCCAAAACTCACATCTCCCACTTTTCCCCATTTGAAATTAGCAATGCCTATTTCCTTTCCAAATAGATCACTAAGTGGATTTAACCATCTCCTTAACTATACCTCCATCAAATTCATCTTCCCCAAAGTGTGGTTGGTGGTGTTCGATAAATGCACCAAAAAAATATCTCAATCAGTACATTCTACAAAGGGAGTGGGTTCCAACTCACCCCTTCATCAAATATACCTAGGTTAATTTGAAACATAGACCATAGTTTAGTATATGTTTAAGCCCATCAAAAATCATGCCCAAGCTTTGTAAATATATACCTAAGCCTTAATAAATTAAAACATCAACCTTAGTTTAATATAAGGTAAGGTCCAGTTTTTAACATAGCCTAAGAACATTAAGAATCAATTACTAAAAGGAATGATAACCAGATTGTACCAAGCCAAGAACACAAATGCTAATAAAACATCATGATCAATAAGATGAAATCAATTCACTAGAATAACTTTACATAAACCTTTGTAAACAAATGAGCAGCAATATCATATATTATTATGGAACTCAATGTAATACAATGATAATGGTCCTTCCTTATATAGGCAAGGAATAAAAATCTAAGAACTAGTCAAGGTCGTAGATCAAGCCATAAATCAAGGAAATAAGTAGTCATCAAATAACTAGTCAAGACCATAGATCAAGAAAATAACTATACCTAATAACTAGATAATATGTCCTAATATCTAAATAAGATAAAATAAATATCCATACACATAAGTGGGTGAGGATAAATATAATAAAGGTAAATAAAGTACTTAGGTGAACATGAGCTAAGGTAAATACCTACTATAACAATTACCACAACATAGCTTTAGCCTTAAAACATAATGACCAAGATTTATAAATCCATTATCTATGGTGGTTTGAATTATATTATATGCTTACTCTAAGTTCATACACCTTTATGTTAGCATATTAATCATACAAATGCCATTATTATTATTTATATTTTGCATCGTGGTCAGATTGCCTAGCATATGAAGTCCAATTTTCCTATGAAATTGAGACCATCCAAACTCAGGGTAAGAAATAGTAGAAACATATGCATGGTTAAGAATCCTTATATAATACGTATTCACAGTCACTTATTAAATAGGGTAAAGAACATGTTGTAACACTTATATAGGTGAGAGTTAGAATCAATGAAATTGTTTGGCTTAATCCAATAGTGATAAAAGAAAGTATAGAAATAGATTCCCAGTATTTATGTTACACAACATGTTAAACCAAGAGTGCACAAATCTTACTGTCTTAATCATGAAAAAATAATGTTCATACATTTATACCATGCACAATACTTAAGACAAAATGTAGCCCTTACTGCGAAGCATGCCATAAATACAAAACTCTTATCATAGAAAAAAAAAAAAAAATGGGGTTGTTATAGAAGGGTCATCACCCAAAGTGATTTGAGACATGCTACAAGGTTCCATGTTAGAAAAATTAACATGTGAGGAACCCATGTGGTGAGAAGAATCAAAATCTATAACACATTTTGATGAAGGAAATACTCTAGCTACGAGGGATTTTTGTTTCTTCTTATTTGAATTATTTTTCTTTGTTTAAGAAGACTCGAGTTTTAGAGCATTTTTCTTGATAGATTCAGGAACACCTATGTTATTTTTCTCAAGTAAATGAGTAACATTGTAAAAATAATAATCATGCATTGATGCTCTTCATGTCCGAATTCTTGAAATAGGAACATTTGTAATTGTACTTCTTTAGTTTAGAATCAAAAGTAGAGGAAGAAGTACTTGTTGGAGCTCAATTTTTCACCCTTCCTAAATCAAATGAATCTAGGGATTTGAGGAAACATGGGAATTTTTTTATTTCTAGGACCTACAAACTGATACATACCTTTAGAGAAGGCCGAATTCCTCTACCTATTCCTACAACTAAAAATTCTCCTAGGAATGAAAATATTTCTAACTAATCCTATACTAACCATTCTAAATGACCAAGGAGAGAGACAGGGGTTATAAAGATGAATGAAAATTAAATTCTAAACTAAATAGATGATAGCACCAAAAAAATGGTGTGGAAATACTCTATTGAGGGAGAAGGAGAAGGAAAATGGAGTTGAGAGAGGCCGACCAATGTGACATAGACCCAGATCTTCATTCACCATCTGCACTCCATGAAACACAACAAAAAGAACCTACAAATGAAAGAAGCATGCACAAAATAGAACAATAATAATGGAGAGGCAAGGGAATGCAATAAAACATGAGAAAGGGTTGAAAGAACACCACAATACACAATTTTTATTGCTCTGTGAATTATCAAAGTCCATTACTTTTACAAAATAGAGGCACCATTACATTTTTAGAGTCCATGTGAAGTCTTGCTACTCAACAAGTGTTATTAATTATCTTTGAAAAATAATATGGGTGTTTCACACCGATTCTTAGACGTTTCTTTGAAAATGATGAAACAGATAGGGTAACGGGCATAGGAGGAATACCTATTAAAGATTATAGTTGTAGCTTTTTGCACGCATATGACTTCTGAAACCACGACGATTGTGAGAGATTCCTTTTTCTTAGAGGAACTAACGAAATGGAACACAAGACCACTAAATAAAAGTAAAAAAATATATGCGTTGACTACCTATCATGTGCTAGATCCAGAAGTACGATACTTCCTAGATGGTTGTCAATCCACTATTTAAAACAACTTAATACGGTGATAAAGTAAATCCTACCGTAGTAAAAATGATTTAGGTATCTCATTCACCTACAATAAGAAAATTCGTTCACAACAGGATAAGTTATGATTGAATCGAAAGTCGATGTCACCGTCGGGATACTATTATTGGTTAGGGTCACATTCTAGTTAGTTAACGGTATTTGGTGGTGGTTTTAGGATCTGATCTGGGTTTCTAGTAAAAGACATAGAGACCGATGTCGGTTTAGGTTAACCGGTGATGGTTATGGGTGACCGGCATTGGTATGGTCGGGGTACAAGAAACTCAATAAAACTTGGCTGGGTGATAGATCCGGGATTAGATGAAGGTGGAAGGGCAATGGTGAGATTCATATGGATCCTAGATATGCACTGGGGAATGATAAAATTCTAGATATGGACAGTTCAATGGTGTGGGAAAAAGGATGGTCAAGTTTACATGGAGGTAAAATGGCAAGGAATGGAAATGAAAGTAGAAACTAATAACAAATGTAAAAGGATTTGATGACAAGGAACCAATACGAGTTAACAAACTTACTATTTGTATGAGCTTGATGCATGGTTGGTAATGGTGGGTGATCAAATGAACTTAGTGTAGTGTTGACACTTCTTGATTCTCCCATGAAGGTAAGTGGCTATGTGATTACTTGCATCTTGGCTATAGATGTTCTAATGCTTGTACATATGCTAGTTTAGCTTGCATGCAGCTCTGGTTTTGTCACTTGTTCTCAGAAGATGTCTCTCTCTCTCTCTCATAAATGTGCCAACCTCTAAAATAGTGTCTCAACCTCAAAATAAGGTTTTTTTGGGAGTTAAAAGGTAACCGATGGTGGTTCGGCTTAAGGTGGTGATTAAGGGTGTGGCATCAATTAGGGTGGGATTTCCTAGGTTTACTAAACTAGGTAAATCCCCTTGATTTTCTAGGATCTTGTTTCATTTACTCTGAGGAAGCTTCCTTCTAATATGCGGGAATGTGGTTAGAGGGAATGTAGGCATTGATTTTTAGGGCTGGGTAGGTCTTAGTTAGTTATAGCAACTTACTAAGAATAGGTCTTAGGGTGAGGTGGCTTGATGAGGTGTCCCGGTGAGGTGGATATGTGCACATTATCCCAATTAGGATATTTAAATAATAAATATAGTTAGGATAATGAATTAATTAAATTAAATTAATTAAATTAATATTATAGTGAGGTGAAGGGGGCCATGGCTAGGTAGATGTGTTAAAGGTGTTTATTTGACTGGGGACTAAGGGAAGTGTGACCTAATTTTAGTGTCTACATTTTCCCCCTTTTTGTTGTGTTGCTTGTATTGGTAAGTGGAACTGAAAAAAATAAGATGTGGTTACCCCATGTGTGGGTAAAGGTGATCCACCTCAAACTAGGAATGGATGAGCTAGAAGGAAGAATTAATGAGTGGTTTGATAAAAGGTGAGTGTGATGAAGAGGAAGGTGGACAACATGGGTAAAGGAGAAAAGGTCCAATCAGGTAATCTAGGTAATGGGTCAGGGTCAAAGGTAGGAATAGTCAAAGGTAGGAAGAGTAGGAAAACTTTACATTGTCTAAGGTCGATAGGTTTATCCAAACAAGGTTGAAGTGAGTTCGGTATCCAAGGTATAGAATATGGTCGGGAAACATGATGTAGGTCGGTGTAGAAGTGTCTAGGTGTGTTCAAGTACACCTAAGATAGGGTCAGGATAAATGGTCACAACAAGAGGTAAGGTAAGGTCATTAGGTCAATCAACATAGGTAACAGTGCACAACGTATAAAAACACATGAGGTCAAAGGTCACTAGTGATGTTACAGTCCAAATTATCTAGTTCACAAGCATGGGTAGGGCTGAGAAATGGGTAAAATAACGAGTCCCCAAATGTGGAGAAGGTTAGGTAGGAAAGGATGAGGTCAGGAAGGTTAGGTGAATGGTCAAGGTAAGTGTTGGGTGGGGAAAAGAGAGTGACGGGTAGGGTAATAGGGTGAAATTGGGGGCAATGTGGAAAAGAGTATGACTGATGTTGGTCAAGGGTAACTGATGCTAGTATAGGTTAACCATTCATGGTAAGGTAGGGCACATAACCGATGTCGGTGAAGGGAAAACTAGCATTAGTTAGATCGGGGATGTTATACAAACAAAAAAATCCACATTTTTGCAAATCATTTGTCTTCTTATGAATTGGGAAAATGACACGAGAGAGAGAGAAAAGGGGAAAGTGTCCAGACGGAACGGAGAGTTGAGTTGGCAAGCCGAATGGTGGGTGATTGGTAGTTGAGAGGTGGGTCCATGGGATCAGATTGTGTGATTTGATTGGTTGGAGGCATGGTTAGCGATTGGTGATGGCGGAGGCCGAGAGATGGATCAGGCGGGCCACCGGTGTAGTGGCCAGACATGCCACCATGGCGATGACAACATGATGAGGTAAGGATAAAACCCATGTTGTGTTTTTTAGATAGATGAGGGAATAAGTCAAGGTTTGAAAATTTGGGTTTTTGTTTTGGGTGGGGGAGGAAAAATGAAATTGGAAATGTGGTAGGGTAAATTGGGTAGAATAGGAATAGGAGAGAGGTGGGTGGGTGAAGGAGGGGTGGAGGGAGCTGAGGGGAGTTTTAGGTGAGGATGGGTGGGTAGAAGAGAGGGAAAGGTGGATTTTTTAGAGAATGGAGGGTTTGGGTGTTGTGGTATTCACCATGATAGTGACTAGCATCGATCTGTGGTCAAACTGGTATCGGTCATGAAACAGGTGATCGATGTTGGTTTAAGGGTGACCGGGGTAAGTTAGAGATAACCGAAACCAGTTAGGTTTTGGAGAACAAGGGGCCGAAAGGGCCCTAGGTTGAGTGGGTGAGATAGGGAAGGGTAGAATAGGGTGTGTTGTTGAAAAACCTAGAGTAGGTGGGGGAAAAATGGGTTTGGGGAAATGATAATGGGTGAGTATGGGTATGATGAATGTGGATTAATTTGTTGTTTGTATTGGATGTAGGGGAGAGATCAGCTGTAGATGAGAGATAAGGTACCACCTTTACTCTTGAGAGTGTGAGGTACACCGATTGCTAAGGAGTGGCAGCACGTGGAGGAGGTGGGCCTGAGTGGGGTCTAATGCTATCGACATGCGGTCTAGAAGCTGAGTCTAATGGTCGCTCTCATCAATAGATGGGATTCAATGACCAAAACATTCCACCTACCAATAGGTGAGATGATAGTCACCCTGGAGGACATGTTTAAGATCCCGTGGCTACCAATACCGGGACGTAGGTGTATTCGATCTCCTTCAAGGCCTCAAAGGAGTTGAATCGCAAGTGTTTGGAGAGGGACTGATAAACATGACATTCCATAGTGTCATTATGAGTTATGGAGGGATGTACATAACCCATCCAGAGGAGATGAGGCTTGTTGTTTTTTTATGGAGGCAATTTCCTATTTTACACTGTCGAATGTAGAGGGAGGGAGATTTCCCCACTCATTGATGGGGGTATTACATGACATGGTGATAGATCAAACCCACTTTTCCTAGGTGCCAACATTCTTGGTGCAGCTATACAGAGAGTTATGGGTGTAAGGGTGTCTCAACTGTGTTGCACATTTTACTACATTGTTGGGCCTATGAGCACATAGTTTGTGTGCGGCCAGTAGGTATGCCCCAAGTAGATGCATTTCTACCGAGATTGGTGTGGGTGGGGTATAGGCGATGGGTACCTGTGATTGGAGAGTAGCGATTAGATAGGGCCACACATGATGTAGCCTATTACAGGTGTTTATTAGAGGGGTTATCCGGGTGAACATCATATGGAGACCGTATGTGGGTTATCCCTCATTCAGGAAGATGTATGATGAGTTAGATGGTCTTGTTTTTGCAAATGAGCAGCACCCCCTGCATGTTGATCGATTTCTAGTTTTCTCTTACTAGGCATCAAAGTGTGATTGCACAACATTGAATCCTCTCCCAAAGTGTGGGACTTGTAAAATGGAAGAGGAATCTCCAGTTTAGAGGTTGTTTCCTCAACTCCTCTAATCAGATATATCACTTGCATAATTGTAGACGTTTAAAGTCCTAATTTCTACTCTAAATTCCAAAGGGACAAAGATAAAGAATGCAAAAAAGCTAAAACTAATGCTAATAGGTAATGCACCAAAGGAGTGGTGAGAATTTTTTACTTCTGCAGATTGACACAAATAATGGAAACATAACAAAACATCATGCACAAACTAATGACATGTAATGAAAGATTAGAAAGGAAGTAAACAACATAAGCAGAGGATTGAAACTCATTCAGAGCTTGTATTGTCATTTTAATATCAAAATCACCCGCATTACAACACCCGAGAGGAAAAAATAGGTTACATCTCTTAGAAAAGGTTTTTATATCACCAAAATCACTTTCAAGGAGAGAAAAGGGGCCTGCAATACACAAAAATGTTCAACCCTTTGAAAATGAGCCAAATCTAGCTTTTACGGTCAAGAGGGCGAGCCCAGGAGAGAGAAGCGTTGGAAAACATGGAACGGGTTCAATCATTGACCAAAATGCATTCAAAATAGCATGGGAATCCTACAGACCCATTCCCCGATGTTTTTAACCATGATGGGAGAGAATGCGAGCCATTCTTCATTAAAAATGGTGGTTGAAATGTCATTTCTGGTCCATGACCACATGCAGAGGTATTTTTAGATTTTTCTCTTAAAACTCCATTAAAATGGAAAAATGGCCACATAATATTGTATATAATTTCACCAGCTTTCCATTGATATAAAGAACGTTGAAAACCGAGCTATGGATCAAAAGATATGGCCATTTCAAAAATTTAGGGCAAAACAGAGGCCAAATCGATTGGCGGGCAAAAATTTGAATCTTTACCTTTTTGGTCATTTGGGAAAATTTTCCAAAATTTCCCCACTCTCTGCTGGTCCAAGTGCCACATGGCACATTTTTATTGGGCGTGGGCCCATCACCGCTTCATTTTCCTTCGTTCGCCCTTTGGAAAAATTTCCAAAAATCCCCGTCGGGCGGTGAGTCAAGGGTGCGTGGCACGCGCTGATTTAGTGCGGCCCTGTCCTTTCAAATTTTTCCATGGTCCATTTGATTCATTTTTCATCTAGACACATGACACAACACCATTGGATGTGGGTTTTCACCTTAAGATTTTACTCGTGGGCTTTTTCCTTCGAATTTTAATTTGTTTCCTCTTTGGAAATTTTTCCAAATTCTCCCGTGCTCTGTCGGTCAGGGACACGTGGCGACATATCATTGATCGCGGGCCCTCCACAAAATTTTTACTTTTGTGCCAAATTCTTTGGGAAAAAATCCAAAATTCCTCCCGTGCTCCATGGCTCGACCCCGGGGACACGTGTCAAAACATGATTGGTTGGCGGGCGCAGTGGGCCGAAACACCTCCTTTGAAATTTGGCGAAGCACTTTGCCAAAAATCCAACTTCTCCTCGACCTTCCACCACTCCAGCTCCATAGGACACGTGGCACATTTTTATTGGCCGTAGGATTTCCTTCCAAAATTTTCCATGTGTTAACACTTAGCCAAATTTTCCAAATTTTTCCCCTAGACACATGGCGACATCTCATTGGCTATGGGCCTTGAAGGGAAATTTTCCCACAAAATCTCCGCCTTGAGCCATAACTTCAAAAATACATGGAGTTAGGAGGAAAAATTTACCTTTCTAGAAAGCTGAGAAAGAGCTCTATCCAATGGTGCCATTTCCAAAAGGTTTTGAGTGCCTGAAAAGAAAAAATTATGACTGAGGCACAAGAGAGGGAAGAATGAGAGGAGTTAGCCACAAAAATGAGCAGGGGGCACATTTTGGATAATAATTTTGGTGACTCAGAGGGGTCATCTGCCTGCTGGATGAAATTACTAGTTTCCTGAAGCAATCCATTGGGCATGGAGTCATAATTTTCTCTATTTGGTACCCCAACTGACTAGAACACTGCAAGGAGGAAGATGGAATATCATCTGATGGAGCAAGGCCTACAAACACATCTCCAGGAACAGCAAGCTTGTGCCAAAGCACTTAGGGAAAGAAAACTAACCTACAGCAAAACAATGTGCACAAGCACTTAGAGGAATGAAAACCTAAGCTAATATTTACAAGGTGGAGAATTTTCCTTTAGTAGTAATGCTTTAGATGGATTCCATTGACTGGAATCTGTAGTTCTTCACCATCTAATGAAGACAATTGGAAGGCATTGTTGTCCTTACACTTTGTGACCATGTATGGGCCACTCCAAATGGCATCAAATTTTGAATGCCTTCTCGGTTTTTCTCTGTCTGCGTCCCATTTTAACACTATATCTCCAACCTAGAAGGATCTATTCTTGGCCTTTCTATCAAAGATCTTCTTTATCAAAGCATGATCCTTCTCCACTACTTGGGATGCTTGATTTCTAATTTCTTGGAGCTCCATCAATTCTACATATCTAACCTCTATGGGCTCAAAATCCAACAACTCCAACTGTTTCATGACTTCCAATGTTGGAAACTCAAGTGACATGGGAAAAATTGCCTCTCTTCCATAAACAAGCTTGAATGGAGAGTTACCTATAGATCTCTTGGGAGTTATCCTATCAGGCCATAAGGCTGATTTTAATTTAGTATGCCAAGACCTCTGATTTTCATCAAGAGTTCTCTTAATGATCCTCAACAAGTTATTGTTTGTAGACTTGGCCTAGCCATTACCCCGAGGGTAATAGTTTGATGAAGTACTTAGGTAGATCCCATTATTGACAGCCCATTTCACCACCCTGGATCTAATGTATGCCGATGCATTATCGATATTATTATTGTAGCTGGTATGCCAAACCTGGTTACTATTCCCTCATAGAAGTCTAGGATACTAGATTCATTTGCTTCCTTGAGTGCTACTGCTTCAGTCCACTTAGTGAAGTAATCTATGGCTGTTAAAATCCACTTGTGCCCTTGGCTTGAATTGGGATTAATGACTCCAATGAATTCTAAACCCCATTTCATGAATGGCTGGTCAACTGAAATTGGATGCAATGGAAGGGCAGCTAGTCTCTCTTTACCTGTGAAGAATGCACAATTCTTGCACCTCTTGATCCATGCGTAGCAATCACTGAAAATCTTGGGCCAATAATAACCATCCCTCATGATCTTTAGAGCTGTCACTCTTGGTGCAAAATGACCACATGCTGGTCCACCATGGAACTCTTCCAACACCCTATGAATCTGATTTATACCAATGCATCTCAGCAGTACTCCATTCACATCCCTTTTGAACAGAACACCATTAACAAGGGCATATGGGACAGCTTGCAATCTGAAGTGTCTTCTTTGGGTCTTGTTCATCTCGAGAGGGCATAGGCCTATGCTCAAGAAGTGCATTATACCTTGGGTCCAGCAAGGAGTGAGGACACCATTATTTTCTTCTTGAGTGCTTCCTTGCTCATGGCTATTTTGCAATGCCAAAACAACCTCCTTTTCCTTGCATGCTTCCTTTTGTTTGCTCAAAACCAGCTGCTCACACAATCCTTTTCCTCTGACCAACTTTGTGAATTTTATCTCAATGTCATACTCCATGACATGATTAATCCAACCTGCCCTCTTTTCATTCAAGTCTTTATTAAGGAGGAAGTCCTTAACTCCCACGTGAGAAACCAATAACTGAACCTTGTTGTTTGAAACTAGATGCTTGAATTTCTTCAAGCTCCTGATTACTACAAGAATATGCTTCTCAATGAAGGAATACTTCACCTCATAGTCTACCAGGCTTTGCCTAAAGAAAGAAATTGGCTGCTCATCATTGTCTTTGTTCTGCTGTACCAAAATTGCAGAAATTGTATCATCCCCCAAATGCATAGAGGATGAAATCCTTGGAGAAATCCGGGTTGATGAGAGTTGGGGCTTGAGAGATGGCTTCCTTAATTACCTCAAAACTTTCTTTTCCTTCTGCTATCCATTTTAAAACCATGCTTTTCTTTAACATCTTGGTGATGGGCTTGAGTAGGGCTGCAAAATTTGTGACAACCCTCCGAACAAAATTTATTCTCCCCAAGAAACTTTGGAGGGCCTTCTTGTGGCTTGGAAATGGTAGTACTTTTATGGATTCAACTCTTTCTGGATCAATTGCTAATCCTTCTTTGAAGACAATGTGGCCGCGGAGCTTTCCTTCATGGGCTAGAAAAATACACTTTTAGGATACAAGGATACTTGAATCTCCTACACCTTTGGAACACTTGTCTCAAATGAAAGAGGTGGTCTATTGCATTTTTGAAAAATAGTGATATCATCAAGATATATCAGCACTATGTTGTTCATCAAACCCTTGAACGTCATGTTTATTGCTCTTTGGAAGGTAGCTCCGGTGTTGGACAGCCCAAATGGCATTTTCCTGTATGCATAAGTTCCCCATTTGGTTGTAAAGGCTGTCTTGAACTGATCTTCTTCCTTCACCACAATATGATTATACCCTAAATAGCCATCAAGTAGTGAAAACCTCTCGGAGCCAAAGAACAACTTGCAAAATTTGCTCCATAGAAGGAAGTGGATAATGGTCCTTAAGAGATGCTCTATTCAAATCTCTGAAGTCAACACACAATCTGATTTCCCCACTCTTCTTTCTAACTGGAACTAAGTTGGCTACCCAACTAGAATGCTTGATAGGGAATATGATCCTTGATTCTATCAACTTATTCAATTCTTTCCTCATGAGGGGCTCCATGTGTGGATTGACCGGCCTTTTCTTTTTCTTGATGGGTTTAGTACTTGGATCCAATTCAATGGTGTGTTGAGATAACTTGGGATTAAAACCTTTCAAATCTTCATAACTCCAAGAAAACACATCAGGGAACTCTTGACAAAGTTGTATGAACTCATACCTTTCTTGTTCAGTTGTCATCTTGCCAACTTGGAGGGATTTTCCTTCTTCCACCGAGATGGACACCGCCTCTTCTTTCTTGACTTGGATGTTTTCTTTCTCCTTCATAAACTAATAATTAGGATTGAAAATGGACTCCAAAGTAATAAGTACCTTGGGTAGTTTGTTGGTTCTCAGCTGTACCACTCGGTCACCATACTGCTGCTCCAACTTTTCCGATTTTTACCTGAAAACTCAGCCTCTTCTTATAAGAAATGAATGATTTGCTGATCATTTTCAAACACTTGCCAACTTACATTGTTGTCTGGCACTAAAGGCCTCACAATCACATGGATGTTTGGCTATACCTTGTCTTTTTGAATGCTTTCAACAACGTCAAAGGCTGCCCCAACTGCTGCAAGCCTGTCGTGGTAGATTGGTTCTCTTTTCTAGGAGTGGATTTTATGCTAAAGCCCTCAAAATCTTCAATGAGGTCCCACACCCTATTCTTGTAACATTTGAGAAAAACATTCTTGACAGCATGTTGCCCCTTCACTTGGTTGACAATCAACTCACTATCACCAAAGACTTGCAAGTTCTTAATTCCTCTTTTGATTGACCAATGCAATCCTTGCACCAAAGCTTCATATTCAGTCGTGTTATTAGAGCATGCAAACTGAAATCTAAAAGCTGAATAATACTTCACTCCTTGAGGTGAAACAAGCATAGCTCCCCCTCTTGCACCTTGTTTACTCCTTGATCCATCAAAAAAAAACTACCATACCTCATTGTCATCCTTGTGGTCTGGTTTGGTGATGCTAGGAATAGTCTGATTTTCTTCATGCATGCAATAGACTCCTAACTCAGATTCTTTGATTTCTTGATAAGGAACAAAAGCATGCACCTTGGTTGCCCATTCATCAAGAGTTAGATCTGGGATGCTTCCTACCTTGGTGTTAGCTTCATTAGTGCTTGGATAATCCTCTTGATCAAATGCTAAACAATTGGTATTGATTTGGCTTGGAGCGTAAAGCTCGATGTGAAAGTTTGCAATCGGCTCAAATCTGATTATGGCTTTAGTTCCATATCTTGTTCGAACAACATGTGTGACCAATCAGTAGATAAGTAACCTAAAATATTGGCTGTGAAATCCCTTGACAAACATAGGGCAAAGAGTGGTGGAAGGTCTATTATCGAGACATCTTGCAAGACAACAACGTTGGGGTAGACATGCAAGGTAAGACTCGGGTTTTTATCACTCCAACTATTGTTATTGTTGTCCCATCCAACCGCACTACCCCTTTGGATATGGTTTCATACTAACCCAAGTCGATCAGCTATTTGATTGGGCATTCGAGCTACTTGCCCCGAAATCAATCATGCAATTGTGTACTAGTTGATTTCCAATTATCAATGAAACATAGAATGGAGGGGCTTCAACATTTTACCTTGCGAGTCCTCCATGATTCCCCTCGGGTTGGGCAGCATTTGTGAGCACCTTCTCTTGCATTTGGACATCCCGATTTGAATTTTACCCAGTCCTTCATGGCAGCTCTGTAGCAAATCTCTTTAGCTGGGATAGATAGTGATTCATGTTATCCAAAATTCACCCCCAGGGTAATTTTGATAACATGCATTGCATTATTCAGGTCCCAAGCAAGTAAGATTGATTCGAGGCCCAAAATCATGTTTTCTCGGGGTCCCCTCAGACTTTTTCTAACTCCCCACCCAAGAAGAAATCCCAACATGTTGAGAAAATGGAAGAAATGTAAAAAATAAGGTTGCAGGACTGTGTTAAGGCATTTCGGGTCTGAAGGGTTCGGGTCGTACTGAGGTTCATTGTACCAAGTTTGGGGCCAAAAAAATTAAGAAAATCAGCTAAGTCCTAGTCCAGGCGGTCTGTGGGACAGTTGGGACGTCGGGACGTGTGGGACGTGAAAAGTTGATTCGGCCAAAAGAGGAAAAAATTACCTGTCATTTGTTTCGCGTGGTTTGGGACAATGGGCCAATAGTACACGAGGGGCGCTTGGATTGGCGAGTTTGGCACAAGTCGGTCCATTTCAGGTGGTTTGGAGATATTTTTCTCAGACAATTTGGGACATCTAGGCCAAAAGTACGTGGAGGACGCGAACCGGCTGATTTGGCTAAAACAGGGGACTTTCGTCCTGGGACAGTTGGGCCAAAAGTATGCATGGGACACAGAAAGCTGAAAGAGCCACCAATGAATGGAATCTCGCCATGTGTCTTCACCTCAAACAGGAACAAGGAAGCCCGAATCAGCCAAAGTAGGAGATTTTCATCTGGGATAGTTGGGACAAAGGTACGCGCGGGACGCGAAAAGGTGAAATGGCTGAAAAGAGACAAGGAGGCCCGAACCAATAAAATAGTGCCACGTGTCCAAGTTTAAGGGCCCGAAAGGAATTTTTAGAGGATGAAATCCTAGATGAATCGAGATCCTAACATGTGTCATCTAAGTGGCAAAGCACGGGAAAAATTCAAATATTTTCCCGCCGATCCGTTTTGGTCTGTTTTTGCCCTAAATCTTCATATTGCCATAACTTTCGATCCAGAGCTTGGTTTTTGCGTTTTTTATATCAATGGAAAGCTGGTGAAATTCTCTACACGATTCCGGGGTCAATCTTGCAATTTGGTTTAGTTTGGAGAGAGAAAATCAAGAAACATCTCTGGCACGTGGTAATGGCCAGAACTGACGTTTCAACAACCAGCTTTAATGCAAAATATAGTTCGCCGCTTTTGCTAGGGTTCTCACCCACCGCCATAATGAGATAAATTAAATGCGACCTAGAAGTGGTTGGGGTAGATCTAAATTTCCTCTCTCTTCCCTCTCTCATTCTTCCTATAAATTGTAAAGAGGGGCTTCTAAGGGTTGAACATTCCTGTTTTGCCCCTCCCTTCTTCTCTTTGGCAGGTGAATTTGTGGAGTTCGAACCTCCCATTTGAAACTGTAATATGACTCTACCTCTTGGCATTTTGTAGTGTATTGTATCAATCTTTAGAGCAAGTAATGCATGTCTGTGGATGATTCTCAACCCTCTCTGTGTTCATTTGCATCCTCTTGATCTTTCACTGCAAATTTTGTTATCTGTGCATGATCTTGCATCACATTTTAATGGCTTGTGTTTATTGGCAAGATAGGTGTTCTTCATTCCTTGGTGCATCACCTTCGTTAGTTTAGGTTTATTTTTCTACATCTTCTTACCCTGTCTCCCTGGCAAGTTAGATTAGAATTTGAGTAAACCCTCTGCATTTTTCGTGTGCATCTGAACAGAGGAATAGGAACCAGCCTTCTCTGGAGATTTCTTTCTCATTTCTGTAAGTCCCACACTTGGAGAAAGGATTCAATGTTACACAATCACACCTTTGGATGCTAGTATGATCAACCTAGAAATCTGATGAACATCTAGGGGTTACGTGAATTCGCACTAACAATTTTGGCATGCCGGTGGGACCTAGAGGTCTTCCACTTCATCTTTGCAGGTTGGTGTGTTCCCGTGAAGATTTCATCCTTTAGAGGCACTTGCAAACACATCGGTGACTTCATCTCGATCAGCAACCCATTTTTAAAGTTGCAGAGACACTGTTTTTCATCCATTCCCATCCATTGTTCTTTCCATCCCTTTCATTCATTTCCATTCCATGAAGTTGTGCAATTATGAATTCATTTCCATCATGGAACTCACATTTACAACAGCAACAATGTTTCCTACCTCCAACATGTTTTTTAAATCCTCCAAATCAGCATTTTGAACAAATTCAAAATCAGCATACATACCCATATGAGCAGCAATGCCAAAATTAGTTTGGCTATGGAGCTTTCCAAAAGCAAGATTATGCATATAATGCAAACCATCAGATGCAAGATGCTGGTCTGTTAGAGAAAATCTAAAAGATGGAGGTAAATATGGTGCAGTCCAGGGCTCAAGCATAAATGAAAGCTTTCAAAATTGGTTGCAGGACTCCTTGTCCATGGAGAGGCCCTTTTCCAAGACACTTCAGCCCTCAGGAGAAGCTAGACTTCATGATGAAGATGCTGCCCCAACTTGCACAATGGACAACAGAAATAGAGGCCTATACACTTGTTGTTGAACAACCTTGTCAATGGGTAAGTTCTACACCATCATCTAGTTTTTCTCTTCCCATTACTCAAGCAAAGCATCATCTCATTTGGAATTGCAAATTCTAAACTCTCCATCTGCTATCCCAAATGTTGATCCCATGTCTCCACCTCTCAGTCTTCCACCACACCTCAATTCTTCTTTCCTTTTTCCTTCCAAACAGTCATCCCCTCCACAAGAGCTAAAAGAAATATGCTCTCCTCCAAAGAAACAAGAGGTTTCACCTCCTCTACCACCACAAAAAATTTCCAAATCAATTGAGTTATGACCCATCCCTCCTCTTGCATTCCCAATTCCATGTGGGGAAGAAGAAATTGCAAAAATCAGCCATGAAGGACAGCAAGAAGAGGAGCCCAATAGAAAAGAAATGACAAACAACTTGAGGAGTTGGGCTGCCAAATTTGGGACAAAAAGATCCCCTTGATGGTTAAGCCTTTAAAAGAGGTTGGAGTTGGAGAACAAGTGGTGGTTAAGACTGATTTTGTGGCAGCAGAAGAAGAGAAAAAAGAAGAAGCAAATCAGCAGTCAGTTTGCTTAGAAATTAATGTCCATGTTGGCACTCTATTTGAAGGGAATGTTGATTCAATTCAAGTTGCACAATCAGCCATAGAGGAAGAAAGCGCAGAAGAAGATTTTGCAGTCCCAACTTGTCCTCTAGAGCAGCATATTGAAGAGTTTGACTTGACGAACTTCGTGCTAGAGGAAAAGTTCTATCAAGAGCAGGATTGTCTTCAAGAAGTAGAGAAAGGAGAAGCTGCTCCAGATCCAAAAGAAGAGGAGCACATTCTAGTTGTGGAGGGGAAAATTGCAGATCCAAGGGCTTTGAGCACAAAGCAGGCTACAAGAGAACCTTCAGTTCTTTTTTCTACTTCATCTCTCCCGAGTTCTAGTGCTGAAGAGGAGTTTGATCTCTCAAACTCAATGTTGGAGGGTGAAAGAAACCATGGTGGTCAAGTTACAGATCAAGAAGACACCATGGAGGAAGTGGAGCATTTGTAGCAGGACAGCCATGAGGCAGTTTATCTATCAGATTTGGAGGATTGTTTTGATGAAGAAGAGCCGGTTGAGTTTCCACCATTCTCTCTTTCATCATCCACATTCCAAACACTTGAGTCTGCTGTCATGAAGGAGAACATTCATTTGCAGCAGCCTGCATCTTATAGCAGCTCTTTGGAACCAAGATTGGAAGATTTTAATCTTTCATGTTCTTCATTGGAGGAAAAGAAAAGATCGAGGAATTTCACCATTTCTTCCACACCATCCATTCAAGAGGGTCTACAAGAAGACTCCATTTTTGGAGTTGAGAATCGAGCTATGGGCATATCAAACGGATCGTACCTTACCCAATAAGGTATTTGACTTCATTGGAGTCAAAGGAGAAGTCACAACCAATCATGCTTGCTTCTAAGCATGAGCATGAGCTACAAAATACCAAGAATCACTGTCATACCTCTTCAATCCAAATGCAGAGCAACTAAAAGAGGTATTGGATTTTCCTTCAGTGATACCTTGATGATTTGGGTGGGAGACCAGCTTATTGTTTATTTTCCACTCATCCTAACAGCCATGATTAGCTCTAAATCAATTGCATGGCTGCCACTTTTGAGAAAGGGAAGCTATTTCTCACAACCAATTGCAGGGTTTGTTTAGCTTTCCTTTGCTTCCAGTTAGAGTAGAGTAGGTAGGTTTACTTTTAGCAGAATAAGTGCTTGTGCACACTCTGCATGTTTCATTTAGAGCATGTATGATTTTCAGTTATGTACATAGTTTTTGTGGTGCTGGTTTTATACTTGCCTTTGTCCATTTCAGTGGCATTTTGGTGAGAACAACTCCATTTCAAGTGGGTTTCTAGCTCAACGAATGTTTCAATAGCTCAATCACATAGATTTTCAAATTTCAGATCAGTTTGCAGGCTACAACTCATGACTCCATGCCCAATGGATGCTTCAAGAAACTGGTAACTTCATCTAGCAGGCAGATGACCCTGCTGAGTCACCAAATTGTTATCCAAAATTCACCCCCCAGGGTAATTTTGATAACATCCATCGGATTATTTGGTCCCGAGCAAGTAAGATTGATTTGAGGCCCAAAATCATGTTTTTCGGGGTCCCCTCGAACTTTTTCTAACTCCCCACCCAAGAAGAAATCCCAACAGGTTGAGAAAATGGAAGAAATGCAAAAAATAAGGTTGCAGGACTGTGTTAAGGCATTTCGGGTTTGAAGGGTTCGGGTCATACTAAGGTTCATTGTACCAAGTTTAGGGCTGAAAAAATTAATAAAATCAGCTAAGTCCTAGTCTAGGCGGTCTGCGGGACAGTTGGGACGTTGGGACGTGTGGGACGTGAAAAGCCGATTCAGCCGAAAGAGGAAAAAAATTACCTGTCATTTGTTTCGCGCGGTTTGGGACAGTTGGGCCAATAGTACGCGCGGGACATGGATCGGCTGGTTTGGCGCAAGTCAGTCCATTTCAGGTGGTTTGGAGATATTTGTCCCAGACAGTTTGGGACATCCGGGCCAAAAGTACGCGGAGGATGCGAACCAGCCGATTCACCGAAATAGGGGACTTTAAATGCAGGACGGTTGGGCCAAAAGTATGCATGGGACACAGAAAGCTGAAAGAGCCGCCAATAAATGGAATCTTGCCACGTTTCTTCACCTCAAACAGGAACAAGGAAGCCCGAATCAGCCAAAGTAGGATATTTTCATCTGGGACAACCGGGACAAAGGTACACGCGGGACGTGAAAAGGTGAAATGGCCGAAAAGAGACAAGGAGGCTTGAACCAATAAAATAGTGCCACGTGTCCAAGTTTAAGGGCCTGAAAGGAATTTTTAGAGGATGAACCCTGGATGAATCAGATCCTAACACATGTCATCTAAGTGACAGAGTTTGGGAAAAATTCAAATATTTTCCCACCGATCCGTTTTGGTCTGTTTTTTCCCTAAATCTTGGATCGCCATAACTTTCGATCCAGAGCTCGGTTTTTGCGTTCTTTATATCAATGGAAAGCTGGTGAAATTATCTACACGATTCTGGTGTCAATCTTGAAATTTGGTTTATTTTGGAGAGAGAAAATCAAGAAACATATCTGGCGCGTGGTAATTGGCCAAACTGACGTTTCAACAACCAACTTTAATGCAAAATACAGTTCACCGCTTTTTCCAGGGTTCTCACCCACCACCATAATGAGATAAATTAAATGCAACCTAGAAGTGGTTGGGGTAGATCTGACTTTCCTCTCTCTTCCCTCTCTCATTCTTCCTATAAATTGTAAAGAGGGGCTTCTTTCTAAGGGTCGAACATTCCTGTTTTGCCCCTCCCTTCTTCTCTTTGGCAGGTGAATTTGTGGAGTTCGAACCTCCCATTTGAAACTGTAATGTGACTCTACCTCTTGGCATTTTGTAGTGTATTGTATCAATATTTGGAGCAAGTAATGCATGTTTGTGGATGATTCTCAACCCTCTCTGTGTTCATTTGCATCCTCCTGATCTTTCACTACAAATTTTGTTATCTGTGCATGATCTTGCATCACATTTTAATGGCTTGTGTTTATTGGCAAGATAGGTGTTCTTCATTCCTCGAGTGCATCACCTTCGTTAGTTTAGGTTTATTTTTCTGCATCTTCTTACCCTGTCTCCTTGGCAAGTTAGATTAGACTTTGAGTAAACCCTCTACATTTTTCATGTGCATCTGAACAGAGGAATAGGAACCAACCTTCTCTGGAGATTCCTTTCTCATTTCGCAAGTCCCACACTTGGAGAAAGGATTCAATGTTCGTAATCACACTGGATGATAGTATGATCAACCTAGAAATCGATGAACATCCGGGGGTTTGTGAATTCACACTAACAATTCCCACATTGATATGCTTACATTTCTCTTCTTCATCTGATCAATGATATTGAATGGAGATGAAGTATCTCTTTGTTGTCCCTTGGCCTGCACATTCATTCCTTGCACATGGGTAGCAGTAATTGGAATTTGAGTTGGCTTAGGAGCTGTTTTAGGCAGCCTTTGGGTGCTTGGAGCTGAATTTTGTTTTCCAATAGTTTGTGGAGTGATAGAAGATTGAGGATTACTTAGGGCCAATGGGTGTTCTTCACCCAAATTTCTCCTCTTTGACCTTGTGTTGGCTGCAACACTTTGGGAAACCATTTGATTCATGCCACAAAAATCTTACACGCCTACCGGTTTACAAGTGTGGTGTAACTTAGAGCCGACTACTACTAGAATGTTTCTTATTATGGTCATTTCTTTGACTACCTTCACCCTCCACACCAGTTGTTGTCACCATTAATGCTTGATTCAAGGCACCGTTGAAGCACATGGATTGGTTGTGAGGTTCATTACATGGGAAACACCAATCATACTCTTGAGCTATATTGTTTTACACTGGCACTAATGCTTTAGATGCGAGACGTAGCATTAGGATTATAGGGCTGAAATGGTCTATTGGCAGGAGGCCTTTCTTGATTTAGATTTGTAGCTGGATTGGGTGGTCTTTGGGGTTGATATAGCTACCTATTGGGCTGAGTTTGGGGTTGGAAAGAAGGTCTAAAACCTTGGGCTTGCTGCCTCTTGAGTGTAACCAACTCATTACCTAAATTTTGCAACTGCTTCATGACTTCTTGAAGTTCATTTGAGGCACTAGAAGATGAAGTAGAAGCTTCATTTAAATTGTTATTTCTAGGAGTGGGAATAGGAGCTAAATTAGGCACTTGGCTAGTACTTGGGCTCTCTAAACTTGGAAACAATGGCATTGGAGGCCTAAGAGCTAGTTTTCCAGCTTCAATCAAACAATTTTCAGCTCTAATGGAAATGCTATAAGCAATGGGGATAGTTGTGCCTTCCATGGATTGAATTAACATAGAAATATCAGAATTTAAAGCTTTAAGGTAATAAAGGAAAGAACCTTTCTTGTTGGCTCTGACTGCCACTAGAATTCTCTCCCAAGTCCTTTGAAATATGAAGTTAAAATCAGTCAAGCTGCTCATTTGGAGCTCTCTTGATGGTTGTCAGCTGCTCCAAAAGGGAAAAGTTGTCTCCTTTCTCTCCAAACTACTCATGGAGGGCTATGAATAGCTTGTTCCGATTTTGAATAGAACCTAAGGCAAGACTCCTGAACCATTGCAAAGCTTTCCCTTTGAATGAAGATGCCAACAATTTGACAGAACTTGCATCTCATTGATCTCATGGATTACACAAATATTGGCAATATCCTTAAAATGATCACCGGGAGTGGTTTGATTTTCTCCAGTGAAGTATGGAATGTTCTTTAATGCTGCAATGGGATTGGATTTTGTGCATTGAGAGCAAGTGGGCGCGCAGTGAAATTCACATAGGGGTTGTTTTTTCCATTCCGATTGGCTTCAAAACCCTTGTTGATTGAATGAAAGGCCTACCATGTGGAGGAGTTGAGAGAGTTCTATCTGGTGGAGATGGAGAACTTTGAATTCTCCTCCCTCTTTGTCTTCTTCTTGGAGATAACTATAGATACTCAAACAACACCTCTTCTTCTCCGGCTCTTGAGCTTGTAGTGATTCTTCTCATGAGTTTTAAGGTCCGCATTGCTAAAACCAGCTGATTCTTCTCCCTTGGAGTCACCGGAAGTGTAATTTATAGCTCTTTAAAGCAAGAAACTTGCAACAAATGCACATCATTTTTGTTGTAATGAAGATGAAGCCCTCTAAGGTCCCATAGGCATGCCAAAACTATTATTGCAAATTAGCAGCACCCCTAGATGTTGATTAGATTTCTAGTTTGATCATACTAGGCATCCAGTGTGATTGCACAACATTGAATCATCTCCCGAAGTGTGGGACTTGTAAAATGGAAGAGGAATCTCTAGTTTAGAGGTTGGTTCCTCAAATCCTCTAATCAGATATATCACTTGCACAATTGCAGAGGTTTAAAGTCCTAATTTCTACTCTAAATTCCAAAGGGACAAAGATAAAGAATGCAAAAAAGCTAAAACTAATGCTAATAGGTGATGCACCAAAGGAGTGGTGAGCATTTTTACTTACGTAGATTGACACAAATCATGGAAACACAACAAAACATCATGCACAAACTGATGACATGCAATGAAAGATCAGAAAGGAAGAAAACAACATAAGCAGAGGATTGAAACTCATTCATAGAGCTTGCATTGTCATTTTAATGTCAAAATCACTTGCATTACGACACCTAAGAGGAAAAAATGGGTTGCATCTCTTAGAAAAGGTTTGTTATATCACCAAAATCACTTTCATGGAGAGAAAAGGGACCTGTAATACACAAAAAATGTTCAACCCTTTGAAAATGAGCCAAATCTAGCTTTTACAGTGCAAGGGACGAGCCCAAGAGAGAGAAACGTTGGAAAACATGGAAGGGGTTCAATCATTGACCAAAACACATTCAAAACAGCATGGGCATCCTTACAGACCCATTCCCTGACATTTTTAACCATGCTGGGAGAGAATACGATCCATTCTTCATTAAAAATGGTGGTTGAAACATCATTTATGTCCATGACCACTTGCCAGAGGAATTTTTTTATTTTCTCTCTCCAAACTCCATTAAAATGCAAAAACGATCCCAGATTCTTGTAGAGAATTTCACTAGATTTCCATTGATATAAAGAACATGAAAAACTGAGCTCTAGATCAAAAGATATGGCCATTTGAAAATTTAGGGAAAAACGAGGCCAAATCGGGTTGGCAGGAAAAAATTTGAATTTTTACCTTTTTGGTCATTTGGGAAAATTTTCGAAAATTTCCCGCACTCCGCTAGTCCAAGTGCCACGTGGGACATTTTTATTGGGTGCGGGCCCATCCGCTTCATTTTCCTTCATTCTTCCCTTAGGAAAATTTTCCAAAAATCCTCTTAGGGCCGGTGAGTCAAGGGCACATGGCACGTGGCCCGATTGGAGTGCGGGCACTGTCCTTGCAAATTTTTCCATGGTCTATTTGATTCATTTTTGACCTGGACACATGGCACAATGCCATTGGATGCGGGTTTACACCTTAAGATTTTACTCGCGGGATTTTTCCTTTGAATTTTACTTTGTTTCCTCTTTGGAAAATTTTCCAAATTCTCCCCATGCTCTGCCAGTCTGGGACACGTGGCGGCATATCATTGGTCGCGGGCCCTCCAAAACATTTTTTACTTCTGCGCCAAATGCTTTGGGAAAAAATCCCAAATTCCTCCCATGCTCCACAGCTCCAACCCCTAGGGACACGTGTCGAAACATGATTGGTTGGTGGGCGTAGCAGACCGAAACACCTCCTCTGAAATTTGGTGAAGCACTTTGCCAAAAATCCAACTTCTCCTCTCCCTTCTGCCACTCTGGCTCCATAGGACATGTGGCACATTTTTATTGGCCACAGGATTTCCTTCCAAAATTTTCCATGTGCCAACACTTAGCCAAATTTTCCAAATTTTTCCCCTGGACATGTGGCGGCATCTCATTGGCTATGGGCCTTGAAGGGGAAAATTTCACACAAAATCTCCGCCGAGCCATAACTTCAAAAATACATGGAGTTAGGAGGGAAAATTTACCTTTACGGAAAGATGAGAAAAAGATCTATCTAAAGGTGCCATTTCCAGAGGGTTTTGAGTGCACGAAAAAGAAAAAATCATGATTGAGGCACAAGAGAAGGAAGAATGAGAGGATTTAGCCACAAAAATGAGCGGGGGCACATTTTGGATAACAAGTCTTTAGTTGTTGAGATGGATAGAGGGGCACCGTGCCGGGAGCATGAGATGATCCCAGTGGATAGGGTTAGACAAGAGTTTGGACTACCACATGACATACCTCCACCCTTCCTGTAGTACCGGTGAGATGACGTGGAGAGGTCATTACCTCTACCACCTGGCCCGATAGTGCCCACGGGGTAGGAGCAAGTGGTAGAATGGTGGATTGATGATGTTGGGGTTATAGATACATACGAGACACTAGTGGGAAGCTCATTTACGAGTAGTACCACCTAGGCCGGGGTAGCGATTTAGCCACCATCACGGTGTAGAGGGATGCCCTACAGGGGTAGGTGGTGACCCTAATTACCTAGTTAGGTAAGGTGCGAGGATAGCTTGCCGGCTCGCAGAGGCAAGAGGTGGCCGAGTTACATGTACAGGTGGCCAATCTTCATGCCCAGATGGCCCAGGGTGGGGATGGAGATGGAGATGGGGATGATGGTCGGTGGCTGCCCTATAGGCACAGGTGATAGGGTTACAGGGCTATTTGGCCATAGCACAGGCATAGATTGGGGCTTTACAGACCAAATATAGGCACAGGGGTAGGGGCCGATGGCACCACCACATGCACCAAGATAATTTCCCAGTTTATAGGCGGGGTGGGATAGGGTCCCACAAGATAGGTACAGGGTCAGAGGCTAATGGGGCCACCATAGATAGTGCCCATATCTAGGTTGTAGGAGGTAAGAGAGGAGGCCAGGTACTACCAAGACCACTGATGGTGGTAGGGATAGATTTTTATCATATGCCGAGTATAGGGAATAGTAGGCCTCTAGTAAGAGGACCAGATCACACACCCATAGTGTGGAGAGAAAAGGGGGCTAGCAAGCCCCAAGATATGGTTAGGGTGAGGCCACTAGTTCCTGGATGCCGTTCGGTTGGTGCCAAAGACGGACCCAGCCACCACCTATGATGGGTGGGGAGATGTTATCAGGTCGCCAGACAGGGGCAAGGAGGTAGAGGGGTAGGTGATATAAATATGGAGGATGTACACCAAGAGGATGCCTGATATATGGCTCATGATTTGAACATAGTTTTGATTTGTGATATATACTAGCCTGTGTGCCGAAGAGATTTTGTATTGTGTTATTTTCATATTTTATATGATATCGGTCTGCATGCCGATAACATTTTGTATTGAGTATCGGCCTACATACTGATGATTTCGAGAGATGTACATGATTGGATATCCATTTATATGGTATTGAGACACACATATTTGTTTATATGATGAGATGGATGAGATTCTGATGATTTGTTGATGTTTTATGAGAATTTTAATTTTTTTCGTGATATAGACGAAACTAGGTGAGTGAGGCACAAGTGAAGTTAGGTTGGTTTAGGCATGGATTGAGTCAGGTCATAGGCATGGATTGAATTAGGTATTAAGAATGGATTGAGTCGGGTCTTAAGCATGGATCGAGTCAAGTTGGTTTAGGCATGGATTGAGTCGAGGTCTTAGGTATGGATTGAAGTTAAATTGGTTGAAGTTTTGATTCATTAATTTGTGTAATGAATGATGAGATGGGTCATGTTTAAGGTGCTTTGTAATACATGCATGATGATTGTAGAGGAATGGTAGTCATAATAAATGTATGTTGTGAGGATGATAAAAATTTTAAGCAACTTGTTGTTTGTTTGGTTTAATTTCCAATTTTTGATATAAAAAGAAACTAAGTGGGGTAAAATGTAATTCAGGAAGATGAAAGATGAATTGGTTAGGGTAGAGAGTGGTGAGCTAACCTCTAAGGGATCCATGCCCTTGGAGTGTTGCCTACATAGTCTCAGCGAAAAGGGACCTTACACGGATGTAGTTCTCCCATAATCTAGGGAAGAATGTGAGGAGGGAAGAGTATGGGTTGGTATGTTATAGGCATAATTTGGGTTTAGGTTTGTTAGGTGTGGGTGAGTTGTGGGAAACTTGGTATAGGTGATTTTAGTGTGGTAGAAGAATAATATTACCCAAAGGTAAGCGTCGAGGACCAAGTCTTGTATAAGGTAATCAATACATAATAAAGAAGGTTGAAAGATAAGAGGGGGCAAGAAAGCCTCCTAATTGGTTAGGATCATACCAAGTAGGTCATACCTTGGAGGAGGTGATGAACATGAGACCCTAAAGACATTACATAATTGATTGATCTAAGGGTGAAAAGTACTCACATGATCACCAAATGGAACGGTTTCCAAGAGGTCCCTTGAGGCAACAGGAAATGGGAGTGCGAATGGTGAGAGGGTTGGAAGGTGGTTAATTTCGATATGGTATGAGGTAGTATGCTATTTAGGCAAGAGATCCAAGGTCACAATAGGAAAGTCCATGACTAAAAGGATTTATGTGTTGACTTATATTTGAGATAGACTGATCGATGTAGGAAGTCTATATGAGATGAGGAAATTAACTCCTTGAGGTCTTCGTGAAGCTGATCGATGTAGGAAGCTTTAGATTCTCTTGCTCTTTTTTTTGAAAGAGATTTACATAGCTATCCTTTGAGGGAGCAATCTATTTATAATGTTGATTCTTTGAGAGGAAAATGTCCTTTTGAGGGAGTCATCTTTTTATTATAAGTTTTACTTAAGGAGTTGGATCCTATGTGAGGGATTTTGAAGTCATGGACAAGACTAAGGTGAAGAACATGATTCTTGTTTAGAAAGTAGGGTGAAATGACCACGGGATCTCATCTAAAGGTAGGAAAAAAGTATCCATGAGAATCATGCTATGTGCAATGCCATGGTACACATATTCAAGAGAAGATAACAAGTGACAGTACACACATGATTCTTGTTTAAATTTTGGCTAGATATAAGAAGTGGATAATGCTCAAGGGACGAGCATAGAAAGAGGCAAAAAGTGATGTACGACTAAAAGTAAATAGTAGAAGCGATCGAAGATACAAGGCATTAAGGGGATCGGGTTCGGGTTTACCATCGAGTGAGGATAAACGATAAGCACCTAATCCTTAAGTATGGGTCACGATGTATGGTCCAAGATAATTAGGAGTAAATTTTCCCCATTTGCTTTTTTCGCTTTGGTTACATGTTGATTTTCTTTGAGAATAAGGTCACCAACTTGGAAGGTTCGTTCATGGACATGTTTTTCATAGGCACGTTTGATACATTTTGGTAAACTTGAAGGTGGTCAAGAGTGTTAAGACAACATTCATCTAATAACTCAAGTTGTGCTAAATGGTCCTAACGAAAGTCGTCATCATTGAGCATGTCATGGAGAGAAATGTAGAGTGAGGGAATCTAGACTTCAAGAGGCAAAACAGCCTCTGTACCATAGACTAGAGAAAATGGTGTGGTAGTAGTGGAAGTATGGATACTAGTGTGATATTCCCATAGGGAAAAAGGAATGTGCGTATGCCAGTCCTTCCCAAGATCGTTAACCACTTTCATGAGAATTTTTTTAAGGTTTTGTTAGTGGATTTGGCTTGGTCATTGGTCTATGGGTAATAAGGTGACAAGAAACTTAGCTGAATGCCGAAGGTGTCACAAAGTTTTCACAATGTTTTGTTTTTGAATTGTTTTCCATTATCAATGATGAGGCAATGAGGAACACCAAAGCAAAGTAAATGATGTGATGATTGATGAACTCACATATTTTCTCATCTTTGGTGGAGATGATTGGCATGGCTTAAACCTATTTTATGTAGTATTTGGTAGTAGTGATGATCCATTGATGGCATTGGGAAGAATGGGGGTTGATCTCTCTAAAAATATCTAAACCCCATTGAGAGAAGAGCCAAAGATCATGGGCTACCTATAAGGCGTGGATTGGGTGTAAGATGAAGGTTGGTATGTTGTTGGCATTTTACACACTTTGACGTAGTCACAACAATCATGGTTAAGGGTTGGCTAGTAATAGCCTAGGTGAAGAATATGCTTAGCAACAATAAGGCCATTGAAGTGACCTCCACACATGCCATCATGAACTTCCTTAATGGTATAAGGAATTTTAGAACTTGTGAGGCATTGTAAGAGAATACCATCAAATCCACACTTATAGAGGAGGCCCCCCATGATGACGTAATGAGAGACATTTTTAAGGAAGGCACGTTGTCCATTATGGGTGAGATCAGGAGGTAAGATGGAGAGAGAAAGATAGTCAGAGTATTGTTTATACCAAAGGTTGCTCGGGTCTGGGTGATAGTTCGATGGATTAAATTTTGCAAGGTAAATATGAGGGTGATTGGATTCATTGTATGGTGAAAAATATTTTCGAATCGAGAAGGTGAAGAGGATATTTGAGAAGCTAAATAGACCACGGTATCTACAAATTTTTGGTTGAATGGGGAGAGTTTGAAGGGCGTAACGGTCTAAGGTGGTCAAAAGTATGTCTATATGATGTTTATACTTTTGAAGTATCTCATTACGACATTGGTATATACCATTGAATTGGTTTATAACCAATTGAGAATCACCAAAGATGTTGATTGATTTGACATCTAGGGCGTAGGTAGCTTGGAGACCTAATACGAGTGCTTTGTATTCGGCAATATTGTTTGTACAATCAAAATCAAGTTTGAAAGACAAAGGCATGGGTTCACCATCAAGTGAAATGAGGATAACACCAGCCCCACCCCCACACTAACACTTGGAACCATCAAAGAAGAGTTTCATTTGGTAAGCGGGTTTGTCTAGGAAAGGGTATTAATTAACTCATCTGGAAAGTCAAAATTAGAGGGTTGATCCCCGGAAATAGGTACGTTGGCTAATTGGTCGTGATAGCTTGGCCCTTGATGGAATTTTGATGAATGAATTCAAGGTCGAGGTCAGCTAAAAGCATAAGCCATTGTGTGGCATGCTGATTTTGATAAGGTTTGGCATACATGAAGTGTAAGGGGTCGGTTTTGGTCACAACATAGGTTTTATGGTTGAGTAGGTAATGATAGAGTTTTATGGCAACGAAAAATAAGGCTAAGAATTTTTTTGGGATGGGTGTATTAGGTTTTGTATTCCAAAAGAGTATGGCTTATGTAATAAACCACCTACTCCCTATGTTGTTCATCGCAATGAGTGAGTATGGCCCCCAAGGAGTGATCAGTACCAGAGATGTATAGGTAGAAGGGTTGATCATCTTTAGGTGGGATAAGTACAGGTGGTTGGAGAAGGTATTGTTTTAAGGCCTCAAAATATTTGTGGCAATCATCATCCCATTTAAAGGAGACATCCTTCTTAAGCGAGATGATGAAAGGGTTGACACCGATCGAGAAAATTGTGAAATGAAATGGTGAATAGATCAGAACTTACCTTGCAAGCTACGAGTTGTTTAAGGTTAGTGGGAAGAGGCATTTCCATAATGGTGTTGAATTTAGCAAGGTCAACTTCTATAGCATAGAGGAAATGATAAATCCTAAGATCTTTCTGAAACAATCTGTTGATGCAAAATCACAAAGACACCCTAGATGCCGATAAGATTTCTAGGTTGATCACTCTAGCATCCAGTGTGATTGCACAACATTGAAACCTTTCTCCAAGTGTGGGACTTGCAGAAATGAGAAAGGAATCTCCAGAGAAGGCTGGTTCCTACTCCTAAACTACCTACCACAAGCTATTCCAGTGCAGGAAAGCTAATCTAAACCTAATCTAACCATGCCAAGGAGACAGAGAGAGAGAGAAAAGGGAAAAATAGCAAAAGCCTACACTAAAACGGTGATACACCAGAGAAGGAGAATGTTGAACATCTATCAAAACTACCATGGAACAAGGAGAGGTGAGCAATGGGAAGGATGGACAGATGCATCACAAGCCCAAGGATAGATTTCACACAGAAAATGTCCCAAAATCCATGAACACAGCTCTAGACCTGCAATGAACATTCAAACATGCAAAAATACCTACAATGAAGAGAGGCAAGAAGAAAACAAGTGAAAAACGAGCAAGGATGGATAGATGCATCACAAAACACATTTTTATTCCTTTAGAAGTTTGCACAGAACATCATTTCAATAGTAAAAGGTAAAAACACCATTACAGAGCAAGGGAGGAGGTTCGAACTCCATTTTCAACCCTGGAGAAGAAAAGAAGGGAGGGAAGAGCCAAAAATATGAACAAATTGTTATCATCCCTCCAAAATGAGCCAAATCTGGCCTTTTACAATGCATGGGTCGAGCCCATGAGAGAGAAAACATAGGAAAACGTGTAAGCAGCCAAACCATTGACCAAAATGCATTCTTCATTAAAATTAGTGGTTGAAACATCACTTCTAGCCATGCTAAAGAAGAATGTGACCCATGTGCATTAAATTGGTTGTTGAAACATCACTTCTAGCCATTCTGAACAAGAATGCGACCCATGTGCATTAAATCGGTTGCTGAAATGTCACTTCTGGCCATTACTATGCGCCAGAGATGTTTCTTAATTTTCTCTCTTGAAACTGAACCAAAATGCAAGATTGACCCCAAAATCGTGTAGATAATTTCATAAGCTTTCCAATGATATAAAGAACGTGTAAATCCGAGCTCTGGATCAAAAGTTATGGTGGCTCGAAGATTTAGGGCACAAAAGCAAAGCCAAACGGATTTTGAATTTTTTTCCGCTCTCGCCACTTGGATGACACGTGTCGAGCTCTAATTCACCGAGAAATTCTCTCTCCTCCACCTTTCCGATGGCTTTCCTTTGAAATTTCAACCTTTTTAACTCTTCGGAAAATTTTCCATTTTTACCCTGCCCCCGCCACTTGGGACATGTGGCATGATCTGGTTGGAGGACAGGGCGCGGGGAATCCTTGTCTTTTAATTTTTTGGCCCAAGACTTTTCCAAATTTTCAAAACTCTCCCGATCTCGAACTCCCCACCATAAGACACGTGGCACACTCTGATTCGTTGGTGGTCTTCGCGTCCCTAGCGTATTTTTGGTCGGATGTCCCAAACCGTCAGGAAAATTTCTCTCGATCCGCCCAATTTGGGCTTCCCTATCCCTCTTTGAGGCGAAGACACGTGGCACATTTCCATTCACTCTTGGCTCTCTCGGCTCTCGCGTCCTCCGCACACTTTTGTCCCAACTGTCCGGGATCGCTTGGGAAATATTCTTCCGGCTCGCCCGAAATGGACTAACTTGCGCCAAACCGGCTTATCTGCGTCCTTTGCGTACTTTTGTCCCAACTATGTGAAACAAAGACTTAGGCAATTTTTTCCCTTTCGGCTGGTTCACCTTTTCGCGTCCCACGTGTACCTATGGCCCAGATGTCCCAATTGTTATGTGGACCACCTAGAGGGTTTTCGGTCGGTTCGTGCCCGACATTCCGACTGTCCTGCATCAGGACTTAGCCGATTTTCATGATTTTTTTTTCTGCCCCAAGCTTGGTTTTTGCAACTTTTTCACCCTTTTTTAGAACTTGCTCTTTTCTTCTTAGACAAGAGAGTTAGAGAGAAACCGAGGGGACCCTAGAAACATGATTTTGGGCCTTGAATCAATCTATCTACTCGGGATTGAATAATCTGATGCATGTTATCAAAATTACCCCAAGGGGAAAATTTTGGAAAACAGTTTTGACGACTCGGCGGGGTCATCTGCCTGCTAGATGAATGACCGTAGCTCAAGCAACCCATTGGGCATGGAGTCATGAGTTATAGCCTGCAAACTGATCTGAACTTTGAAAACTTCCTCTGAACCACTTGAATCCCACCGGACATGGAGTTGTTCTCACCAAAATGCCACTGGAATGAACTGTGCAAGAGCAAAACCAGCACCACAAAAACTATGTACTGAATTGAAAATCATACATGCTTCAAATGAAACATGCAGAGTGTGCACAAGCACTTCTTCTACTCGAAAGCAAACCTACCTACTCTATTCTAAGCTGGAAGCAGAGGCAAGCTAAACAAACCCCCTGTAATTAGTTGCGAGAAATAGCTTCCCTTTCTCAAAAGTGGCAGCCATATAATTTATTTGGAGCTGAACATGGCTATTAGGATGAGTGGAAAATCAACAAGAAGCTGGTCTTCCACCCAAATAATCAAGGTATCACTGAAGGCAAATCCAATACTGTTTTAGTTGCTCTGCATTTGGATTAAAGAGGTATGACAGCTGATCCTTGGTTCTTTGTACCTCACCCTCATGCTCGAAGCAAGCATGGTGGTCAGGCCTCCCCTTTGGCTCCAATGAAGCCAAATACCTGATTGGGCAAGGTATGGTCCATTTGATATGCCCATAGTTCTGATTTTCAACACCAAGAATGGAGTCTTCTCGTAGACCTTCTTGAATGGATGGTGTGGAAGCAATGGTGAAATTATTTTGTCCTTTCTCTTCCTCCAATGAAAAACATGAAAGATTTAAATCTTCCAATCTTGATTCCAAAGACCTTCTATAAGATGCAGGCTCCTGCAAATTAATGTTCTCCTTCATGACAGCGAGACTCAAGTGTTTGGAATGTGGATGATGAAAGAGAGAATGGTTAAAACTCAATTGGCTCTTCTCCATCAAAACAGTCCTCCAAATCGACAGATAAAGCGCCTCATGGCTGTCCTCGGTGGGGTTATCGCCTACTAGATGAATGATCGAGCTTCTAAGCAATCCATTGGGCATGGAGTCATGAGTAGTAACTCAGAACTGATCTCGAACTTTGAAAACCTCTCTCTCGAGCCACTTGGAAATGAGCTGCAAGAGTGAAACGAACTATGCAAGAGTGAAACCAACAAAGCACCAAAAACTATGTACAAACTGAAAATCATACATGCTCTAAATGGAACATGCAGAGTGTGCACAAGCACTTCTTCTACTGAAATCAAACCTACCTACTCTATTCTAATTGGAAGCAAAGGCAAGCTAAACAAACCCTGCAATTGGTTGTGAGAAATAGCTTCCCTTTCTCAAAAGTGGCAACCATGCAATTGATTTGGCATTGAACATGGCTGGTTAGATGGATGGAAAATCAACAAGAAGCTGGTCTTCCACCCAAATCATCAAGGTATCAGCTGAAGGCAAATTCAATACCTCTTTTAGTTGCTCTGCATTTGGATTGAAGAGGTATGATAGCTGATCCTTGGTACTTTGTATCTCATCCTCATGCTCAGAAGCAAGCATGACTGGTTGTGACTTCTCCTTTGGCTCCAATGAAGCCAAATACCTGATTGGGCAAGGTCTGATCCATTTGATATGCCCATAGCTCTAATTTTTAACTCCAAAAATGGAGTCTTCTTGTAGACCCTCTGAATGGATGGTGTGGAAGCAATGGTGAAATTCCTTTGTCCTTTCTCTTCCTCCAATGAAGAACATGAAAGATTTAAATCTTCCAATCTTGATTCCAAAGAGCTGCTATAAGATGCAGGCTACTACAAATGAATGTTCTCCTTCATGACAGCAGACTCAAGTGTTTGGAATGTGGATGATGAAAGAGAGAATGGTGGAAACTCAACCGGCTCTTCTCCATCAAAACATTCCTCCAAATCTGACAGATAAACTGCCTCATGGCTGTCCTACTGCAAATGCTCCACTTCCTCCATGGTGTCTTCTTGATCTGTAACTTGACCACCATGGTTTCTTTCACCCTCCAACATTGAGTTTGAGAGATCAAACTCCTCTTCAGCACTAGAACTTGAGAGAGGTGAAGTAGAAAGAAGAACTGAAGGTTCTCCTGTAGCCTGCTTTGTGCTTAAAGCCCTTGGATCTATAATTTTCTCCTCCATGACTAGATTGTGCTCCTCTTCTTTTGGATCTAGAGCAGCTTCTCCTTCCTCCAATTTTGAAGACATTCTTTCTCTTGATTGAACTCTTCCTCCAAAGATGAAGTTTTCCAAGTCAAACTCTTCAATCTGCTACTCTAGAGGACAAGTTGGGACTGCAAGATCTTCTTCTTCGCTGCAACAAAATCAGTTTTAACTACCATTTGTTCAACCTTAGCCTCTTCGTAGGTTTAACCATCAAGGGGATCTTTTTCATCCCAAATTTAAGAGCCCAAACCTTCAGACTTTGAAATTTTTCATCCTTGTTTGGATCTTCTTTTCGCTACTTTTTTCCTTGATTGGCATTCTGATTTTTATCTTCCCAACATGGATTTGGTGATGCAAGAGGAGGGATGGGTTGTAACTCAATTGATTTGGTAATTCTTTGTGGTGGTAGAGGAGGTGAAACCTCTTGTTTCTTTAGGGGAGGGGGTATTTCAGTTAGCCCTTGTGGAGGGGATGACTGTTTGGAAGGAAAAAGGAAAGAAGAATTGAGGTGTGGTGGAAGACCGAGAGGTGGAAACATGGGATCAACATTTGGGACAACGGTGGGGAATTTAGAATTTGCAATTCCAAATGAGATGGTGCAGATTGGGAAATGGGAAGAGAAATACTAGATGATGGTGTAGAACTTACCCATTGACAAGTTTGTTCAACAACAAGTGTATAGGCCTCTATTTCTGTTGTCCATTGTGCAAGTAGGGGCGATATCTTTATCATGAAGTCCAGCTTCTCCCGAGGGCTGAAGTGTCTTGGAAAAGGGCCTCCCATGGACAAGGAGTCTTGAAACCATTCCGAAAGCTCTCATTTGATCTGTTTCTCTAGACTACACCATCTTTTCCTCCATCTTTTGGATTTTCTCCAACAGACCAGCATCTTGCATCTCGATTGTCTTCATAACCAGCATACTCTTGCTCTTGGAAAGCTCCGTAGCCAAAATGATCTTAGCATTGTTGCTCATATGGGTATGCATGCTGATTTGGAGGATTTGTAAAACATGTTGGAGGTGGAATATACTGCTGTTGTAAATGTGAGTTCCATGATGGAAATGAAGTCATGATTTCACAACTTCATGGAATGGAAAAGAATGAAAGGGATGGGAAGAAGGATGGATGAGAATGGATGGAAAACAGGTCTGTAACTTCAAAAATGGGTTGCTGATCAGATGGAGTCACCATATGTGTTTGCAAGTGCCTCCAAAGGCTGAAATCTTCATAGGAACACACCAACCTGTAAAAGATGAAGTGGAAGACCTCTAAGGTCCCACCGGGCATGCCAAAACTGTTGATGCAAAATCACAACACCCCTGGACGCTGATCAGATTTCTAGGTTGATCACTCTAGCATCTAGTGTGATTACACAACATTGAAACCTTTCTCCAAGTGTGGGACTTGTAGAAATGAGAAAGGAATCTCCAGAGAAGGCTAGTTCCTGCTCCTAAACTACCTGCCACAAGCTATTCCAGTGCAGGAAAGCTAATCTAAACCTAATCTAACCATGCCAAGGAGACAGAGAGAGAGAGAGAGAAAAGGGAAAAACAACAAAAGCCTACACTAAAACAGTGATACACCAGAGAAGGAGAATGTTGAACATCTATCAAAACTGCCATGGAATAAGGAGAGGTGAGCAATGGGAAGGATGGACAGATGCATCACAGGCCCAAGGATAGATTTCACACAGAAAATGTCCCAAAAATCCATGAACACAGCTCTAGACCTGCAATGAACATTCAAACATGCACAAATACCTGCAATGAAGAGAGGCAAGAAGAAAACAAGTGAAAAATGAGCAAGGATGGATAGATGCATCACAAAACACATTTTTATTCCTTCAGAAGTTTGTACAGAACATCATTTCAATAGTAAAAGGTAAAAACACCATTATAGAGCAAGGGAGGAGGTTCGAACTCCATTTTCAACCCTGGAGAAGAAAAGAAGGGAGGGCAGAGCCAAAAATATGAACAACTTGTAATCATCCCTCCAAAATGAGCCAAATCTGGCCTTTTACAATGCATGGGTCGAGCCCAGAGAGAGAAAACGTAGGAAAACGCAAAGTTAAAGCCCAACCATTGACCAAAACACATTCTTCATTAAAATCGGTGGTTGAAACATCACTTCGCCATCTTTGTCAAGAAGAATGCGATCAAGTGCATTAAATCGGTTGCTAAAACGTCACTTCGGCCGTCTTTGAAGAAGAATGCGACCCATGTGCATTAAATCGTTCATTGAAAACGTCACTTCGCCATTACTACGCGCCAGAGACATTTCTTAATTTTATCTCTCGAAACTAAACCAAAATGCAAGATTGACCCCAGAATCGTGTAGAGAATTTCATAAGCTTTCCAATGATATAAAGAACGTGCAAATCTGAGCTCTGGATTGAAAGTTATGGCGGTCTGAAGATTTAGGGAAAAAAACAAGCCAAAATAGATTTTAAATTTTTTCCCGTGCTCTGCCACTTGGATGACACGTGTCGAGGCTCGATTCGCTAAGCAATTCTCTCTCCTCCACCTTTGTACTTGGTTTTCCTTTGAAATTTCAACCTTTTTAACTCTTTGGAAAATTTTCCATTTTTTCCCCGCGCCCCCGCCACTTGGGACACGTGGCATGATCTGGTTGGAGGACAAGGGGCGCTGGGCATCCTTGTCTTTTAATTTTTTGGCCCAAGACTTTGCCAAATTTTCAAAACTCTCCCGAGCTTTGAACTCCCTACCTTAGGACACATGGCACGCTCCGATTCATTGGCATCTTTTCCGGGTCTTCGCGTCCCTCGCATATTTTTGGCCCAGATGTCCCAAACCGTCTGGGACAAATTTCTCTCGATCCGCCCGATTCGGGCTTCCCTGTCCCTCTTTGAGGTGAAGACACATGGCACATTTCCATTCACTCTTGGCTCTCTCAGCTCTCCGTGTCCTCCACACACTTTTGTCCTAACTGTCCCTGACTACGGGACAAATTCTTCTAGCTCGCCCGAAATGGACTGACTTGTGCCAAACCGGCCGATCCGCGTCCTTCGTGTACTTTTGTCCCAACTGTGTGAAACAAAGACTTAGGCATTTTTTTCCCTTTCAGCCGGTTCTCCTTTTCGTGTCCCACACGTACCTACAGCCCAGATGTCCCAATTGCTTTGTGGACCACCGGAGGCTTTTCGGCAGTTCGTGCCCGACGTCCCGACTATCCTAGACCAGGACTTAGCCGATTTTCTTGATTTTTTCTGCCCCAAGCTTGGTTTTTGCAACTTTTTCACCCTTTTTTAGAACTTTCTCTTTTCTTCTTGGATAGGAGAGTTAGAGGGAAATCGAAGGGACCCCATAAACATGATTTTGGGCCTTGAATCAATCTATCTACTCGGGATTGAATAATCTGATGCATGTTATCAAAATTACCCGGGGAAATTTTGGACAACAACATCCACGAAGACACATTTCTCGGGCTAAAGGCAAACACAATATTTAATGAGATGTTCAAAGATGGTTTTTAGGATGGTGAGGTACTCAGAGTGGCATTTAGATTTGGCCAAGAGATCATCCACGTAATCTTCCAACATATGATGCATGATGTCATGGAAGATATAAGTCATAGCTTGTTGATATGTGGCACCAACATTTTTAAGGCCAAATGGCATGTCTTGATAGTAGAAGGCCCCCAAGGAGTAATGAAGGTAGTTTTATGTTGATCCTCCTGGGGCAAGTAAGATTTGGTTATAACCCAAGAAGCCATCCATGAGTGATAGCATCTCGTGACCATCAATAAGGACAACTAACTAGTCAATACTAGGTAGAGGAAAGTCAACTTTTAGGTAAGCTAGATTGAGGTCACAGAAATCCATGCAAATGTAGAGTCCCCCTGTCACCTTGGTGATAGGGACAATGTTATAAATCTAATGAGGATAATCAATTGGTAAGATGAACGAAATGAAAAGAAGGTGCTAAAGTCCTTCTCTCGACGAGAAGGGAAATGCGAGGGTGCATTTTCCTCAGTTTTTGTTTGATGGGTTTGGCATCGGGAATGGTTATGATATTGTGGACCACTATGGTGGGGTCATTACCGAGCATGTCTGAATAAGACCAAGAAAACACATGGTTATGATTTTTGAGAAAAGAAGTGATAGCTTCCTGTTCAGTAGCATCTAAAGATTGACCGATCTTTAATATGTGCGGGTCATCCTGAGTGTGAATGTTGATCTTGATAGTTGATTCATTCAACATGGTTTACATCTTAGAGGGTAATGACTGATGAATAATGAGTCTTCTACACAAAGGTAGGTGAGTATAGATTCATCATCATAACATTGAATGATGTTAATGAAAGGTGTATCATCATCGATCATTTCAGAAACAAGAAGGGATAAGAGGAAGGAGCCTCACCCTCACATTGATAATTCGAGGCCCTAAGGAAATGGTGTTTATGAAAAAAAAATTAGGAGGGATAGATTCTAAATCCATTGACTCCATTGGTGAAGGTGGTGATGAAGGTGGAGTGGTGAAGAGGGAGATAAGGGATAATATCCTTGATGAGTTCCATGTGGACTGCTTGGTAGGTGGTTCAAGAAACCCGATACCACTACGGTCGTTATGTTTACAGGTAGTACATGGAATAACATTATGGAGGCCTTGCTCACATAAACCAAAACCAAAACCCTTCCACGCACATCAGTGCAAGAAGGTGTGGGTGAAACAACGATTGGTGAGAGATTGGAAGTCAACAAAAAATGGGTGGGTTTGTGATGGTGGTTCTAATGTGTAAGTGGTAGTATCAAGTCCCTCATAGGTGAGGCTGGTATGAAGGTGAGGAGGACCATAAAGGAGGTGTTCTTCTATGTGGTGATCATAGTGAGGGTGTTAGTGAAGACTTACATACTCTTATGGAGTAAATAATCATTGACACTATATAGGTGATACTCCCCTAGAGTAAGGTGTTGAAAAATACCTTCAAATGGATCGGTGGTTGGTATGTGGGTAGCTAGAATAGATGATGCATCGAGGTCAATGCAAAGGTGGGGTTAATGGATTGGGAGACTAATGGATTTTCCGTGGAGGTTGTGGCTACGGTAGGAATGGAGGAGGTATGTGCGGTTGAGGTAGTGGGTGGGTGTAAGCAAACGTGTAGGTGAAGTGGTAGTGATCATGGAGGTAGATGCCTTAATGTGTATAAGCATGTCATTGGGTCAGTAACACATGTTGCAAGTTTTAAAAGGTGAAGGATCAGTTGGAATGGTATAGGTGTGTCCTTCATGTTCAAACTTTACACAACGATGCAAAGTGGAAGGAACACAACCCATGACACAAATCCAGGGTCTACCAAGCAACATGTTATATTGAAATTCCCCCTCCAAGATGTAAAATAACTCAAGAACTGTGTGGGGCCCACATGAACATGGAGGATGACGGTGCCTAGTGTAGAGGTGATAGCATCATTGAATGAATGCAACATGACAGGATGTTTATGCATGTAATTGTCAGGTATGCGCATTTGAGTGAATGCATGGGATGAAATGATGTTAATGCTAGCACCCCCATTGATCATTACACGTCATACATGTATATCATCGATGTGGATAGAGATGAAGAGGGTTAGGTCTGGGTCATCTATTTGGTGTGCAAGGCAATCTCTTCCTCTTAGAAGCTAAGGGAGGCTACTTGGTGAGTAAGGTGAGGTGTGGATAAAGGTGGCAATTTAGTGAGAGAGGCTACATGATTGGGTGTGATAATGGAGGCTATGGGTGTAGGGTCATTGGGCAAAACTTCAATAGATTGTAGGACCTCCATGAGAGCTTGACGATGGGATTCGACATTTGGATGAGGTCATATAAAAAAAATTTGAGGGTGGATTGGTGTAGTTGTTTGAGCATTGCATGATGTGTGAACCCATTAGAAATAGGATATGTGGGGCCACGAATAGTAATTTTAGGTGTGGGTGCAGATTGTATGTTGGGTATAGGATTGGTTAGTGAGTTAGTTTCCTTTTCCTTTCCTTTGTCTCGAGCATGGGTAGTGACATTGATCATGTTGATCCGAGGGAAGTTGGCAAATAGAGAAGGTGTAGGATGAGTTGTATAATGACATGATGGGAAAAAACCTACCAGGGGAGAAAATCCTTGTGAAGTGAGCTAGGCACAACGACATTTAGGTAATGGTGTGGCAAGTTCTCTAATGTGAACCATGTTAATTTCAAATCTTGGGGGTGGCTCTAAGAGTTGTGGGGGTGGAGGTCATGTTTGTTGAGTAGGCAGTGAGGGAAGGACTGTGGGAATGGGTGTTGGTGAAATGGGGTCCTTATCAAGAAGTTCATCATCGTCAAAGTTTACTTCAGGAAGACATAATTGGATAAGGATGGTTTTCAAATCCTTGTATTTCTCCACATCATGCCCTAGCACATTATGGTAGGTGGAAATTATAGTGTCATCAAACCCTTTTGACTTTGGTTTGAGGGGGTCATAAGGTCGAGCGATGGTAATGTGATGACGAAGTCTCAAGGAGGTTGGTTAAGATTTTGGCATAGGACCCTACTAGTGGGTCGGAATGGGAAGTGAAAGTGGATTTAGGCATAGGTGCGGATGATTGTTGAGGAATGGTCTTTGCGGGGGGGGAGATGGTCGAGCTATGGTTTTTGTTGCTAGAGTAGTCTTGGGTGTCGGTTGTGTTTTCTTGGGTGGGGGTGTGGTAGATGAATGGGTAGGAGGGTGTATGGTTTTTTTGACTACCTTATTGGAGGGAGGTAGAATTTTGTCTTTGGGTTGCACCTTCTTGGGTAAAGGTGATATGGGTGTGCGAGATCTATAGGAAAAGAAGATGGGGAAGAGGATGAGTTACCAGGGGGATAATGGAGGTGTCATGAAGGTAGATGACATAGATCATGTAGGGGGTGTGAGGGAAAAAGATTGAAGTGTAGTGGGTAGTGAAGATGTTCTTTTGAGGGTATTAGAGGTATGGATTGTAAAGATGATATAGGTGCGGGTATAAGTTGTGTCGGGAACTTGGGTATGTTAGAGGTTTGCGAGGAAGGAATGGGCTGTTGTGTTTTTGGTTTATTGACGGGTGGAGGTTTCTTGACCGTGTTGGGAGATTGAGGTCTTAAGATGGATGAAAAGGGGGTTGGTGATGAAGGTATGATTGGTGCAGCCGGGGTGTGAATTCTATGGGATTGGTTCTTTTTTTTGGTGCTGGAGTAGGTTGGGTGTTGACCATGGAGGATGTAGCTAAATCTAGTTTGAGAGGTTGATGAGTAAGGTTGGTGATTAGGGTGACCCCTAAGGTAGTAATAGGTTTAGTCAAGGAAGATGATGTAGGTGTGGGTTTAGATTTAGATGTATGTTGGGTTATGGGTGAGGATTTAGGTTCAGCTATGTTGGGTGTCGTGGAAGAAGTTGTGATAGAGGTGGTTTTGTTTGGTTTGATTGGTTGAAATATATTTGGGTAGATAGTGGAAGTGTCAGCAAGTGACATCCGCATTTGTGTTGAGACAGAAAGCTGAAGATGCCCCCAAATTAAGGCTCTATCCACATAATCTAAGTAATCAGATAAAAATGAGAATGACACATCTATCCTGTAAAATGTGTCATAGAGATGGGAAATTTGTTAGCTTTGTCTTCCATGGGAAAGAGAGCCAAAAGGAGGTCTGTAGGATCTTGGTTAGCTAATGGAGAATGCTCCCTAGAGGCAAAGGTATCTCTACTAGATCCTTGATAGGTGGAGGAGAAAATGGGTGCTCCTCTATAGGTGGAGGAGATGATGGGTGCTCCTATATGGGTGGAGGAGATAAACAAGTATCCTCTATGGACTGAAGAAGTATTGTGGGTGACGGATCTCTAAGTGGAGAAGCCAAAGGTGAAATAGCCTTGATATTAGTGGAAGGCTCTTCCACGGGTGAGGAAGGAGGTGAAAGGTGTTCCTCTGTGGGTGGAGGAATAGGTGAAGTGGGTTCAAGAGTAGGTGGAGGACTTTGGGCTAGAATTTCCTCGATGGAAGGAATATTTGGTAATTGGGTAGCAAAGGGTGCGTCGCTAAAAATAACATGGACCTCGTGGGTATGGCTATCATGAGTTGAGGTTTCTCTAGTTTGATCAGATGAAGGGGCATGATTGGGAAAGGGTTTCTTGAATATGTGTAGGTTTTGATTGGTAGGTGCATTAGGATTATCCATGGTTAACTTTCCTTTCTCAAGAATTTCTTGGACAATGTTTTTGAAAGTGATGTAATTGTTGTCACTATGACCCTTTACTCAATGATAGTTACAGAAGTCATGTTCTTTATACCATCTAGGCGTGGGGCGAGAAGGGTCAAAACCAATGTGTGGTTTTATAGGAGGGTGGGTGATGGCCCTAGCTTTGATGAGATTTTCTAGGATGTAAGAATAAGGTTCCCTAATTGGGCTATATTTCTATTGTTCCGTTTGGATTGAGAATTCGAATGGGTGAGAGTTTAGATGAGGGTGGCCTAATTTGATAGATGATCTGGGCCAAATTTGAGTACCACAATGTTAGTGGTCCCCTTGGCCTTTGAATACTTGCTCTATGATTTGGAATAAGAAGAGGTATCATTCGACTTGAATGTCGAATTCTTATTACATAGTTGGATTTTCATCTCTTTGATGGGCTGAATCTCAAGCTTTCATGCCATGGTGAATGCTTCATCGAAGGTTCGGAAGGTTTGAACTGTAGGGTCCATGAGATATGGCTAGCACAAGCCCGCATGAAGAGCTTGATGAATTCATTTTACAGTAGTTGGAATGTGAGTTGATTAATCAGGCTACGCCAGTGAGCAACAAAATCTATGATAGATTCATCATCATACTAACGCATGGAGTATAGGTCAATCATGGTAACCTTCTTAACAATATTGATGGAGAAGTGATCTAAGAAGGCTTGGGCTACTGATTAAATGAAAATATAGAGTGTCTAGGTAACCCATTATACTAGTCTAATGCAGCCTAGTCAGAGACATGGGAAAGGTCCTCAAGAGCAAAGCATCATCGTGGGCGATTAGGTAGCACCCATTTTTCAAAGACTACAAATGTTGTTGCGGGTCTTCCTTGCTATTGAAATGGTTGAATTAAGTCATTTCCCAATGCATGGGGTATGAACAAATATGGATGGATGGGTGTATAGGCTCATTACAAATCTCATCATAGGTGAGGGTTTTGTAGGAGCTAGAAACTGATGCCTCCAATTTCTACATCTTGTCCATCATTAACTTGATTAGGTCATTGGTAGGTTGTGATGGATGGGTGCCTCCTGTAGCGTAAGAGGGTTGGTGTTGGTCCGAAATAAGGGTGGCATTCTAGTACATGGTGTTTCCACATAGGTAGATTGAGAATAAGGTAGTGAACTAGGGGGTACGTATACGTGAGTGAGTAAAAATGAAACATGAGGCTTGATAGTATGTATATGGAGGTGGAAGGGTCATGGTGACCCTAGTGGCAATGGGGGCTAATGATTGTGGAATAGAAAGGATGACGTTTTGAAAAGGGGTAGGGGTCACCAACATCGGGGGTGGTAGTGTAGCTACAGGTATATGAGAGATAATAGGCATGGATGAGGTTGTATTCTGGGTGGTTGGCGAAGGTATAGTGGATGTGGCGGGTACAAAAGATGTAGCAGATGTGATAATCAGAGCGGTGTATATGGCCTAGATGCGAAATTTCTAGGTGAAAGGTAGATTCAGCAAAGTGAACCGGATAGGGCTGATGCAAGAGTAGGAACGAGTGTCGGGGGATAGATATGGGCATGTTGTATATTAAATAACCCGAGGCATCTCAAGTGGATGAGTGGGAAAGGTAAAACTACAAGGTGGCAGGAATTCGATCAAGGATTCATGTGAAATCTTCGTCATCGGTAGTGATAGTGATAGGTTGGGTAGGATTCCATGGTAGGTGATAAAATGGAAGGTGGTGAAGGGCTAGGTGGGAGTGGTTGACAATTGGCATGGAATACGAGGGTGCTTTCTTGTTGACGCGTCAGTACCATGTGAATAGGTACTAACATGGTAAGACTACTTTCTATAAATGACACAAAAATATAACACAGCAGGATAAATATGGTGGGTGAATTGGGGCTAAAATATCAACTGGAAAATGACATAGGATAACCGATGTTGGTTAGGGTAAACTAACACCGGTCACAGGTAACCGCTGCTGATCACTATGGAAAGTGGACAGTTGGTCAAAAATAAGGTATAAGGCCAAATTTACTAGGTATGCAGAATTCGATGAGATTTACCAATAAAGTGAATATGATGAGAGTTATAGGGACTCTAAATAGTCAAAGAAGGTGAATATGTGTCCTTTTGGGTAGGTCAACCAAAATAATAGTGAACCGACATTGATTGTGTATAACCAATGATGGTCGAGGGTAATTGAAGATATCTCATCTCGCAATCTAACCTCATCACCTAAACCTTACAAAATTATTTATTAATTACCTTATAATTGATAAATCCACATCACCTTACCCGCCACCTCACTTTGCCACCTCATCATGACCTAGCCCTAACCCTAAACTAACCTAATTAAGACCCATGACTTGGTCTAGACTCACATCCATAACTAATGCCTCCTTACTCGCACCCAAAGCCGACCTTCTAGCCACTTGACCAAGCCCGCAACTGATCTCTCGGGAGAAAAGTAGGGAAGGTGGGCTATTTTAGTAAAAATAGCCTACTTTTTCCTTACCGATGCCGGTTCCTACTCGACCGCCGCCATCGGTTACGCAACCGCCATCGGTTCCCTGTAAATGGGCTCCCAAACCAAAACAACGGATCGGAATTTCATTTTTGGAGATCACCAAAGGATTTCGGATCAACAGAGAGCATTGCGAGCGAGGAACAGAGTCCAGATCTTCACTTGACAGAGCAGAGACGAGTGGAAATACCAGAAGTGTTTACAACCAAGGAGATCAACTTGCATCTTTGTCAAAACCAGTAAGTCACATCTTGCATGTCCTCTGTTATAACATTTCTTATGCTCTGTGAATTTCAGTCCTCCTAAATCCGTCTCTGAATCTACTACCCAACGTGTCATTGCATCTAACTGTTATTCTTTTGCTTCTAATCATCCCATTTCCTAATATCATCCATAAACCAGCCTTACAAAACACCATAGCTACTAAGAAGATCCTAGAACCCACCGGTATCGGTTATCAGTAACCGGCATCGGCTATCAGTAACCGCCATCGGTTCCTCTGATCAAAACCAGAAAACCAGCCTTTCCCCTACCCAGTTCAACCTACAGGTCCTAGACCCAACCGACGGCGGTTACCAGAAACCGGTATCGGTTACCCTGACTATAACCATAAACCAGCCTTCTCCTACTAGTTTCAACCAAGTAATCTAATTGATATTTTGCAGTCTTTTGTGTTAATTCATATTAGCAGGGGAACTGACCACCTTCGAAAGGAAGTTTTATATTTCCTGGGCCCAAGGCAGTTTCCTCATTTATTGTTTAATCAAATCTTGTGGTCTTGTGTTCTTATTTGCAGGTAGTCCTTCCAAGACAAAAAGGAGTTCTTCGCAATCAGCCTGATCTTTCTCTACGGTACGCGCACACCATCTCGACATTCTACAGGTATTCCTCCTAACCCTAACCTTATCTGTTTCTATAGGAACGAGTCATTCCGAGTGAAACATTTTGGCACGCCCGGTGGGACCCATTTTGGGTTTCTTTCTCTTGCTTATTTTCATTTTAGGAAGCATATTTTGTTATATATTTGTAAAGAATTTGTCTTGCTTTCCTAGTTTCACATTAGTGAAAGTCATCTCTCTTGCTTCATCGAACATAATTTTCGATTTGGGTTTAAAACACATGCATTGCATTCGCTTGTTGTTCTTCAATTCTAGTGAACATAGATTAAGTATGTCGTACACGTGGGGTGATATCCACGGTATTGACAGAAATTAACCCTAGTTTCACCGCACAACACATACCGAATCACTTCACAATTAACACAACAGCTCAAACATCCCCCCTTTTCCGCGGTATTCCTCCGCCCGATTGAGGTAACCTTATAAGCCAAAACAAACTTGACATTTCCCCTAGGTCTTGTTGTTTAGGATTCTGACATCATCTTACGTCTAAAGGCATAAGCCCACGATAACTAAAATTAACCCTAGGATTAGTCTCTGGATTTGCGTGTGCATCTTGCTTGTTTTCAAATTCTTTTTTCCGTCATACTTTGTCTTCTGTGATCAATAAGTTGATAAATATACTCAACGTTGCTAAAAATCAAATTAGCAGCCTTTTATATCTTCTTATCCTAGACTTTTGACACCGGCATCGGTTAACTGACCGACGTCGTTTGCTCTCTGACCGACACCGGTTATTAAACCGATATCGGTTACTGTCTTCATCAGCCCCTGACAAACCAGCAACTTGCCAAATTCATCATTCTGAGGTTGTTTTTGTTCTTGATAGATTGAAACTTTCCTGTGTGTTCTTGTCCATGGTTGTCATCACTCGGAAGCAAGCCGCCGCCATGGTTTCACATGCCTGCTCTGTGTCTTTGCCTGAATCACCCCCTTCACATTCTATAGGGAACCCTACTGACACCAAAGTGAGATCCCCAAATTCCTGTAGGAGACAAGGACTTTGCCAAATTTCTGGATGCTAATCCCAGCGCTGTACAATACTATTTGTCTCATGCCCCTAACCGTACGCCTGATGGTCAGCTCCTTGTTGGCATGCCTATTAGTATAGCTGCTCATTTAGCTCCCACTCCTCCTGATAACACTGCCTTACTTCCTGCATCTCTAGCCCCGTCTCCCAATCCGATGGCTTCAGAGGTTCATACGACCCCGATTAGCTTTCCTTTGGTTAATCTTGGACCCCACGTATCGTTACCACCAACTGCCCCTACCTCATCTCTCTTTCAGACCACTCCATTCATGACTTACTCTCTGCCACCTATTCACACGAGCTTTCCTTCTCAAGCTCCGCCTACCTTTTCATTCCCATACACGTATCCAGTAACCTCAACACCTTATATGGGACATCCCTATTCTGTTGCTCCAACATACTCATCCTCCATACCTTATCAACACTTAGCCCCACCATTGTCCAGTGGAAGCCCTTGGTCCAACTTGCCTCCGTTTACCACAACCGCACCATCATCTCATCCAACCACAGATTTCATCAAACAAATGATGGACAAAATGCAAAATCTGGAGGCTTCGGTTTCGGGAAGTCGTAGCGCCTTGACATACGAGCAAGTTTTTCGGGAGCCCATTCACCCTTCTGTCCCCCTTCATTCATATCCTCCTCAATGGGAGTTGCAAAATTTACTCATTTTAATAAAGTAAAGAGGATCCTCAACAACACTTGCGATCATTTAGACATGCTTGTTATTTGATTGCCCATGATGACGCCTGTTATACTCGCACCTTCCCCATGTCCTTATCAGACCCGCCTTGAGTGGTACAAAGTTGCTTTAACCCAAAGACTCGATCTTTCTTTTAACCAACTAGCCCAATCTTTCTTGGATCATTTCTCCATTAACATTGCCAAGAAAGTATCTATCACCGACCTTTATGCCATCCGACACCAAGACGAATCTATCGCAGATTTCGTGGGACGATGGCGCGGCCTTATCAACCAACTTACATATGCCTTGCCTCAAGCCGAACTTATCGAACTTTTCACGCGGGCATGTGCTAAGCACATTTCTCCTACTCTTCAAATTCAAACTTTCCGCACATTCGACGAGGCCTTTACTATGGCCCGAAAATTAGAAATTCGAGCCTTAGAAGAAGAGAAATTGTGGTTGCAGAACAAAACCCCATTTCCGAACTCCGATTCTACCAACAAGCCAAACACCGCCACTCCTCACGCATCCACTTCTTCTAAATCAAAAGGAGCTATCCACGCGGTAATGGTCAAATCTCAAACACCGTCCAATACTCCGCCGAAAACCACCTATAAGTACAAAGCCGAGCCCATCAATTACACTCCTGGGAGAAACTTATGGCATCATCCTCGGAGAAATTGCTCAAAGTCGGGGCTATCACCTTGCCCCCTCGTTAAACCTCTCACTGGGTTTGACTCCACCCGCGCCATACCTTCCGGTACAAAGAAAATGACTTTTGTAACTTTCACCGCGTAAAAGGACATAGTCATGAAAACTGCAAGATGTTGAAAAACATAGTGCAGGAAATGGTTGATGTGGGGATATAGCCCTCGATAATCCTAACGCCCCTGCTAACCGAAATCTGAAAATTTTCAACAAGCCATTCCCGAATCACTCGTCCAACAGTAACGTAAACCAAGATATCTTAGCCGAGGAGAGTGTTCATGAGATCCATGCAGTCTTCGATTCTCAGCCAAAAGCCTCTATTGAAATTTTTTTGAATCAAGCCTCTCCACCAACACAGGAGTCTGAACCTCCTTCACCACCATCAAGCCAAAGTGAAATCATTCCTTTACCCATACAGGAATCAACCGCCCAGGATTCTCATTTCACCGATGAGTCTTCTTACACCACATCCCTGCAAGACTGCGAACGCATGTTATCTAACCTATCTATTTCCCAAACATCCCCTTCTACAACTCTTGCTACACAAGAGGAGAGCTCGCCACTCCTTTTGTCACCTTTAGACGAGAAACTTCTTACACCGACATCACCAACTTCTTTAACCATAACGGACCCTCTCAAACACGCCCTCTTACCTATTAGTTCTTCATCGCCTAAATCTTTTCAAAGACTCGTTGAACTCTTAACATCTATTGATAAAGCGCCTCATCTACCCCTCAGATCACACACCCAAAGTGGATTGGAATTACAACCCACCTTTCTTCCGTGCAACAATTACAAATCACACTGAGACCTGTCATTCCACGTAAGATAGACAGCCCTATGGGAACGCTTGAGTACCCCTTTTCTACTCAAATGCAAATGACTGATCCCGATGTCTCCACCATATACCCGAAGTGTTTATGAAGCTTAAAATGCCCCTGCTCTCACCTTCACCCCCTCACCTCTACCAAATGCCCCATCCACTTCTATCAACTTAACCAGATCTTCCCCTACGCTGGGACCTCACCAATGCCCTGGGCCTAACGCACCCGCCTAAGTGACTCGATCTATCCAAAATAAATCCGTCCCGCCACCTAGAGACAAACTCAATCCGTGCCCCTATCACAATCAAAACCATCATCGTCATACCTACCTTCCATATTGGGACCCCATCCCTCTACCTTACATCAATATATCATACCTCCCGCGTTTTCTTCAAAACAACCTACGCCTTCCACCCACCCATACGTAAATTCCTAGGTATAAGCAACACCGCTCACTCCGCGTATCCGCGTCCACCTATCAACCCTAAACAAATTCCATCATCAAAAGATTTGTTTTCGGTCACTCCTATTTCCCGTGGTTGTTTTTTCGATACCACATCATCTCGCGGCCTCATCATCCAACATAGCTTCTGCGCGCCAAAGAAATCACGTTTAGTGAAAACCACCTATCAACACCCTCGGCTAAACCACCACCCATGCGAACCAACCACGCCCAAACATTACCAAAACCCGCACAACCAATACCCTCATCCTCTTCCGATTTTGACCCACTCAAAGGATCTTACGCCAAAATCTCTTGCTATGTTGGTGGAGAATGCGACCATTTCCCTACCTCCACTTAGACCTTATGACCCGTCTAAACCCCGACCTATGGGTTACGATGAGTCTAAAATCTGCGCTATCACCGCACACCAGACATGATGTGGAGGGATGCAAAGCTCTAAAACCATCCTTCGTGAGTCACCTCTCCCTGATAGAAAGATTAAGAAAGACAACTTAGGAAGGGAGAGACCTTTAGTTTCCATTCCCTCTCCTATACCATCTCGTCCCCGCTCACCAAGATCTATCATTATTACAACCCCACCTCTTGAAGACCATGAGTTATCCCAACCATCTTCCTCATCTCAGGTCTACGAGATTAATATGATTAGTGTCGCTACTCGAGGGTAGAAAAACAATGGGAAAGCAAAAGAAAACACACCTGCGGCATCTCTTTCTCCGTCAAACATCCCGATTGCACCACCACCTAAAGTGGTCATTCATGGACCCACCTATCCCGTCTCTAATGGCATTGCCCACCGAAATATGATTAAACAGCTTCACCAATCACCCGTAAAAATGACACTGTATGATCTCATTCAGACTTCTGAATCTCATCGACAAGCTCTCGTTGAGATCCTTCAAGGGATAGAGGTTTTACCTAATGAAACCCTGCCTGTCGCCTCCATTCTAACACCCAATCACGTTGCTTCTCTCACCAAACAACCCATCGCCCCAACCACTTCGCCTCTCGTACAACAAGTCGCCGCATGGGCCCAAGACGAAATTGTTGACTTTGGTATGTAAGATCCCGACTCGCTCTTTTCATCTCGCTTACATCCGGGACATTCGGTACGTCGTGTTATGATTGACGGGGTGCTAGCCTAAACATCATCTCTTCAAAAGCCTTCCAACAAATGAATATCCCTTCTAGTTGCATGTGTGCCAACCCCATCATGTGGGTCATTCAATGACGCTATTACTTCTACCTTAGGCACCGTGATCCTCAACATTCGGGTAGGACCACGACTTTACCCGAACTCTTCTATGTCTTGGAGGGAGAGTTCCAATATAATATATTGCTGGGTCGTCCTTGATCCGAGCCATGGGATGCGTTCCTCAACATTACATAGATGCATAAAATTTGAGTACGAGGGAAGTCCTACACCGTAAAAGCGACCCTCCCCTTTAAAACCTCGCAATATGTTATACCGCCCTAACGATGTGCTTATACCAATCAAGACACCCATACATTAACCCAACCATCCTCTTCAAATGTACCTCAACCATCCACCTCAACCATGCCTACGCCTTCAACTCGATGAAACCACCATCGCAAAACCACTTCCCTTCCCGCAGCTAACATTCCAACCTCCGACCCTTAGTAGATGTTTTTCAGCGCCTTACTTACGGGGGAGTACCGCCTATATAACGTTAGTTCTTTCCCTACCCCGCAGAGTACGGACAATTACATGCACATCCCACCTACGACCGTCGCGTGGGGAGGTAAATCTTACGACCACCCCATCGCCGCACTAACCTAACGTATGGGGTGTTGACGCATCCTCCATTACCCCTGAACCTCCTCTTGGTGTGGTTCCCTTCCAATCCGATTTTCAATACTTGACAAATCGTCATTTCGCCCTCACCTTCTTGACTCGCTGTGCGTGGAAAGGCTTTGGTTTTGGCCTTTACGAACAAGGCCGACATACACTCATTCCCGTGACTACCCGTAAACATAATGATCGCAGTGGTCTCGGTTTTCCCGAAACACCTACACAGGAGACACCTCCTGTCAGCTGTATCCTGGAAGAAGAAGACGTCGCCCTACCAAACCATCATCACCCACTTTGCCATCATCACCCACAGAATCTATAGACCCTGAATCCATCCCTCCTAACTTTTTTTTTTCATAAATGCTATCTTCATAGGTCCTCTCACTTATCAACGTGATAATGAGGACCCATCTTCTCTTCCCCTTCTGTATCCAGACATGATCGAAGAGGATTCGCCTTTGATTAATGTTGTTGAATGCCAGGATGATGACTCCATCCTCACTTACCTTGGCGCGGATGATTCTTATATTCAACGAGCCTTACCATCTGAAACCCAAACCATGCTGAACGAATCTACTATAGAAATCAACATCCACACGGAGGAGGATCCTCACATTGTGAAGATTGGACAATCCCTTAACACATCAGAACAAGCCGCCTTTACTACCTTTCTCCGTGCTCGCAACCAAGCTTTCGCATGGTCTTACGCTGACATGCCAGGAATTGATCCTACCATTGCGCCATCCATAACATCACCCTAAACCCCGATTCCAAACCACCAAACAGTAAATTGAGAAAATGCATCCACGCATTGCTCTCTTGGTCAAAGAGGAGCTCCAACGACTCCTTTCTCGCTTCCTTCATCTTGCCTATTGACTATCCTCAATGGATTTCTAACATCGCACTCGCCACTAAAGCGACAGGGGGACTTTGATATATGCAGATTTCCGGGATCTTAACCTCGCTTGCCCTAAGGATGACTTCCCTTACCTAGCATTGACCAACTTGTTGATCTAACTCGCAGGTCATGATGATCTCTCTCATGGATGGCTTTTCAGGATACAACCAAATTTTGGTTGCCCCTGCCGATCAACACAAAACTGCCTTCATAACTCCTTGGGGAACCTTCTGTTATCGTGTCATGCCATTTGGCCTTAAGAATGCTGGTGCTACCTATCAGCGGGCTATGACCTACATTTTTCATGACATTATGCACACTATCCTTGAAGATTATGTCGACGATCTTCTCGGCAAGTCTAAACATCGTAGTGAACATCTCGATGTTTTAACCATTATTTTTGATCACCTGTTACAATATTCTGTCCGCCTTCAACCAAAGAAATGTGTCTTTGGTGTTCTTTCGGGAAAACTTCTTGGCTTTATCGTCTCTTTGCGTGGCATTGAGGTCGATCCATCTAAAGTCAAAGCTATCCTAGAAATGCCCCCACCCAAAAATCTCAAACAATTGCGTAGTTTACAAGGTAAGCTCCAATCTATCCGACGTTTCATCTCCCAACTCTCGGATCGGTGTCAACCTTTTCATCACCTTCTTAAAAAGGACATTGCCTTTCAATGGAGTGAGGAGTGTCACCAAGCCTTCGAAGCTCTCAAATCCTATCTCTTGCAGCCACCCGTGCTTATCCCACCCTGTGATGACCACCGCCCTTTCTACCTTTATCTTTCCGCCACCGACCATGCTATAGGTGCTATGCTCGCACATCGGGATTCGCACGACGAGAAACAGCCGTTTATTATATAAGTCGTACCTCGTGGATTATGAGACTAGGTATACACATGTAGAAAAATTGTGCCTTGCCCTATCATTTCAGTAGCCACCAAACTCCGACATTACCTCCGAATCACAAAACTTTTGTCATCACCAACACAGACCCCATTCATTATATGTACGCCAAACCGCATCTAAACCAACGATCGCTTGATGGCTTATGCTCCTCGCCGACCTTGACCTTGAATTGCATAAATGTAAGTCAATCAAAGGACAAACTCTTGCAGACCAACTCATGGAGGCCCCTTTACCTGGGAACAATTTACCAATTTTACCTTCCCGACGAACTCATCGCCACTCTTTCACTCCGGGAAGAGTTGTATCAAATGACCCTCTTCTTCGATGGATCTAAATGCCAGCGCGGCGGAGGAGCCGGCGTTGTTCTCATTCCTCTCGACGCTGAACCTATGCCTCTTTCATTCCGGCTTGATTTCCCTTGCACTAATAATACAGTGGAATACGAGGCCCTTGTTCTCGGTCTCCAAGTTGCGTTACACTTAGGCATCAAATCTATCAACATTTTTGGCGACTCTCAATTGGTAGTCAATCAAGTTATGGGCATCTACCAATGCAAAAATGAGGAACTTCAAAAATACAAACACTACGTGGATTCACTTCTAGCCTTATTTACTCACTATTCTATACAAACCATTCCACGCTCCACTAACAAATTTCATGGACACTATGGCTTGCTTAGCCTCGCAAATTCCCGCCGCACCAACCGACTCAATTATTCGTCGTGGTCCAACAACTTTTTGTCCCATCCTATTCAACCCCAGTAGTTTGTACGATAAATACTGTGTCTACTAGTTCGCAGGATACCTGGTACCACCAATTTCACGACTACCTTACAATCTCTCGCCCTCCCACCCGACCTTACTAGTAATGGAAAACGTGCTTTTCTTAAAAGTGTTTCACGTTATGTTGTCATGGGGGACTCTCTATAAACGTGGCTATGGCATCCTCCTTCGCCGCCTAATCAGGCGGAGGCCACTCATACCATCCAACAGTCCATGACGGTATTTGTGGTGGACATTTTAGTGGCCTTGCTGTGGCCAAACGAATCCTTCGCCTTGGTTATTATTGGCCTACTCAATAACGATCGCATGAATATGTTAAGCGTTGTGTTATGTGTCAACAACATGCCAACCTTCAACATACTCCTAGCCACCGCTTCCTGTGTCGCCGAGATCTTCGCCCTTCTCACAATGGGGTTTAGACCTTATTGGTGAGATTCACCCGACCTCTTCACAACGTCACCGTTGGATAATCACAATGACCGAATATTACACAAAATGGGTGGAGGCTATTCCACTCATTTCAATCAAAAAGAAAAAATCGTAGAGTTCATTAACCACCACATTATCTGCCGCTTTTGGTGTTCCTCATCGCCCGATAATGATAATGGAAAATTTTCAAAAACAAGTTGTTGCAAGACCTTTGCACAACTTTGGTATCAAACTTAGCTTCTCATCACCCTACTATCCACAAGCCAATGGTCAGGCTGAATCTTCTAATAAAACACTAACCAAAATCCTCATGAAAGTTGTCAATGAATCCGGAAGAAATTGGCACGATCACATCCCCTTTGCCCTTTGGGCTTATCGCACTAGTATTCATACCTCCACTAATGCCACACCTTTTTCTTTGGTATACGGTACCGAGGCTGTTTTGCCTCTCGAAATACAAATACCCTCCCTTAGAATATCTCTTCAGGATATTCTCACCAACGATGATTTCCGCCAAGAGCGGTTAGCCCAATTGGAGCTTGACGAACGCCGCCTTACGCTGCCTTGATCACCTTCAAATCTATCAAAACGCATTAAACGTGCTTATGATAAGCGACTTCATGAGCGTATTTTTAAGGTTGGTGATCTTGTCCTCAAAGAGAATCAACATGTAACCAAACTAGAAAAGAGCAAACGTGGAAAATTTGCTCCCAATTGATTGGGCCTTATATAATCACTCACACCTATGGATCTCGTACTTATCATTTAGCTTCGCTTAATGGTAAACCTGAGCCTGAGCCCCTTAATGCCTTGCATCTTCGACCATTCTATTGTTGAAATTAGTGTTATATCACTTCTTATCCGCCTACTGCTCGTCCCTTGAGCTCCCATACCACCACATGCACTTGTTTCCTACATCTCGAAATAAAATCAAGCTCACCTCTCACCTCCCCTTAACGATGCCTTCCCCTTTTTAGTCTAGTCCATGACTTCAACGTATTAAAATAAGCCGTATTCTTATGGGATTTTCTTGAGTCAAACTTCCTACAAACCTAGATGCTTCACGTCACAAGGACATCTAGTTATCTATAGACTGCTCCCTCGAAGGACAGCTATATGCCAAAAATTATTGCTGCTATTCTATATAGATCGCTCCTCAAGGACAAGCTATGCACTAAAATCATATCTCGCTACTATAAATAGATCGCTCCTCGAAGGACAGCTATACACGGCCAATTTCTCTAGCAGAAGCTTCTCGCATCGATCAGCTTCGTGAAGACCTCAAGAATAATACAATCAATATCCCTTGTAGACTTCCCGCATCGATCAGTCTACATTCAATAAAATAAAAGCCTCATTCAAAAGGACTTTTGAGTCATGGACTTGTCTATTTAGGGTAGGTTCTCTTTCGTCAGAACACTCACTTTGTAATAAGTTCTCTCGCATCTCAGCCTATACCATCCACCTCACCTCACCATTTGTTTCAACTCAAGGGACGTAATGTACGCTCGATATATTGTGATCACACAACTCTTTTCACCTATTGACTTCTCATCTATGCACGGTACCTAGGGCTCCAAGCTCGTTCTACGTTGTGTGGTTTGTTTAGCTCTTTTCACCTACGGAGCACTCTTTCTCGCTTTGCCTCGCATCTAGGATTGTGTGTTGACCTTAATCAGACATGGTTCCTTCTACTTGGGTAGGCTAACTTTCGCTTCCCTTATACCTTTTACAACATCACCAATTCATTACCAACACCATCAACCTTACCTTTACCAATCTTAATATTTTTACCAACCAACCAATTGCCTAAACCGCACTAAATTGCTAAATTCGCTCTCCCTGATCCTAAGGGAGAACTACATCGGTCTGAGGCCCCTCCTTGCTTTGTGCAATGGGCTATGTAGGCAGACTTCGGAGACATGGGGTCTCCCAAGGTTAGCTCGACCATCCCCTACCATAACCTATCATGTGTGGTAAATAATAAATATTTTGTGTATTTCTATTTAATCACATTCCTCTTTATCCTTTTTCAAAACACCGAAAATCAAAACACAAACATTCTTATTATTATCATAACTCAAATCACCATACATATTCAGCTTTATTTAGATGTTAAACAAATACATCTTTCTATCATCGACACGCAGTGTCGGCATCCTTATTTATTCTTATACCTTGCTAACATTTACTCGCACCTCACGCCTCATCCCGAACTAGGTGATGATCGTGATCGTCGACCCTCTCGCCGGCCTCTCGTTCTCAAAGGTACCACGGCTATTGGTACCACCCACCGATCCGCCAATCTCTCCTATAACATATGAATACGCCTCTCGCATGGAGGACTCCAGCCTCTAGTCTCGCGCCGTGACTCGCAACCACTAACAATCTTCTTGTCTCATTCACTCGTTTGGAGCTGCTGAACTAAATGCCGCAGACGATCCTCTCTCGCTGTAATCACAGCTATGTCAGACAATCACGTATACCTCGCAGCTCCGCGCCCACCATAATCTATAGGCTCTCGCTGCTCGCGCCCATTACCCTCGCGATCGGCCGCTACCTCTTCAGACCTTTCGAGGTGTTGGCCGGGAGGTGAGAGTACCGCTCTCTGCGCGATCCTCATATATGGTCTATAAGCTGTGGGTATATCCCGCACAAATCCAAATTGTCGCGCACGCGATCTATAGGAATCCTCTCATATTCACTCGGCTCGTGCCCCGCGATCCACCTAATTCGCTCTACACCCTCAACTCCTCGCCTATGTTCTCTGCTACCATATAGTTCCCGTAAGGCCTCCAAAGATATCCGCAACCGTCACTCTCTCCCATACCGCCTCGTAATACTCAATGTCACCCGTCACGGCCCGAGATCTTGCCTCTTGTTCTCGCTCCGACCCATCGTCTCAATCCCAACCTCTCGACTCCGGCTCTCTCCCGCTCGAGGGATTGGCCTATTGGTCGCACACAAACAATGTGCTCATAGGCCCAACAAAGTTGTAATAAGTATGAACAATCAAAGCGTCGCCCCGTGATTTCACCTACAAGCCCATAAACCCCTGTATAGCTCCGCCAAATATGCAGGTGCCCATGCAAACGTAACGTTCCTTTCTACCATCTCCCAGATAACACACATCAATGCCTTTGGAAATCTTCCTCCTTCTGCCCTCGGTAATGCATAATACCCTACCGCTATCATTAATATCACTGCTAACCTTGTCTCCTCAGGGTGTGCTGCATACATTACCCCATACGTAAAGGATAAACCTCGCTGTGTCAAATCTCGTGCGTATGGACCAAATACTGCTGTTATCACTCCCCGTGCCGCGCTAGGTAGTGCCTGATATACTGGTTCTCCTGTAATAGGGAGTCTCAAAATACGAAACACATCTTCCAATGTTACTGTCATTTCCCCGTTGGCAGATAAAGGTATTTGTCTCGGGATTCCATCTCTCAATCAACGCCTGTAACATACCATGATTACGTGCGATTCGTGAATAATAACGGATTCCACTTAACCCCAAACGATTTATCAATGTCCATTCCGCTGGTGTTACATCCGCTCGGATTCGTGACAAAAGTGCTGGCACATTATCATTCATCCTCAACCCCCTCCGCTCGCACACATCAAAATAACAAACAACCATTCAATCCATCAAATCCCCACGAAGTTTTTCACCTTCTCGAAATTGCTATCCAAAGAATCGGTATCGTTTATAGTAAACCGTATCGGTTTAGAACCGATACCGGTTATCCCTAACCGATACCTGCCACTTGTCAATTACATACATCTTGCCTAAAACAACCACCTACGACAATAAATTGATCGTTTATTCCTTTCTATATATACACGTATATACCCAAAACCCCGAATTACCTACCCCATAACACTCACCTCATCTATACCCCGGCTATCATGTTGTCTTTCTCATATCTACTTACCTATTCTCCTCTAGCTCATTCCCAAAACATGCAAAGAGTTAAATCACAAACAAGCCGATACTTACTCTCTTGGGTGCAGCAGCACTGAGGTGGCCCTTGTCTTCCTCTTGTCCCCGCCCGCCGGATGCTTCTCCTCATTCTGCCATGATCACCACCCTTTTCAACTTTGTCTTTCTGCCTTCTAAATCTCGGATCACATTCACTTTCCTTGTCTCTTTTCTCCTTATCACTCAAATCTCTCATGCAAAAACTTGTCTCAGTCGTCAAAAAGCGTCGCGTTCACGTATTTAACCTCTTGCATGGCTCTAAAATTAAAACTTAAGTTGCCACCCTAGCTTTTCTATTTTTAGAAAAGCTCATACCTAAATAACCGGTATCGGTTACTTAACCGATATCGGTCTATCAGCTACCGATATCGGTTCCTTAACCGATATCGGTTACACACCTATCTTTTCTCAACAACGTTCTTTTCTTCATTTCTCACCTAAATTTTTGTCGCGCCCGCCTCTTTTCCTGCATAAACAACACAATTTACCACATTTGTTCATCCACCACACATAGCATTACAATTTCATTAACATCATTTATTTTATACAAATACACAAACCATCAACTACGGATATCAAGAAACTATCAATCTATACATCATTTGGATCCAACTCATCAGTTACATATATCACAATGTCACAAAACCACCAATTCATCACATAACCTGACATTCATATATACGTACAAAAAAACAAAAACATCAGCATCATCCATCTATCAACATGTCAATTAAACTCATCACACATTCTATATATTACACCATTAACCAAATATTTAAACACATTTTGAACACTGCATGTGGATCAAAACATCATCTCTATATATATATATACAAGTTTTCAAAAATACAATGTGCCCTACATCGGGGCCTCTGTGATCTCATCATACAACAAAGCCGGCACGCAGGCCGCAATAACTGTCAAAAAAATCTCGACTCGGCTCGCAGGCCGGTCCCTCGTATCAAAAATAGCTATATACTCGGCTCGCAGACCGGTATCCACTATACAACCCCTACTCGGCTCGCAGGCCGGTATACAATAAATGAATGAATGAATACATGAATAATACATAGGCACGCAGGCCTCTATCAATACACCTGTTCACAGACGGTGCCCATCTCTAAAATACAACAACCATGTCTGGGATCTCTCAGCTCTCCCCACCGCCCTCGGCACCTCTCCCCGCTGGTCCCTGTGGTGCCTCTCGCCTCCTGCCCATCACGGACACGCCAGCTGTGGCTGCACCTCCCTGAGATCTCTGGCTGTGAGAGGTCTCTGCCCTATGCGCTGCATAAGCCTGATACTCGACTCCGGTACCATCAAGAATATCCTGATAATATCGGGCCTCTGCTCTAACCTCCATATAGCGCTCTCGAGCCACTGACGGAGCTGGGGCTGGTCCCCTGGCACCTACAACCAATGCCCCCGAGCTCGTGGCCGGGTGTGCCGCTGTGGTGCTCTGGCCGCGGTGGTGCTGCACTCGTGCCGCCGCTGCGTACTCGCACTCCGTGGCCGTGGTGCCGGTGGTGGTGCCGCCCGTGCTCGTGCTCGAGCTCGGCTAGCTGCCCCTGTAAGACACCTATCTGTGCCTGTGCAGCAGCTAGCTGCCCCTGTAAGAGCTGCACCTGACCCCTGAGCTGATCTCTCTCTCCTATAACTGCAGCCAAGTCTCGGCTGCATGCAAGGTGTACTATCTCGGCCGCTCGCCGCCCACCCCACACACCCTCGTATGCTCTCGTGCACCCAAAGATCATCTACACCCTCACCGCCGACCTCTCCGCTACCTAACTGGATCCAAAGGCCGTGGTGCAAGCAGTGGGGCCTCTACATCATCCCTCCCGATCGAGGGAAGGGAGGTGGCTCGCCCTGCCGCAGCCCCATCTCGCCGCGTACTTCTCTGTGGGTATCCGCCTGCATTTCTCCCGGCCTCCGTCCCGCTATCCGTAATGTGTACGGATTAGGCGCAAACCGTAAGTGGGCTCCTCTCGCTGTGGTGGTGACTCTCGTAGGGTCTCCATACAATGTCCACTACCGTAAGGCCCTCTAGCAAATGTCTATAGTATGCCACATCCCGACCTGCAACAACTGCTCGTGGTGGCCCACGACCCCCAACCACCTCTGAAAGCCATATCGGTATATGACCTGTGGCCCTGGCTGCTCGGGTAACCCTACTGGCCTGATACATACGATGTGCTCGTATGCCCAACAATGCAACAAAAATGTAGAGCAAATACCGAATCGCCTCCTCCGGCGATAGCCCCATAGCTCCTCGCACACCGCACCAGATATACCGGTGCCTGTGCAGCGTAATGTGTGCTCCTCCACCATCTCAAGCAAGACCCCATCAATGCTCGTGGGAAGCGGCCTCCTCTCGAGTCCGGGAGGGCGAAGGTGTGATCCCAACCATCATCAACACACGGCCTGTGTCTCGTGTCGATGCGCACGCACATGTGACACTGCATCTATACTCGAGGCTCGTAGGATGGTAGGTCAGCAGCGGCCGCATCCCCAAAACTCGCAGATGCTGTCCATGGAAGTCTTCGAATCTACTCGAAGATCGCTCTCCTCGATAGGTAAATCAAGGATGCGATACACATCCTCCAATGTGACGGTCATCTCCTGGGCCGGGAGATGGAACACATTGGTCGCCGGATCCCATCTCTCGATGAGGGCGACCATCAGCCGTGATCTCTCTATCGCTCTCGTACCTCACTGACTCCACCGAGTCCCACTCGCGCATGATGGCCCAATGAGCCGCAGATACGTGGGCCTCATCCGCACAACAATGGGGCATCCTATCCCGCATCGCCAACTGCTGACGTGCCTGCAAAACCAACCCACATCCTTAGACCTACTCTTTATTACAACATCTACTTTATCATCTAAACACCCTTTTTTATCCCCCCGACCATACCCCCCGACTCTCTAAAGAACCTACCCCCCTAAAAACCCAAAACCATACCACCCTAAAAACCCAAAACCAACCCCAACAACAAAACCCTTCTCCCACACAAAACCCCCAACCCAACACCCACACCGACCCACAACCCAACCCAAAAACCCAAAACCCAACCCTACACCAAACCCTTCTCCCACCTCCAACTCAAACCCAAAACCCAACCCTACACCAAACCCTTCTCCCACCTCCAACTCAAACCCAACCCAACCCTACACCAAACCCTTCTCCACCCCTAACCCAACCCCCACACAAACCCTTCTCCACAACCAACCCACACCCACCCACAACCCAACCCAACCCAAACCCACACCCACCCACAACCCAACCCAAAAACCCAAAACAACCAACCCACCCACACAACCCACAAACCAAAACACACAAGCCACCGACGCCGGCCGATACATGACCGACGCCGGTCACCAACAACACTCCCTTTCCCTAAAATTGTGCGACCGATGCCGGTCGCTTAGTGACCGACATCGGTCACTGTCTTCTCCCGGAGCCGAACCCCCGCGCGGCCCCCAAAACCCATTTTTTACCTATTTCTACCCATCTACCCACCCAAATACCCTAAAAACTTACCCACCTACCCACCTTAGCCTATCTAGCCTATCTACCCTCTCCCTTTTTCAAATCATTTCCATTTTCTCATTATTTCCTAAAAAAGGTTAATTCCTACCCAAACCCCCAATTTAGCATAATACAACCAAATCACCAAATTAAAGAGTTTCGAATCTACCCGAACGACGACACGTCATCGTGGTGGGATGGGTGGTAGCGGTCCAGCTGGTCCAGCCCTCCAGCCTCCTCCTCGCTCGTGCCATGGCTCCAATCCCGACCGCTGGGTCCCCGCCAATCAACCGCCGCCCTCCTTAATCGGGCCCACTATCAACTCTCTCCGCCAATACAATAGCTCCACCTCACTCAATCAAGCCTCTAATCTCAACTCTCCACGTCAGACAAGTCGATTTGGTTTGCAAATAACAAAAGTGACAATGACAAGCCGTATTTTTCTTTTTATAGGTTTTTCGCCTTTCACCGATATCGGTTTCATTTTGCCCTAAGGAACCGGTATCGGTCCCTTAACCGATATCGGTCATGCAGAATCGACATCGGTTCTCTACCCAACTTTCACCCCATTCTTTGCCCTTATTTACTCCTTGCCTCTTTTTCACCAATATCGCCTCTATCCACCTTTGCTGCACACCATTTGTTCACTTGTCCGGCCTGACCTAAGGCCTCAACCTACCTATTCGGCCCGACCTAAGGCCTCAACCTACCTATTCGGCCCGACCTAAGGCCTCAACTTACCTATTTGGCCCGACCTAAGGCCTCAACCTACCTATTCGGCCCGACCTAAGGCCTCAACCTACCTATTCGGCCCGACCCAAGGCCTCAACCTACCCATTTGGCCCGACCTAAGGCCTCAACCTACCTATTCGGCCCGACCCAAGGCCTCGCCCTACCCATTTGGCCCGACCTAAGGCCTCAACCTACCTATTCGGCCCGACCCAAGGCCTCAACCTACCTATTCGGCCCGACCCAAGGCCTCAACCTACCCATTTGGCCCGACCCAAGGCCTCGCCCTACCATTTGGCCCGACCCAAGGCCTCAACCTACCATTCGGCCCGACCTAAGGCCTCAACCTACCTATTCGGCCCGACCTAAGGCCTCAACCTACTTATTCGGCCCGACCCAAGGCCTCAACCTACCTATTCGGCCCAACCCAAGGCCTCAACCTACCCTTCCGCCCGACCCAAGGCCTCAACCTACCTATTTGGCCCGACCTAAGGCCTCAACCTACCTATTCGGCCCGACCTAAGGCCTCAACCTACCTATTCGGCCCGACCTAAGGCCTCAACCTACCTATTCGGCCCGACCTAAGGCCTCAACCTACCTATTCGGCCCGACCCAAGGCCTCGCCCTACCCATTTGGCCCGACCCAAGGCCTCAACCTACCTATTCGGCCCGACCTAAGGCCTCAACCTACCTATTCGGCCCGACCTAAGGCCTCAACCTACCTATTCGGCCCGACCTAAGGCCTCAACCTACCTATTCGGCCCAACCTAAGGCCTCAACCTACCTATTCGGCCCGACCCAAGGCCTCGCCCTACCCATTTGGCCCGACCCAAGGCCTCGCCCTACCAATTTGGCCCGACCCAAGGCCTCAACCTACCAATTGGCCCGACCCAAGGCCTCGCCCTCACTATTTGGCCCGACCCAAGGCCTCCCTTTACCCTTCTGGCCCGACCCAAGGCCGCAACCCAACAACTTGGCCCGACCCACGGCCGCACCACTTCCATCCCTTACCCAAAATCAACACCATACACTTTTATCCACCCATCCGGTAGTTTTTTGTTCAATCGAGCTCACCTGTTCGTGTTTTAGCATGATTAGGGTCCTTGACTTGATCTGTCGACCAACTTTGCCTGCACTCTAGACCGTGACGCTTATCTCAACCAAACCAACCTTTTGGTATCGCCGAACATGCCTAAACGCTCTCGTACCTTACCCGTTATATACCCCGGGGCTACTTCCTATGCCTTCGATACCAGGATTATATCACCCTTGTTTGATAAACTATCGACCTTTGCCTCTCGCACCGCTGGTTTGCTCACAAATCATGTACCCTAGTCGTACTATGGCATTTCAATATGCGTCTCGCTTCCTCGAACCTACCCCACCATCTTACCATCCCTCTACCCCATTTACCCATTATCAACCCTATCCCCGATTTCCGTTCACTCAATCTCGTGATAGATTTGAGGGGATTACCTATACCCTTAACAGAGTAACCACTTCATATTATTGTCCGTGCAGCCTTTACAAAACAAGCTACACGACAATAAGGGGCTAATGTAGACACCAAATTTGTGTCTTACGACCCTCGTGACCCGCATCTCATCTCATCTCGCAATCTAACCTCATCACCTAAACCTTACACAATTATTTATTAATTACCTTATAATTGATAAATCCACATCACCTTACCCGCCACCTCACTTTGCCACCTCATCATGACCTAGCCCTAACCCTAAACTAACCTAATTAAGACCCATGACTTGGTCTAGACTCACATCCATAACTAATGCCTCCTTACTCGCACCCAAAGCCGACCTTCTAGCCACTTGACCAAGCCCGCAACTGATCTCTCGGGAGAAAAGTAGGGAAGGTGGGCTATTTTTTAGTAAAAATAGCCTACTTTTTTCCTTACCGATGCCGGTTCCTACTGACCCGCGGTTACGCAACCGCCATCGGTTCCTCGTAAATGGGCTCCCAAACCAAAACAACGGATCGGAATTTCATTTTTGGAGATCACCAAAGGATTTTTGATCAACAGAGAGCATCATGAGCGAGGAACAGAGTCCAGATCTTCACTGACAGAGCAGAGACGAGTGGAAATACTGTAAGTGTTTACAACCAAGGAGATCAACTTGCATCTTTGTCAAAACCAAGAAGTCACATCTGCATGTCCTCTCGTTATAACATTTCTTATGCTCGTGAATTTCAGTCCTCCTAAATCCGTCTCTCGAATCTACTACCCAACGTGTCATTGATCTAATCAAGTTATTCTTTTGCTTCTAATCATCCCATTTCCTAATATCATCCATAAACCAGCCTTACAAAACACCATAGCTACTAAGAAGATCCTAGAACCCACCAGATTTAAGTTATCAAGAATCAAGCATCGGCTATCAAGAACCGCCATCGGTTCCTCCGATCAAAACAGAAAACCAGCCTTTCCCTACCTGGGCTTCAACCTATGTGTCCTAGACCCAACCGACGGCGGTTACCAGTAAACCCAGATCGGTTACTCCCGACTATAACTAGAAACCAGCCTTTCTCCTACTAGTTTCAACAAGTAATCTAATTGATATTTGCGCTTCTTTTGTGTTAATTCATATTAGCAGGGAACCACCACCTTCAAAGGAAGTTTTATATTTCCGGGCCCAAGGCGCTTCCTCATTTATTGTTTAATCAAATCTTGTGGTCTTGTGTTCTTATTTTGCAGTAGTCCTTCCAAGACAAAAAGGAGTTTTCGCAATCAGCCCGATCTTTCAGTGCTTTTTCTATTATGTTTATTTAGCTTATGCTATTTAAGGACTTACTCATGAAGCGTAGAATAGAGGTTTTTGGTGAGGATGGATTCCTATGAAGAAGGAAATCTATAAGGAGAGGTTTCAAGTATGTTATGGTGGGGGTGGGTATCACTCTAAAGTATGACTCGATAGAGTAGTGAGCTAGGTGCCCACCGTGTCGTGATTGTGTGATCACCTACAACTTCTTCCCGGGAAAGATGCTATTTAAAAATGTGTAAATTTTCAATTTTTGTGAGGTTTCGTAAGACTCAGAGAAAGAGAGAGAAAGAAGTACTTTTCTACGATTCATTTACCAACCATCATCTTGTCATGACTTCCAGCGTATAGGTTTCCCTCATTTAATGTGAGCTAATGCAAAAAGTAGGATGAAATGAAGTTAATTTTAAACCCAAATCGAAATATGGAATTTTATGACACAATCGAGGAATAGGATAGAGTATGATCCTTCACTAATGCAATGGAAATGAAATAGAAGAAGACTTCTTTTTAAGCACCAAAACATGATTACTTTGAGACAATAGAAAGAAGAGATGATTCCAGGGGAGAAATTTAAATGTAAGAACCTTTTAGAAAGGAAACAAACACGTAACTTTTCACCTAGAAATGAATGAATGTAAGAAACCCCAAATGGGTCCCACTAGGCATGCCAAATTGTTTCACCTGATTCTTAGATGTTTCTTCAAAAATGATGAAACAGATAGGGTAACGAGCGTAGCAGGAATACCTGTTGAAGATGTTGGTTATAGGTTGTTGCACACATATGACTTCTGAATCCACGGTTGATTGTGAGAGATTCCTTTTTTCTTGGAGGAACTACCGAAATGGAACACAAGAGCACCAAATAAAAGTTAAACAATAAATGCAATGAAATTCCTAGTGTGTGCTAGATCTCGGGAAGTGTGATACTTCTTAGACAATTGTCACTCCACTATTTAAAACAATTTTATGCTGGTATTAAAGTAAATCATACCATAGTAAAATTGATTTAGGTATCTCATTCACATATAATAACCAAATTCATTCACAATAGGCTAAGTTATGATTGAATCTGAAGGTCGAGGTCATTTTCGGGATATTGTTATTGGTCAGGATCAGATTTTGGTAAGTTTAGGGTATTTGGTGGTTGTTTTAGACTATGATCCGGGTTTCGGTAAAAGACCCAGAGACTAACGTGGGTTTAGGTTAACTAGCAGCAGATTATGGGTAATCGGTGTCAAGTATGGTCGGGTATAGAAAACTCAATAAAAATTGGCAGGGTGATAGATCCGGGATTAGATGAAGGTGCAAGGGAAATGATGAGATTCATATGGATCCTAGATATGCACATGAATGATGAAAGTTTGGATATGGATAGTTTAATGGTGTGGGAAAAAGGATGGTCAAGTTCACATGGAGGTAAAATGGTGGGAAATGGAAATGAAAGAAGAAACTAATAACAAATGTAAAAGGATCTATTCAAATGACAAGGAACTAATGCGCAGTTAACAAACTTATTGTTTGTATAAGATTGATGCCTAGTTGCTAATGGTGGGTAATCAAATGAACTTGGTGTAATCCTAGCACTTCTCTAGATGCTCCCTGTGAAGGCATGTGGCTATGTGATTGCTTCAGTGTACTGGCTATGGATGTTCTGATGCTTGTACGGATGTTGGTTCTTCTTGCATGTAGCTTTGGTTTCATCACTTGTTCTTAGAAGATGTCTCTCTCTCAGAAATGTGCCAACCTCTAAAACAACATGCCAACCTTGAAATAAGGTTCTTTTAGGAGTTAAAAGGTAACCAACGGTGGTTCTAGCTTAACCGGTGGTGGTTAAGGGTGACCGGCGTCGGTTAGGGTAGGATTTCTTAGGTTTACCAATCTAGGTAGATCCCCTTGATTTTCTGGGATCTCATTTTGTTTACTCCATGTAAGCTTCATTCTAACATGCAGGAATGTGATTAGAGGGAATGTAGGCATTGATTTTTATGGTTTGGGTAGGTCTTAGTTAGTTATAGAAACTTACTAATAATATGTCTTAGGGTAAGGTGGCTTGATGAGGTGTCTCCTTGAAGTAGATATGTGGGCATTTAACCAATTAGGATATTTAAATAATAAATATAGTTAAGATAATAAATTAATTAAATTAAATTAATATTATAGTTGGGTGACTGGGGCCATGGCTAGGTAGATATGTTCAAGGTGTTTATTTGATGGGGAACCAAGGGGAGTGTGACCTAATTTTAGTTTCTACAATGGGAACCTTTGAAAATCCATTCCTTCATGTACCTTTTTATTGTGGAGGAAGAAATATGGCCATACTTCATTAATTCTAGTTGTTCAACTACTTGGAACCATTTTATTTAAATTCTAGGAAAAATTTCCACTTTTTCACTAATGTACCCTCATTAAAAATAATAAATCCAATTTGCATTGTGTAGAGGAAGTCGAAGCCTTTCCAAAATTCCAATTTTGTCAAATTTTGACATCCTAGGTGAAAGTTATGTGCATTTGAATTTTAGGGGTATTGGGGTGTTCCATGAGATCCATCACAATCCATAATTAATTTTTCCCCCTTTTACATTTTAATATTACCCTTTATCCTTTGGATGAGATAATTGAGGAATATCGGGCCTTGGGTGTATATGTGAATCGGGTATCCTGGAACTCACGAGCCCACATTGTTTGCTTAACTCGCATTTCCTTTTATTGGGGGTCGCTTATATACGTGAGGAACAATGTTCTATGGGGAATATTTTTCCTTACATTCTCCATCTAGGTACATCAGTTGTAATTCACCTACCACTCTCAATCTCCTTAACTTGCCCACACTAAATGTCCACGCTTGTTCCCTTTCATTCACGCTGCACTCGAAACCATGCAGAGAACCTGTCCCCGTGGGGAACTTGTTCCCCACAACCCTTAGTACTGAACTCACCTCCACCTATACATTACAAAAACCGTGACCTTTGTGGAAATGTTGGGTCCACAAGGAACTCAACACCATGTGGAAGATGTTCTATTTGGGCCCCAAAGATCTTACATTTCCACATAATAAAGGACCCTTTGTTTTTTAGCTACAAACCAAGGGCGGGGAACCTTAGTTCCACCCACATCTATTCCATATGCACCCCTTCAGTCTGTAATACATTAAAATAGGCCATTTTTCAATTTTCTCAAAATTTTCTAACTCGTTGAGCCAAGTAAAGAGTTTGGGAGTTTGGGAAAACATAGTATAGTGCCCCTAAAATCCATTTTCTCTCCTTTTATCCATTTTTACCTAGATTGGATAAGTATGGAACTTGAGATAAAGGGAAATTCCTTCAAATGACAAGTGCTCAAAAAAATGAAGTTACCTATTTTTCCACATTCATCATCAAGCTCCATCAAGCTATCCAAGTCCAAATCTCCCAAGTTATTCAATTTTGCATGGGGTGTAAAAATGGACAATGCTTATACTGATGCTAGAGAAAACATAGTGGAGTATGGTGTATTAATTGTGAGATAGAAAGCCACACCAAGGATACATGCACACACCGAGTTCTAAAATCAATGCTTTCTTGTGAAATATGTGAAGGGGGTCATGATGCATGAAACTACCCATATTACATCATGCCAAGAAAATCAAGGTATCTACGTACTATAATATTTTTGATGTGCATACGCATGACATGAAAAAATTACAAATAATTGATCACATCCATAAATCCAGATCATTAGGGCTTTAAAAAGATATGGTGGATAATGCTAATGAAGTATGTAGAGGACATGGGCGAGGATGAAATGGTTGAGTCCAAGGTGGATGTGGAAGTGGAATATTCCCACCACAAAATTGTTACAAGTTTGGATCACCAAATCATTATCAACATGACTTCCCAATGTTCATAGTATGCAAGTGTTGTCAAAAATAACATAAGTTAGAATATTTTCCCAATTTTTATGTGATCATGAAGGAAATAAGTGATAAAAGCATGGGAATGATCTAAATTGTATGAAATATAATGGAAGATAATAATCATAAAGCTATGTCATAAATGGAAACTTTATCCAAACTACAAATCAAAATGTAGGCTACCGCACATGTGAAATAATCCCCTTTGGATAATATAAATAATACAAAATAGTATTGTAGAAAATTATATCATGATGGTAGGAAATAGAAGTATATCCTTTAGGAAGAAAAATATTTTATATGTGAGATTCAAGGGGATATTTAGTTCCTTATAGAAAATTTTATGTTATGGAGTGAATGAATTGAAGATCCTAAATGAGAGAGAGTTAGTAAAAATGAGTTCTAGGGAGTATGTTGACTTCTTTGCATTGAGGGGATACTACCATTGTTAATCCAATGGATGATGGAACTAGGAAAATGATTGGGAACAAACACAAAAGCATAATTTGCATTAAAAATGGATGGATTTGATAGGGAAATATTTGTTAATGCTTGCATCGATGTATGGAACATAAATGATATACTAGTGGACATAGGTACGGAGTTTAATATGATTACGATGTATGCTTGGAATAAAATGGGGTGACTAGCATTGCACCCATCTCCACTTGTAATTATTGTGGTGAACAATCCAAGGGTAGTTCTTATTAGGGTGCTAAATAATGCTATCAAATTAGTATAAATGGGAGTGAAATTCCATTACAATTTTTAAGTAATACCCTGGAAGAAGAAAAAAATTTCAGCACTCCTCAAAAGGCATTGGTAATATGCAAATAATGTTGATTTAAAATTCAAAAAATGTTATGTGAGTTTTGATAATGGATCTCAACATTTCATATATCCAATGTACCCAAAAAGAGTGCACCATATGTTGAGAATGTAGAAAAATATGAATACTTAGAACATATCTATAATATACAGGATATGGGGTTGGAAAACTATGGACTAATGAAGGAAGGTGAAATCAATTACAAGGACAATCATTCAATGTAAAGTGCAACAAGTTTAGCTTGTGAAAATTTGGTGGATGGATCATATGAGCTGATTGGTTGAGATTGTGCTATGATAAAATGTACACCAAAATTTGAAATTTCTTGAGTTCCCGAGTATATCAACAATAATTTATTAACAATAATTTAAAGAGAATAAGTAAGGAGAACACCTAGGATTTGTAAAATTTTAGTGGAAGTGAAAACATACTAAATTTTATCACAAAGATAGAGATTTTTGTGTAAATGGAACAAGAACGTGTTAGTTGTATGATATACTTGTTAAAAGGAACCACTATAATATGTTGGAAAAATCATATCTCAATTTTGGAAACATGGGACTAGGTCAAGGAAGATATGTGCCTCATGTTTGAGTGTAATAATGAAGGATATTTTTCCAAGCTAAATCAAAGTCACCAAATCTAAAGAGCATCTTCAAGATATGAGTAACTATGGACAATTATGGTGCATGAAATCAAACTAACATTGTGGATGCATGTGGTTTATCACATATAACTTTTATAGGCATGTGCATGGTATGTTGGATGTCAATTTCATAGAGAATTTTTTTTTTTAGTAGAAGTAAGCAATGGGTTCATTCAAAATTTCTCTTTTACCTCTCCAATCCCTTCTTTGAAATACCATCTCTAATGTATAAAAACAACAATATTTGGGAATGATGTAATAATGGAAGAAATAATATTAGAACTATACAAGAATAAGGGACTTATGTTTGTAAAAACATTAAAAAAATCTAGAAATATTAATTCAATTGAGGAAGATGACAAAGTCCTGGAAAAATTAATTAGACATATAAGGGTAAGGAAAACTTCATGCAATAAGAAGAAGATGAAGCAAACAATTTTCATCTAAATGTAGATGTTTCCTATGGGTCTAAAGAATTTATTGAAAAAGACACCAAGAAGTTAACTCTAAGATAACCCATTGAAGGCCATACAAGTTAATATACAGAGTAAAAACACACAAAAGTTAGAAATAATTGGTGACTACTAGAGAGAAAAATAAATTGCAAAGATATTCAAACTCTTACGTGAATATGAAGATATATTTCAAAGAGGGTAGTATAAAATTAAGAGGTTACAACACTCGTTGGGAACAATGCAAATAAAATTGATTGAAATTTCAAAACCGGTGAGAAATAAAAATACTAAATGAATCCTAATTTGTATTTAAAATCCAAGTAAGAAATTGATAACATGTTAGCCACATGTTAAACAAATAAATGGTAGATTACAAACCACACACAAAGGTTTGTTCTGAGAGGGTTAATTTTGGGACTTATCTGATCTTTCTAGTCTTAGGATAAAAATAGAAAAAACAAAGGAAGAGTGACATCTAAGAAAGGGTTATATTTAGACAACATCAAGATGGCTTGGGACTCATGTAAAGGATTTAAAACTGGAAAAAAACATGAAAAGATTACAAGATGATCATACAAAAGGTAATCTAATAATATGATTAACGCAAAAGAAATATTTAGGATGATCTATTATTAGAATTGATGAGAAAACATGCACACCTTATAGCCATTTTTGGGCATGCCTATTATTAGGAGAGTGCATGGGTGGTGAAGGGAAATTCCCCACATGTATTTTCTCTCTGTACACACACACACACACATATTGTATACCATTGTTTTGAGATCACATATGGATTTTGGGAGTCTATGTTATGCAAGTAGAGTCATGATCTAGGGATTGATGATTGTACACATGGTTCAACGATCTAGTGTAATGATTTCTATGCATTCATCTTTAGTTATGTAATAACTTTTTTATAATGGATAATGGTAGATGGATTATGGTTATTGATAAGTATGAGTATGGATATATCATGGTGTAATTGATATTAGTTATTGTCTGAACTATTATGTTTCCTTATTACATGTGTTTCCAAAGTGAATATATGCAATGGTTAAGTATAATTGATTGATTATTTGGTAAATTATTGTTATGAATATGCATGCTAACATCTTGAAAAGAAAATGCAAATGAGGGACCTGGTATCTATGCATGCTTTAGGTGAGCATTCATATCTCTTTGAATGAGGTGCCAACACACATAACACTTGAGTGAAAATAAAAGACTAAATTTTGGTTCCATTGTCGGTAGCTATTTATAAACTATCTGCGAGGATGTTTCATATAGATGGCATATTGATTATATTTAGAGAGCATTGAAAATTGGGTAGAAGATAACCAAGATTTTACAGGTGGTATAACATTGGACCTAATTTCAATGTGCTTCGGTGGGTGGACGATAACCTTTACCATGAATTATACGAGACATTTGTCACCTTCTTTCCAAAGAGAATTATACAAGTTTTGATAACATACACATCAAATAAACGTTGGGGACATAGGCTGAAGCTTTGGATGTAGGAAGATTACAAGACTCTCTTTGATGTAGCTATGGAGTGGACTAGATCGTAGATCATTGGTGGCCGGTGTGTTATGAAATTATACATTGGAGTATGTTATTTCTACATATTTGTGTCTAGAGGAAGGTGAGTTTAAGCTCTTGTGTGATCCCTAAGGATATTATATGTGTGATATCCCTTGAGTAATCAAGATATTGATCATCAAACTAGATTTAGAGAGGTTACCTATGGCTAGCTTAACCCCCACCATGCGCAAGGGTAGGAACAAGTTTGGGGAAGGATGGTAACATCCTATGAAGAAGATAGAAAAAGAGAAAAATGTTGGCTCATGTTTAATGAAGCATGAGAAAGGGACTTGACATGAACGTGAGACATAGATGAGTCACTCGAGTTGAGGGGAATGATGGATTGTAAAAATTTTAAACCTATCATTAAAGATGAGGACTCACTACATCAGGTTCTTCCAAATTTGGGTAAGTACAAGAGAGAATCCCCTTCACTTTCGATGAGAGCACGTTAGAGGAAAGAATGAGGACCTTAGGTGCACATCCGAACCCACCTATACACATATCCCTTATGCATGGTGTTCCAAATCCAAAGGTAGTTATTAAAAGGCAATCCAAAGGTGGAGGTAAGAAAATAGAGATGTGTAGATATCAATTTTGGTTGAATTAAGAAATGCATCGAGTAGGAATACAGCCATGGAAACATAACAAACATCATTTTTGGGAGTACTATTGTAGGATTTTTTTAGGAGCATCATCACGGTAGAGTATTGACATGCAAACTATTGGGAGCACTTATGTGGGTCTCGCAACCATGTAGACCATGGGTTTCTAGTTTAGTACTATGATTGAGACACTAGGAGTTCATCAATTGAGCCATAGCTCACAAGAGGGGGCATAAGTGGCTTAGGAGGATTAGGTCAGCCACTTGGAGGAAATAATGGTGTAATTTTTGGTTCTAGATTTGGTGGATAGGGTCCACATCCACAAAAACCACCACATTAGCCTTAGAAGACACCATTAAATCAACCACCACCTCAAGAACCATTTCAGCAGACACCTCAAGTTTACTATGAGATGTATCTCCACTTACCAAAGTATAGAGGGATTGAATTTTAGTAGTGCATGTGCATAAGTGTGAATTAATGTGTCATGCTAAGGGAATCAAAAATTTAGATAGGAAGGAAATCCAATTTCACACTATTCTTTAAGGGTGCACATAAAACCAAAGATCAAAAATATGATCCACATCAGACTATGGTGGATTACAATAATTTGTGTGTTTCATTGTTGGATGAGTTTCACATTCTAGAGTTTGAGTAGTAGTGCATAAGCACGCTAGAGGATATTAAGCGAGGTTTGTCTCCGAAAACATGAGGGAGTATGATGCATGTTTTAATACTCTCTATTCTAAACTATCTTATGATATTCATCCTATTCAGCATGTGTAGAAACCTAAAATCCGCTTACGTAGGATTTCGTGCTAATATTGCACTAATTATACTCTTTCTCTTCATTTCGTAATAATTAGAGCTTTTTACGCTAATTATCTAACATTCCTCTTCACATTTTTTTATTAATGAGCGTTTATTAATTAATTAGCCTTCCTATCATTAAAGATGTCAATTAACGACCTTTCATTAATTAATAGTTGATTTTACTTGGGTTAATTAATTATTATTAATTAATTACACTCGTAACTCTAAATCAATAAATTACTATTTATTGGATCAAATTCCTCTCTTACATCCCACAAATCATACTAATTTTCATCTAATTAGCTTCTATAGTCTTACCTCTACCTATTAATTAATCACCTTTGATTAATTAAAACATCCCCCAACTCCCATGACTTACTAATAACAAATTAAACTCTTCTCAATCAATATTACCTTTTACAAAGCAACATTATCTATTCATAATCTTGTTTTACTTGTATCCCACATTCATCAATTTACTACCCTTGCCTCTTTAGAAAAGCTATATAAAAACCCTTCTTCTTACCTTTCTTCTAGCACCATGCTTTTAATAGTAAAAATCTAAGCATTTTGATCTTGATCCATTATGTATTGTTGGAAATAGATTCTCCATCTTGCATCCTTTCACTCACAATTGAGTAATATGGGAAGATCCAAAATGGCCTTGTAGCCATTCATGGTGAGATTCCATTCTTGATCCTTGAGATCAAACAACAATATAATTTGATTTCTTATGTTCTTCATAGGTTCATAGTTTAAGTTAGCAATCATAGATAGTAGGAAATAGCTTAGCATGTAGTTTCATTTATTCATTGAAGAAGCATTTCCTTTAAGCTCTTATCTTGACGATTCATTGTTTGGTTAGCATTTTCTTTTGAAAATATGTAGATATTCATTTTAATTTATATCTTAGTTAATTAAATATAAGCACATTTGGCATTCCCAATGGGACTTACTCCATTTTCCTTTGCACTTAATTTCAAGTTTTTGTAGTTAAGTTTCAATTTTGGTTATTAACCCTCTTTTCGCATATATTGACATAACATGTTTTTCTTAACTTGTTTTTTTGAGTTTGAATGTGTTGATTATTCCTTATTGGTATAAAGGAGGTGAAGTACTGCCAAAATTAGAATTTATGGAAAAATTTCAATATTTCTCCATGTTTTCATTTTTAGAGCTTACTTTTTCAACATTCTACATGCTAGTTTTGTCAATTTCTTAAAAATCTTAAATTTTTGAGCATGTAGGTTAGTGTTTGATATTGATGAGTCTTCTATTTACATATTAATGTGGTGGGTTTCTATCAAAATTGAATCTTGGTGAGAAAATTTAAAGATTTCATCATGTTTTCATTTTTAGAACTTACTTTTTCAACATTCTACATGTTAGTTTTGTCAATTTCTTGAAACTGTTAAGTTTGTGATCATGAATCTTAATGTTTGATAGTGTTGAGTCTTCTATTCATATATTAATGTGATGGGTTGTTGTCAAAATTAAATCTTGGTTGGAAAAATGTGACCATTTTGTAGATTAAGGGACATTTTTTTGACATTTTTTGGGTACATGTTAAGTGCATACCCGTGAGCATAAGAGCATATGTGTAACCCATCTTCTAGAGGCCATAACTTTTACTCCCAAACTCGAAATGACTCCATTTTTTTTGCGTTGGAAAGGTATTGAAGTGAACTATGCAATGAAACATAAATTAGGGATTTATAAGTACAGAGTCTATAGTTTTTTTCTTCATTGTAAAAATGATCATTTTCTAACATGTCTAATGTTTTGATGATTGTTGTATTTCCATGTTTTACTTGATTTAGACCAAATATTGTGTATGATATTCTCTTGAACATTTTGGTGATATTGAGAATCAAAAAAACTTTGATCTCTATCTTTTTAACATTTGGATTAACTTGGAATTTTGATTATTCATTTTGCTTAAGGGAATGAACCTTTTACAAAGCATTTTTTTATGGTCCTTTGATTTGAAGTTTTCCATTTCTATCTAGTTGGGCTAAATTTTGTGTATACTCTTCTCTTGCACCTTAGGGTGATCTTGAGAATCAAAAAAATCTTTACTCTTCACTTTCTAACATTTAGTTTATTGGAAACTTCATCTTTCATTTTTTTGTTTAAGGAATGAACATTTATTAAGATTTTTGTATGGTTCATTAATTGAAAATATTTCCTTTACTTTTAGTTGGATTATTTATTGTGTATGGTATTCTCTTACATATTTTTATGATCTTAAGAATCAAAAGTAACTCTTAATCCTCTTTTAAATAATGTGATTTGCTTGGAGAACTACTAATGCTTGAGTGCAGGACCTAAAAACACTTGTCAAAGAAAGGATTTCAAAACAAACTTTTCTAACTACATGTGTGTTACAGGTTGCCAAATGGTGAATGACTAAACCACATTAAGTATAAAAGATAAAAAAAAACACCACATTCAAAACACTTGATTTACAAGTTCGATAAGGGTACGCCCCATCTACTTAAAACTAGGACATAACCCCTTTGGCATAAGCCTTAAGCTACAAAAATGGGGGTGGTCCTAGGAACCCCAAAGTAGTCCATGCAAGAGGGAACCTTATGGATGAAATGGGAAGTGCTCCACACACCTACTTGACTAGTATACATATGAGATTTAGTGTCAAAGTTATCCATATCGCGACCCCAGTGAGAGTACACAATGGACACATTTATTACCCACTTTGATTGAAGGAGTAAAGTAAAGCTGAGATAATCCTTGGGAAACCTTGCCAAACTAATCTCACTCTTAGATAAATTGTGACACCTAGTTGAGTGAACCACCTAGGAAATCCATTCAGTCTTTGGAGCCAACTTGACCAAATCATTTTTGTAAAGAGCCAAAATTCATCACGAAACATGTGAAGCATTACTTTACTTATTTTTTCACTCACCTTAAGGAGAGATGAAACTCTTCCACATTGAGGCCAACTGTCCATCAACTTCTATCTATGGCTCATCTCCTAGTAACCCTTCTTCCTTTATACTAGGGAAACATCCAAGTAACCTTCCATCTTCTATCTATGGCTAACCTCTTGGTAGCCCATCTTCTTCAATTCTTGGACCATATCATTTTTTTCCATCAAATTATTCCTCTAACAATGATTATGGCAATCCCATCATCATTTTTCATATCAATTTTAAACATCCACATTCTCCTCCCACTTCTCAAGATCAGACAATTCAAGCATTAACGAATAAGAAACCTAGACAAGTTCTTTATCAAGCTAAGATCAAAACTCCGAAGAGCTCCAAATCTCACAACAACTCAAACAATTATAAAATCCAAAATAAAACGTGATTCTAGAATACACACCAACGTACCCATCACGTATGACACAAATTATAAAAACCTATGGATATGGAACTCAAGGTCCCACATACAAAACCCATGTTTCAAAAAAATCACAGTCATTTGTTAAGTGTGATTGCACCATGATCATCGAGATCGGGATAATATCACTCTTGATAAACAAACGTTCTTAGTCTCCCTTATCAAGGAAATAAAAATATAATTTTTGGATCCTATCATGTAGAGTGACATGGTTGGTGCCAATCTCCCAAAACACTGAAATTTTTATAAAAACCATAAAATAGTTCAAAAATACAAAAAAAGAGAAAAAATAAAACATAACAAAAACAAAATCAAAGGTACAAAGATAAAACATTACAATCAAGTACTATGTATATATGGATGTTCTTTCTTCCCTTTCTTTTGTATTCCTCTACAAGTCATCCACCATTTTCATTACTTAAATTATATTTTGGGTTAGCTTATTTCATACACATTTTTTGAAATTTATATCTATGGTATCTGTTTGACCTTGGTATTTCATAAAATTGGTAAATTAAAGAATGGATGACCTCTTAGAGATCATATCACTATCTACATATAATAAAATCGTTGGCAAGAATTTTTGGGCGTATGTTATTTGCGACACTAGCCAAAGTCATCATCACAATTAATTCCAAATCCTTCCATCAAGCCATCGTGGTTCTTAACCCTTATCAATTGAGAGAGCTGAAATAAGTTTTCACAAAGCAAAAGAATCAAAATCAATCAATCAAAAAGCAAATGCTAAAAGAAAAAGTTAATTGATAGATAACTCTCTCTGGAGTATTTCCAATAATCTTTACCGGGGCTATAGGGATGTTTGACTAGTAGTAGAGAAATGTTGTGATTATAATTAAATACATCTCCATCAATGATATGGAAGTGGAGCAACGTATGACTCTCGTTCCACAATCCACTCACAAACCACCTTTTAAACTAAATCATTCCTACATATTGCAGAGTGTCTTCATCGACCATCTATCAACTATTTCCTTCAAGAGGTAATGTTGGGCCCCTAAAATATTGACTAAGTACAAAAAAGTGCATGGGCATGTAAGGAATAAGTTTAAGGGTGGGCACACAAGAAGAAGGCGTACAAGGTAGGGTTCTAGGAGGGTTTTAGAAAGAACCATGTTACGCATCGGTAAAACAAGGTCTCGGGACTCACCGTATTTGGCATATCAGGAAAAACATGAGAAAAGTGTGACCTGACTCGCATGTGGAGTGGACAAGGTGTCGGCTTGGTGACATGTTAACCTAGGAAGGAATATTCCTTACGATGGAAGTTTCTAGAAGACCATCATGGAAAGGAGTGGAGAGATCAATATCTTGAAGGAGCATGCTCCCATAGAGGACCACATTTGGACACTTGGCGATGGATCTGAAGTTACGTAAAGAAGAGTTGGAAGTTCGTGGGGCTATAAATACAAGCGCTCATAGAGGAATTGAGAGAGAGATCAATAGAGAGCGGAGGTCTACAAAAATGCCATGAGGAGTTGCATTAGGTTGGGTAGATAAAATATAGGGGAATGTATCAAGGGGCTTGGGATTGTAAATTTTCTTCTTGAGAAGCTAAGGGATATAAATCTAGTTATGATGTATGACCTCGGTCTTCCATACTGCGATGTTCTATAATGAATCTAATGGATGTAATGAGGTTACCAACTTATTTGAATATGATCATTAATGATTCTGGTCCATCCTCATTTCTTCATAGTTCTGCTTCATGTATGTTTATGAAATGAGTATGAATCCTTATGCATTTTCCTTTCTGTTTGATTTCAGTCCTATTCTATTAAAGTATCTTTCTGTTTGGAATGAATGCATTGGTCTAGAAGCCTTTCTGAGCTCTATGATGATTGCATGTATCATCTCCACTCACTCTCTTTAAATTCCTATCATAGATGATGTTTCCCACTAAACTTGCATAAAGGAGATAATCGTCACTGTGCGTGCCTCGGGTGAGCACCCAATGCCCACCGGGTGATAGTTTGATGCACATAAGGTTCCCTTGTTCTTTGGTGGGTGTAAAAATGACTACATCTTGGTTCCATTGCTAGGACTCTTTTTGAAGTTGTAGTGGGAAATAACATACATCATGATTTTTGTAATGAGTGATGACAAAGCATTTAAATTTGGATAGTGTTGAATCATGGTTTAAGAACACGAAGGATGAATTTTCTCGAGATTAAGTACTAGACCTAAGTTTGATGCACATAGATATGTAGAAGATAACTTCTACCATGATTTGTATTAAAAAAATTCGTTGCTTCCTAGTAGAGTTGTAGGAATGGCTCTCGGTATATGTATGTAAATCAAGATATAATTATAGATCATGTGCATGGACCCAAGAAGAGTACCAGAGGCTATAAGATGTATATCTAAGATGGACTCATGTTGTAGATCATTGGTGGAAAGGAGTGCTGACTAGCTACACTGGAATACACTATTTCACCATATTATTTTCCGATGTTGCTGAGTTTGAGTTTCGTGGGAGCCTACAGGGGATCATTTCTATGTGCTATCCCTCTAGTAATGAAGATCTTAATTGTTAACTTTAGTGTAGAGGCATTTTTAGTGGTTGGCTAAACCATTATGAGCATTGGGCGAGGAAGCTAGGGTGGAGGAAGATGGAAGATATTGTGACTGAGAAATAAATGGAGGAGATATGTTTCAATTATAGTGAAGCACATGAAAGGGATATTTCTAGACAACGTGAGGTTGTAAGTGTGATGGATATATGGAGGAAAATGTTACAGGAAGGATTTGAGGCTCACATAGAGGATGTGGAACTTGATCCTTTTGTGTTACCCAATCTTATCAAGTGTGTAAGAGAGACCCCTTTAGCTATTGATGAGAGTTTGTCACGTGGAGAGAGAAGATTCATTTGTGCACATTTGAACCCACCTAGTGACCAAACCTAGGTGCTTGGTTTTCCAGATCAAGGGAGGAGTATCGTTGACCCAGTTGGTACCGGTGGGAGTGATAAATCTAGGCCTAGGAGATACAATTTTTCATTTCCTACTTCCATGGTTGCGCATACTATTCCAAAGATTCGAGAGGAATTTTTGACAAGGAACACATACACAAGGCTTGGGTAACAAGTTGGGGAGTAGCGTAGGACACACATTTGGCAGTGGCACAATCTCGAGATAGTTGGTGCATAGTTTAGTGGGATGTTGGGAACACTAGGTGCAACCACTTCAGGACCATTACCTGCACCTGGGGATTTAGAGGTGGAACTAGTGGATCTAGAGGCACAAGACTTGGTGGATCTAGTGGATCGATGGAGGAGGGAACACCGGAGGAAGTGAAGGAACCTGGGTCAGAGGACAAGGGCCTCACTCACCTCCTCAAGTCTTCTTTCATATGTTTTTAAATTTGTCATATTACGGGGTATCGAAGATGTTGTAGAGCATGTTCACAAGTGTGAGTTGCTATGGCACACAAATGGGATCAAAACCTCGGAATGGAAGGCGATCAATTTTAGATGACATTGCAGGCATGCGCATAGCTGGTATAGGAAGTATGACCCCATAAAATGGTGGTGTATTATACTACATTGGAAAATACCTTCCTAGCAAAATTCCACATCCCTGAGTTTGAATAGATGAGCATCATCACCCTTAAGGAGATTTAGCAAGGAATGGCAGAGAGTGTACAGGAGTATAACACGTAGTTTAAGACTCTCCTGTCAAAGTTATCACATGACATTCACCCTTCATAGCATGCTCAATGGATTTTTGGAGGGTTGATAACCCTATTTATAAGAGCTTTATCTCATAAGACTTTCATAGACCCACATGAGGATTTTGAAGCTTCCCTATACACTAAAGCTGTTAGGAGTGTTAACACTGGTGTTAGCCCATTTCTAGAAGCTCAATTCACTATTATGGCTAAGTAGCTACAAAATTTATCTGCAAAAACTATTCATGAGACTCAAAGTGGAATGTGGTGTACAAATTGTGAAGTAGAGGGGCATGCCAAAGATAGTTTCCCTAGAAGACAGTACACTCTGTCACAATAGACTGTGAGATTTGTTATGGGGACCATGATTCAAGTAGATGCCCCTTACTATAGTGCGCAATTCGGAAGAATGTATCTTGCTACTGTAAGATCTACACCTCTACAACCCATGATACTAAGGATTATAGGCTTATTGACCAGATCCATGAGGCCATTGATCATGGTGTGTGCTAGACCAACATTGCTAGTAGTTCTAAGGGTGATGATTGCCATTATGAGGAGCACGCAAATGGAGGATCATGTAGAAGAGTATTTCATGGAGTATTCCATGGTTGTGGTAACCACGAAGGAAGAAGTTAGTTCCCATGGGAAACATGTTATAATTTTGGGTCTAAAGACCACTACAAGCGCAAGTGCCGGACTTATTGCGGTGCTCATGGTGTGGTAAGAAGCACAAGTATGAGGAGTACCCTGATTTTTTTTTTTAGCACATGAGTCAAAGTAGCACCGGAAAGACAAGGGCGCCGTAATGGTAATCATTAAGAAGGTTGACACAAAATGGATGCCACGGGTGGTAAGTGATGCATGCTTAGAACCTATTATGGTAACAATAAGAGTAGAGGCCATGTACAAAAAGGAAATTCCAAGGTAGAAGAACCTAGTTTCAAGGGAATAAGTGGTGCATGGGAAGTACCCAAACCTTACGCATCAAAAGGAGGTATATCAGTAACCATGATCGTCACTCGAGTTTACAAGGAGAAATCCAGTGTCTAAAGGAGAATTCCAGGAGGGAGGAGAAAATAAGGAAGATTGAAGTGCTAAAGGATGACTTGGATGACATCAAGTATGTAAAATGATAAGGCAAGAGAATATTATTCCCTTGCTAGGGGCATGGTTGAGAGAGAAGTTACCACATGCTAGAGAAGAGCATGAGAGGAAACTCTTGCATGCAAACCTTCCCCCTTATAGCCTTGAATATGATAAGGAGATCATGTTAAATGCGGTCATGTTTGGATGGCTCCTTAGTAATATCCTCATTGACATAGGTGTGGAGGTAAGTTTTCTCACCTTGGATGCATGGCATCGGATGGGAAGACTGCATTACTGACCATCTTTGAATGTGATGTATATGGTGAAGAAAATGAAGGAAATGGCCTTGATTATTAAAGGATGCAAATATCACCATTCAGGGGCTATGTTTAATGGGGACTTTGAAGTCTTTGTGCTTGTTGAGGAAGACAATTTCCCATCATTACTTGGGTGCCCATGGTGTTATAAGAACAATGTAGATCTTCGATTCAACAAGGGATATATAAGCTTTGAAAATGAGGAGGAATAGGTCATCATACCCCTGGATGATGGAATATCAACACCTTTTATTGAACATTTGAGAGAAGAGGTCTTGGATAAGATATATGTGCTCTTAATTAGGGATTGAGAGGTAATCCATCCCATAAAAGGAGTTATCTAGTTTGAGGATACTCAATCTTTAAGTGACACCGCCATTATAACATGCGATAATTGGGTGCATGGGACCTATGATTTAATCGAACGACATTTAAAGGGATCGGTGAAAAAGGTGACAAAGACATGTATGGTCCAGCGCCTAGGCAAAAAGAAGCTACCTAAGTATTTAGGAGGATCCTTCCTTGAGATCTTTTTGTAGGAGATGGAAGCTCAGTGGAAGAAGGAGAATGAACAAAGAGGGATGTTAAGTTATTACCTACTTGTAGTTGCTACGTGCTAGTAGGTGACACGTCAAGATAACCACTTGGAATGGCATGAGGTGAGAACTACCTTCTTCATAAGGTTTTACAGGAGCAACGCACCCACGACTATAAAATACTATCATGGTAAAGAGACCACTTCCCTCTATATCCAAGCATGTGAGATAGCCTAGATGGGAAGCACAGAAGCATTTCCACCTTCATTATGGGTTCACAAGTTATACTCCACCCTACAAGGTTGTGTGTGCGTATGGTACATTCACGTTGAGACACGCCACTAGACAAGGAATTTACAGGAGTTAGTGGATGATCTCATTCAAACATTCGAGTATCGGAGTACAAAAACCTTATTGGATAAGACATTTTAGGTTTTCAAGTGCCTTACCATTAGGGATAGTGCCATGGAAAAAGGTAAGCTACTAGACTTACTAGGTGAACCTGTCCTAGAGGTGTGCTTTGAGGAAGAAGAAACAAAAGAGATACAGTTTAAATGCACATGTATTGAGAAAGAAAAGGGGAAGATGGTGTATGTTATTGATGGAGAAGAAGCGGAAAACTTAGATGTTGACCATTCTATAGGGACGTGTGAGGTGTTAGATAGTTATGATGAATGGGCACGCACCTATCATGAACCTTTAAAGATGAAGAAAATTAAAATTGGCTCGGGAGAAGAACCCAAGGAGGAAATCATTAGAGCCTATTGGTGGGACATAAGTCTCTAAGATCATTGATCTTTTATGTGAATTTGAGGATTTATTCCCGCATGGGTATCAAAAAATAAAATGAGTTCAGCATTCCTTGGGGAAATGAGAATTAAGTTGAAGGAGGGTGTCTGCACTGGTCAGAAGAGACCATAACGAATGAATCCTAACCTACGTGGGAAGGTCAAGGAGGAAATAGATAAGATGATATCATCGAGCATCATTGAAGTTGTCGAAGAGTTAGAGTGGATAAGTCAAATGGTAATTAGCATCAAGAAGGATGGAAGGATAAGGATCTATGTTGATTACAAGGACTTGAATGCAGTGTGTATCATTGATCCTTTCCTAACCCCATTTACTGAAGAAATTTTAGAGGGAGTGGCAGGATACGAGGTATACTCTTTCACAGATGGATTTTTAGGCTATCACTAAGTAAGGATCGTGAAAGAGGACCAGAGGAAGATGACTTTCACCACTGAGTGGGGAAGTTTTTCCTATACAGTCATATTGTTTGGGTTGAAGAATGCACCTATTGTGTTCTTACACATTGTGGTACAAGATTTCTAAGAATTCATCCATAAATTTCTTCAATTCTACCTAGATGATTGGATAGTATATGGTTTAGTGAAGGACCATTGTGAAAATTTAAGGCTGATGTTTTAAAGGTGTCAGTAGTTGAGGATATCCCTCAATATTAAGAAATGTGTTTTTGCTACCTTATTTGGAACATTATTTGGACACATCATATGTAAGGAAGGCCTACTAGTAGATCCCACTAAAATTGTAGTAATTTTGGGATTGAGGGAGCCTACTATTCAAAGCATGGTGCATAGATTTCTTGGGCATATGAGGTACTACAGGAAGTTCATCAAGGGATATGCCAAGATCGCCACACCTTTAGAAGATTTTCTTAGATATAAAAGTGCCTTTCATTGGGGAGATGTGCAATAGAAGGCATTCAACACTTTGAAGGATAGGCTTGTCATCGCACCCATCCTACATTTCCCTTCTTGGGATAAGCCTTTCCATGTTCATGTGGATACCTCAGGAACCTCCATTGGAGTAGTACTTACACAACCTCATGAGGCGATTATTGATCATCCTTTATGCTTTGCAAGTAGAAAGTTGATGCCAATGGAGTAGAATTATACTACAACTAAGCATGAGGCATTATCAATGATCTACATGCTTCACAAGTTTAAACAGTATTTACTAGCAACTCTAATTATATTTGACACTAACCATATGACATTAAAATATTTAGGAAAAATCTGTTCTATAGAGGTGCATCCATCAAGTGGCTACTATTGTTCTAGGAATTCGAGTTCACGGTGGTTTTCAAACTAGAAAAAAGTAATTTTGCACCTGATCATTTTTCTAGGATTGATTTAGGAGAGGATATACAGAGCATTGAAGAGACTATGTAACTATTTATATTGCAGCGTGTGCCTCCGGATTTGAAGGACATTGTGGTATTCCTTAAATTAGGTGAGATGCTAGTCGAAATGAAGGCCTTGGAGAAGAAGAAGTTGACCATATGTGCCACACCCTATGTGCTAATTAGTTGAGATTTGTACAAAATGGGTCATGATGAGGTTACGCATCGATGTGTGCTAGAACATTAGCGCATTGCAATTATGAAAGAGGTGCACGGTGGGATTGCAGGAGGACACTATTTGGTAAATCCAACCACACGAGAAGATTCTACTCATAGGGCTTTAGTGGGAGACCATTTATCAAGATTGCATTGACTTTTACAAGGCTTGTGACCATTGCCAGTACCTTGGAAAATCTATAAAAAGGGATGAAATGCCCTTACAACCAATAGCCAGCACAGAACCATTTGAGAAGTGGGCTATCAAAATTGTTGGACCAATCTCGCTAGCAGCACGAAGGACTAGTTCATGGTATATCCTCACTTACACTGATTATTTGACAAGGTGGGTAGAGGCAATGCCTACAAAGGATTGTATAGCAGATTACATCTACTAGATTTATATGGGAAAACATAATCAACATGTGTGGATTACGATTGAGTTTAACAACCGATAGAGGTACACACTTCCTCAATGAAATGGTTAGGATTATACTATCATAATTCATGGTTGCCCATCACAAGACTAATCCCTATCACCCTCAAGTAAATGGAACTTTTAAGGCGTTTAAAAAATTACTTAGTCACATGTTGACTAAGATTTTTTATGTTGGTAGATAGGATTGGGATGAAAAAGTATCAACCAGTCTTTGGGCATATAGGAAAACCTACAAGAGGTTGAATAAGGCCACAAAATTTCAATTGGTGTTTGGTGAGGAGGTTGTCCTACTAGTTGAATTCATGTTACCTTCTCTGCGTATAGTGCATGCAGGAGGATTAGATGATGAACAAGTGTTGGAGGAAAGAATAGAAAAATTAATACAGTTGGATGAGAGATGATCATCAGCTTGGTGGAGTCGACAATTGAAAAAGAAAAATAAAAGGCATGGCATGATTGTCACATTAAGAATAATAAGTTTGAGGTTGGGCAAATGGTCTTACTATATGATTCAAAGTTTCTACACCATCCTAGGAAGTTAAAATTCCATTGGTTGGGCCCCTACATCATCTCATACATCCTTGATTCAGTGCACACCAGTTACAAGCACTAGATGGGACAAGGTTTCTAGGACACTTCAATGGAAGTAGGTTGAAGCCCTACTATAAATAAGTCTTCTTGGTGTTTGTAAATAAGATAGTGTTGCTAGTTAGTTTAGAATTTCCTTTAGTGCATTTTCTTTTCTTTTGTTTCCCTTTCTCATTGTTGTTTTGTGTTTCTCCTTGGGCACTAGTAACCTCTTTACTTTCTTTGAAGGTTGTGAATGTGCAGAGGACCGCACATCATTTTAGTGTGGGGTAGAATAATGTGGAGGAAAGTGCAAAGTGTGATGAACCAAGAAGGATTGCGTTGGAAAGTATGGTTAGATGGCCCTGGGAAAGGAACTACATGAAAGGAATGATGAAAAAGGATGGTTGTGTCAAAGAAAGGCTACATTGTGGATCCACATACAAGAGAGGAATAAGTGTAAAAGAAAACATGAGGTAGGTGAGAGAAAAAATCATGACAAAAGTACCTTTATCACTCTTGATGCGTGCACAAGATTCTCTGTCAAGATGGGTTGGTTGTATGCCAAAAGGTTGGGGATTATCCGCGTAAGGATTGGGCACATGAGTTAAATCACTAAATTCAGGTTTTGTTAAAAATCCACATTAAGTGTTCAAGTGCAAAGTGGTAGGTAAGGTAGTATTTAATGTTGAAAAGTGGGAAAAACATAAAGAGAAGGTTGGAAGTTTCATTATTTTTATTACAAATACAAAAAATGAAGAGCTTTTTTTGTGAACTAGGGTTTCTAGAGTTGATCCGTGTGAAGAAAAATTGGAGAAATTTAACCGTGAGTGACTAGTTTGGATCTACAAACCAGGAGGGAAATAGTTCACAGTGAAAAGAGAGTTGTGGAGAAGCATCATCTTGTGAAGGGGATATTCCAGCAAGGGTTTGGTAGCTAGGGCATGAGTTGAAAAGGATTTTCTTCACAAGTTCGAGATCTAAGCTTGGAAAAGGTAGAGAAGTAGAGAAATAGAAGTTAAAGTGTAAATATAACCTACACAATGGCACCTAAGAAACCACCTGTAACACCTAAGAAGGAAACAGAAAGGGAAAGGCAAAACAACAAGAAACCACCACAAGTACTAATGAAGAATGGTATGCAAAAATGCAATACCTAGATGGGGTTTTGCTTGGAAAGGAGTGGGAGTCCCATTTAAGAGACATGATAGTAAGTGATTATAACCATCACACAAACACAACTAAAAATAAATGGTATCTTGGAGTTAGTGCACCGATAAATAAGAGGACACCAGAAGGGTTACCCATTTATAGTGACGAAGTAAAAGTGAAGTTGGAGAAGGAGGGATTGTTGTAACTCTATGAGTTGCCCTACTTTAGGAAGCTTGAACACTACTATCGGTGGTTGATGATGCATGTACAAGAAGATCACTTTCACTTCACGGGGTAAAATATGTGCATAAATCCTCGGCTAATTTTAGATTTCACAGTCTCATCTGTGAAGGACAATATATAAAGGATGACCTATGTGAAAAATAAGCCAACAAAGAAACCATCATTGCATATGCATACAAGAAGGGTGTTTCACCTTTTCTTATATTGTTTCTTTGAATCATTGACGAAATAGATAGGGTAACGGGCATAGGAGGAATACCTGTTCAAATGTCAGTTGATGGGTTGTTGCACGTGTATGACTTCTAAATCCACAACTGATCATGAGAGATTCCTTTTGGCTAGGAGGAACTACCTGTAATGAAAACAAGACCACCAGAAGGAATTAAACAATATGGGTAGTGAACTGCCTAGCGTGAGCTAGATCTAGGAAGTATGATACTTCCTAGATGGCTGTCAGTCCACTATTTTAAACAAATTAATGCTATAAAAAAGTAAATCCTATTTTTATTTTAAAATGATTTAGGTATCTCACTTAAAACCACAATAAGAAAATATATATAATCTAACAGCAAAGTTAGAATAGAATCCAAAGGTCAAATGGTTGGTTCGCTTTCTGTGTCCGATAAAGGTCTCGGGTAGGTCACGGAGTCAAGGGTGTCATTTTCTATTGAGTAAACATCGTGAGGTATATAAGAAGGTGAATGGAGGAATTGTACGTGATGAATATTTTAGAATCGGGGGGAAGCGAGCATTTGGGAAGCTAACTGTGCTATGGTACTTACAAATTTGTTGGTTCAACGTGGGATGGTTTGAAGGGTGTAACGATCAAAGGTGGTCAAAAGTGTGTCTACATGATGTTTATACCTCTGAAGTATCTCTTCATGAAATTGGTATATATCATTGACTTTTTTATGACCAATTGTGAATCACCAAAGATGTGGATTGAGTTGACATCTAGGGCATAGGCGGTCTAGAGACCTAGTACGAGTGCTTTGTACTTGGCAATATTGTTGGTGCATTCAAATTCTATTTTTAAAGAAAATGAAATGGGTTCTCCATCTAGAGGAACAAGGATAACACTAGCCCCACCCCAAGTGACACTTGGAACTATCAAAGAACAATGTCATTTGGTAAGGGGGTTTGTCCAGGGAAAGGGTAGAAATGGATTCATCGGGAAAGTCAAAATTAGAGGGTTGGTCCCCGGTAATAGGTGTATCAGCCATTTGTTCGGAAATAGCCTATCCCTTAATGGAATTTTGGTGAATGAATTCAAGGTCAAGATCAGCTAAAAGTATAAGCCATCACACGGCATGCTGATTTTGATAAGTTTTGGTGTACATGAAGTGTAAGGGATCAGTGTTGGTCGCAACATAGGTTTTTTGGTTGAGTAGGTAATGGTGGAGTTTGGTGGAAATGAAAAACTCAGGCTAAGCAAAGCTTTTATAGATGGTTGTATCATGTTTCATAGTCCAAAAGAGTATGGCTTATGTAATAAACCACTTGCTCCTTGTGTTGTTCATCGCGATGAGCGAGCATGGCTCCCAAGGAATGATCGGTAGCTGATATGTATAGGTAAAAATTTTGATTGTCTTTAGGTGGAATGGGTACAGGTGGTTGGAGAAAGTATTGTTTTAGGGCATTAAAATCTTCGTGACAGTCATCATCCCATTTAAAGGAGACATCCTTCCTAAGAAGATGATGAAATGGTTGACACCGATCAGATAATTGTGAAATGAAACGGCGAATGGACTATAATTTACCTTGTAGGCTACAAAGTTGTTTAAGGTTAGTGGGTGGAGGCATTTCCAGAATGGCCTTGACTTTGGTAGGGTCAACTTCTATACCACAGAGGGAAACAATAAATCCCAAGAGCTTTCCTAAGAGAACCGTGAAGATGCACTTTTTAGGTTGAAGGTGGACACAATATTTAATGAGGTGGTTAAAGATGGTTTCAAGAAAGCGAGGTGAAACAATGTTTAGATTTGGCCAAGATATAATCCATGTAATCTTCCAATATGCGATGCATGGTATCATGGAAGATGTAAGTCATAAAGACGTTGATATGTAGCACGGTGTTTTTAAGGCCAAAAGGCATGACTCGATAGCAAAAGGTTCCCAAGGTGTAATGAATGTGGTCTTGTGCTAATCTTCTGGGGTAAGTAAAATTTGGTTATAGCATGAGAAGCCATCCATGAGTGAGAGCATCTCATGACTAGCGGTGAGGTCAACCAGTTGATCAATACCAAGCAAGGGAAAGTCATCTTTCAGGCGGTGAGGTTGAGGTCACGAAGTCTATGCAAATGCTTAGTCCCCCTTGTTTCTTTAGTATGGGGTCATTGTTAGAAATATAATGAGGATAATCAATGGGTAAGATGAAGGAAATGGAAAGAAGGCACTGAAGTTCTTATTTGATGAGAAGAGAAATGCGAGGGTGCATTTTCCTCAGCCTTTTCTTGATAGGTTTGGCATAAGGAGTTGTTACAATATTGTGGACCACTATGGTGGGGTCAATACTAGGCATGTCTAAGTAAGACCAAGTAAAATCATAGTTATGATCTCGGAGAAAATAAGTGATAACTTCCTATTCAAGCAGATCTAAAGATTGTCGATCTTTAGGATGTGTGGGTCATCCACGGGTATGAATGTTGATCTTGATAGTCAATTCATTCAACATGGTTTACATCTTAGAAGGTAACGATCGACGAATATATGAGTCTTCGCACCAAGGTAGGTGAGTATGGATTCATCATCCCGATTGAACAATGCTAATGGTAGGTGTGTCGTTATCGATCATCTCTGGATACGGGAATGGGAGAGTGGATGGGGCCTCGCCTTCACATTGATAAGTCAAAGGCCCCAAGGAAATTGTGTTTATGAAAAAAATAGTTAGGAGGGATAGATTCAAGATCCATCGAATGCGCCGGTCGGGGTGGTGATGAAGGTGGAGAAGGGATAGGGTAGGGTATGTAATGAGTTCAATGCGGGTCTATTTGGTAGGAGGTTGGGGAAGCCGATACCACTACGGTCATTATGTTTGTGGGTGGTACATGGAATAATGCTATGGTGACCTTGCTAGTAAAAGCCAAGACCAAAACCCTTCCATGCACAGTGGTGCAGGAAGGTGTGGGTGAAATGGCAATTGGTAAGTGATTGGAAGTCAGCAAAAATGGGAAAGGTTGTGATGGTGGTATAGGTATGTAGGTGGTAGTATCAAGTCCCCCATAGGTGAGACTAGTACGAAGATGAGGAGGACCATAAAGGAGGTGTTCTCCTATATGGTGATCATAGCGAGGGTGTTGGTGAAGGCTTCCATACTCGTGCAGAGTAAGGAATGTGTTGACACTATATAGGTGGTACTCCCAGAGTGAGGAGTTGAAAAACACCTTCCAAGGGATCAATGGTTGGTATGTAGGTAGTTGGTATGGATGATGTGTGGGAGGTTGATGTGGAGGTGGAGTTAACGGATTGGGTAGCTAACTGGGTAAGCCGTGGAGCTTATAGCAATGGTAGGAATAGATTAGGTATGTCGATGAAAGAAATGGTTGTACTAGTAGGTGGAGGTGTAGGTGAAGTGGTAGTGGTTGTAGAGGTAGATGGCTTGACAGGTATGAGCACATCATTGGGTTGGTAAATCATGTTGCATGTTTTGAAAGGTGATGGGTCAGCTGGAATGGTATAAGTGTGTCCCTTGTGTTCAAACTTTACACAACGATGCAAAGTGGAAGGAATGCAACCCATGACATGGATCTTGGGTCTACCAAGCAACAAGTTATATTGTAATTCCCCTCGAAAACATAAAATAATTATGGAACATTGTGAGGGACCACGCGACATGCAAGATGAGTGCCTAGTGTGGAGGTGATAGTGCCATTGAATGAACGCAACGAACATTTGGATGTTTATGCATGTAATTTTTAGTTATGTGCATTTGAGTGAATGCATGGGATGAAATGATGTTAATTCTAGCACCTCCATCAATCATCACATGGCATACCCGTATGTCATCAATGTGGACAGAGATGAAGAAGGTTGGTTTTGGGTCATCATTTTGGTGTGGCATGATCTCCTCCTTTGAGAAGCTGAGGGAGGCCACTTGGTGAACAAGGTGAGGTGAGGCTGAAGGTGGTAATTTGGTGAGAGAGGCTACATGATGGGGTGTGATAATGGAAGCTACGGGTGTAGGGTCATTGGATAAAACCTCAATAGATTGAAGAACCTTCATGAGAGCTTGACGATGGGATTCGAGGTTTGGATGAGGTCGTATAAGGACATTTTGAGGGGGATTTTGTAGTTGTTTGAGCATGGTGTGATGAGTGATGCCATTGGAAATGGGGTACGTGGGGTCACGAATAGTTATTTTAGGTATGCGTGTAGATAGTATGTTGGGTATAGGATTGTTTGGTGGGTCAGTTTGCCTTTTCTTTTCCCTTTTGTGCATGTGTAGTGATGTGTACCATGTTGATTTGAGGGAATTTGGAAAATGGAGAAGGTGTAGGGTGAGTGGTATAATGACATGAAGGGAAAAAACCTACTGGAGGAGAAAATCCCTATGAGGTCAGTTGGGTGCAACAACATTTGGGTGGTGGTGTGGCAAGTTCTTTGATGTGAACCATGTTAATTTCAAATTTTTGTGTGGTTCTAGGAGCTGTGAGGGTGGAGGTTGTGGTTGTTGATTAGGTAATGTGGGAATGGGTGTTGGTGAAGTAGGATCCTCATTAAGAAGGTCATTGTCATCAAATTTGGTTTTCGATGGATACAATGGATAAGGACAATTTTCAAGGCCTTACAGCTTCTTCACATCATTCCCTAGCACATGATGCTATGCACAAATTTTATTATCATCAAACCCTTTTGGCTTGGGTTTTAGGGGGTCATAAGGTCGAAGTGGCGGTAATGTGATAAAAAAATTCTCAAGGAGGTTGGTTAAAATTTTTGAATAGGACCTCGCTAATTGATCACAATGGGAAGTGAATGTTGGTTTGGGTGTAGGTGTGGTTGGTTATCTAGGAATTGTTTTGGAAGAGTAGAAATGGGTTGAGCAATGGGTTTAGGTTCCGGTGTGGTTTGAGGTATTGGTTAGGTTCATTTGGGTAGGGGTATAGTAGATGGATGGGTAGGAGGGTGTGAGGTTTTTTTGATGACCTTGTTGTGAGGTAGTGGGGTTTTATTTTTGGGTTGCACCTTCTTAGGTAAAGGTGATGTAAGTGTACGAGGTCTAGAAGGAAAAGTAGTTGGAGGAAGATGGCAAGTTACCCACAAGGATAATGGGGGTGTTATGAAGGTAGATGATGATGGTCGTGCTTTGGGGTGTGAGGGACAATGATTGAAGTGTAGTGGGTAGTGAAGGAAAAGCTGAAGGTATTGGAGGTATTGGTGGTAAAGAGACTACAGGTGAGGGTATAAGTCATCTTGTGTGCTGGATAGGTTAGAGGTATCGAGGAAGGAATGGGTTGTTATGTTATTAGTTTATGGATGGGTGAGGTTTACTTGACCATGTTGGGCGATTGAGGTCTTAAGATAGATGGGAAAAGTGTGGGTGTGATTTGTGTAGTCGGGGTATGAGGTCAATGAGTTTGTTTCTTTGGTTTGGTTGTCGGGGTAGGTGTGTTATTGACATTGGAGGAAGTAGCTATATCTAATTTAATAGGTGGATGAGTAAGGTGGTGGTCGGGGTGAGCCCTAAAGTGGTAATAGGTTTAGTGGAGGTAAATGTTGTGGGTATGGGTTTGGGTTTATGTATAGTTCAGTTATAGGTAAGGGTGTGGTGTGAGTGATAACAGGTATTGTGGAAGGAATTACGACAATAGTAGTTGTATTTCGTTGGATGGGTCAAAATGTGTTTGGGTAGATAATGGAGGTATCAACGAGTGATCTTTGCATCTGTTTTGAGACAGGGGAGTAAGAGGTGCCCCCATAATAAATCCCTATCCACATAATCTAAGTGCTCATCCAAACATGAGAATGACACATCTATGGGTGGATTTATTGAGGACTTAATGGGAATTCTGTAAAAGCATCTTAGAGATGGGGAATTGGCCTGTTTCAGCTTCGTGGGTAAGAGAGTTAAAAAGGTTATGTTAGATGTTGGATAGCTGATGGAGAATGCTCACTAAGAGGCAAAGGTATCTCCACTGGGTCTATGTTGGGTGGAAGAGATGATGGGAGTTTCTCTATAAGTGGAGGAATAGATAGGTGCTCCTCTATGGGTGGAGGAGGTAATGGGTGCTCCTCTGTGGGTGAAGGAGGTAGTGGGTGCTCCTCTATGGGTGGAGGAGGTATGGTAGGTAAAGGTTCTCTAAGTGGAGAAGCTAGGGGTGAGATGGTCTCAATGTTCACAGAAGACCCCTCCATAGGTGATGTAGGAGATGAAATTTGTTCCTCTATTAGTGAAGGAATGGTGGAGGTTGGTTCAAATGTCAGATTTCCTCTATGGAAGGGATGTGAGGTAATTGAGAGGTGATAGGTACCTTGTTAAAGATTGCGTGAACCACATGGGTATGGGTATTGTGAGTGGATGTCTCACCGGTTTGATTGGATGAAGGGGCATGATTGGGAAATGGTTTTTGAAGATTTATAGATTTTGGTTGGGGGTGGTGTTGGGATTATCCATAGTTAACTCACCTTTCTCAAGCATTTCTTGGACAATATTCTTGAAAGTGATGCAGTTTCCATCACTATGACCCTTCACTCGGTGATAGTTAAATAAATCATGCTCTTTATACCATGCGGGTATGGGGCGAGAAGGGTCAAAATCAGTGTGTGGTTTTATGGGTGGAAGGGTGATGGCTCTGTTGGGCGTCAAATAGGACTTTTAAGAAGAGCAATCGAGGGGGACAAGAAGTCCCTCCTCTTTAATGGGAGAGGTTCCCTTATTTAGAAACGAACTTATTTATAAATATACAAAACATGATTTTATGGTTGAACTTGGATATTACGAAAGTGTTTTCCACAACGATCATCAGTTACAAAAGGACTGAGGAAAGGAAATACGAGGATGAGCAGAAGAGCAACATGCAGAATTATAGATAGCAGAATAATCCTTTATGTATACGAAGTTGCAGTGAATTTAAAACAAGATCGTTTGCACAAGATGAGATTACCAGACACAAAGTTCTGTAAATAACCTTCTTTAGATTCATTAATCAAGGACACAAAGTTCCTTCTTGGTTATACAAGATCACTATACTCGCAATATTTGAAAATATGCAATCAGTGAGACTAACAAACTAGAAACAAATGATCTCCACGAAATTAAAAGAAAACACAGAGATAACAGAGATTAGATAGACAATGAATGGAAAGCCCTTTTGTATTGATTTCTTTCTGATCTATTTACACTTTCAGAAAATACGCCAAGTTCTTCCTCCCTTTGGAATGGCGTGGAAAGGCCATTATATAGCTTACAAATCAGTTATTCTTTGTAACCGCTTCTTTAACCGAGAATAGTTAAGGACCGCCAATCGTAACGCCTTAACTTCTTACAAAGAAAACGGAAAAAGAAAGGGAAGAAGAGAAAAGAACAAGGAGAAGAAGACAGGTGGCCAGTCACTGAGAGGGACCCACTGACTTCAGAATCCGCTGCCTGAACTTCTTTAACGCCTCAGCTATGTCTCTGCCACGAGGGACTGACGTGTTGGTCGTAGACTGAGTCCAAAATCCAAGACACTTCTCCATCTCATTATCAAACTCGACATGAGTATGATAATCTTTGTTTGCTTCTTCAATGGCAGATTGAAGAGAGAAAATCTCCTTCATTTTCTCCTTGGAGATGGAACTTTCCTTGAATAGGTTATCTTTGACAAAAGCTCTGAATTGAGCTTTGATTTCTTGCAAGGAAAGGGAAGTACCAGAAGTCTCATCCTGGAGATGACAGTGTATATCTTTGAAAGCAGAGACCACCAGTGTCTTGAAAGCTTCACCCTTCTGCCAACTGTTCTTCAATTCTCCCAAAGCCTCCTCCAGGACTCTGATCTTCCACTCCACACTGTAGACCCAGGACTTCGACAGATTATCCTTTGCATCATCAAAGACTTTACTCGCCAACAGAACGTTCTCATCTGCTTGTCCCATGAGTCGGAGGTCTACAATGCAACTGCTCCAGAGTTTGAGCTCTTTATCCATGATAGTGATAGTGGAGGAGAGCTTCAGTTGTACATTGCTCACCTTTTCGTGGAGTTTGAAAGCTTCATCGATGAAGTTTAATCCAGCAACAAGCATGTCATCCACCATGGCTTCCATAGCTCTGCCATAGATAGAATACTTGTGCATATCTTTGATGCTCTGTACTTCATCTTGGCTTAGAATTACAGGAGGTGGGAGAGTAGTCAATGGGGTAGGGTCCAAAACTTTGTCCTTAGACAAAAGAGACTTGATGAAACCTGTGAGAACTTGGGCTTGTTCTTCCAACTGTTCAATAGTTTGTTGCCCTTTCTCTACCCTTCCAATGACTCTTCAGGATCAAGCTTTCTCGAAGGTTGTGAATTTCACCTTCAGGAGTAGACTCCCCCATTGGGATTCTTGAAAGCTCCAAGTCAGATGCCAGCAAGTCTGATTCTGATTTGTCTACTGTAGGCTTGGCAATCTCCAGGAATTGCTGACCTTGAGCATCTGACACTATTCTGGAAGTAGTTCTGGCTTTCTTGGCACGAGAAGGAGTGGTGCCCAACAAGGCTGCAACAGCATCGAAATTTGGTCCCGAGCTTCGAGAGGAAAGTTTTCTCTTTCTATTGTCAACCAGAGGTTGCACCCACGCAAAAGAGGAAGAGGAATCAACAGGAGGGGCAAGGGGACCAAGAGACAGAGAGCTCATGACGCTCAAGGTCTGCGCAGCTATTGATTCGAGTTGAGAAGTGAGTGGGGCAATTGGGGCAATTGCGACAGAAGAGTCAATGTCACCTGAAAGCTCAGTGCTCTGGATTTCTTTGTCTTTATCAGCTGGATCCTCAGGAGCATTTGCAAGAGTTGGTACTTCGCTTTCTTCACTTTCACTGAGAACAATGATGTTCTCTGGTCCCATAGGCAACTCTTCCTGCTTTCTTTGAGGATCACTTTCCACAGGCTCCTTCTTAACTTCCTTGAGCTTCTTCTGGTACACTTGAGTGGATGGAGAAGGAGTAGAAGCTGCAGGTCCTTGTATTGATGAAGCAGGAGGGGTCTTCACTGGTGTTTCTGACCTTGGAATAGATGCTTCTCTTCTTGGTGTCGACGCATCTTTAGAAGAAGATTCTCCTGAATGCCTCCTAAATTCTCGAACCATCCTGTCAAACCAGACCTTAGTCCTGACTAAGACTGGAGCAAGAATCTCAGCAAGATCATCCCCTCTTTCCCTGTTCCAATCCAGGTCCTCCAAAGGGGTGTGCTTAATCACATTTTCATACTCATACGAGTATAGATCAGAATTGTCATCCTGGAGACCTTCAGGAACTTGGTACATACCGAGTTCTTGGATCAATTGCAGGGAGAACCTGCCACAATGCCTTCTCCTGGCTTCAAAATCATCTGCACAGTCAGCCCAGTAGTCTTCTGCATCTGCCCTATGATGGTAGATTATCTTGATGTTCCGTTCAATAAACTTCTTCAGGTCAAAGCAGGTCCTTGGCTTGAAGAAGTGAACGGTGATAGGAACAAGGGCTCTCTCTATATTCTGTGCGTCCAGGGCTGTTTTGCAAGTGTAGTTTCCCAGAGAGATGGGAAAGTGCAAGCCAGAAATCTTCTTATCTCTGCAAGTCCTGTGCAACTTGTCTAGTTTCCTGCATATTTCTATCAAGGCCATTTTATCATTGCAGAACATGGGAAGCCGCAGAGGAGTGCTCTCATAGCCAGCAAGCCTGATATAAGAAAATTTCCTGAATTGGATGAAATAAGCACCATATTGCGATATCAAGTTCATGGCTTCATCTGAAAACCTTCTAGCAGTATCACCTTTGAGCAGTCTAACCACGTACATGGTGAAAGCATCATTGACCCTTCTGAAATTACGGTTGCTGGTCTCCAGGGTGAACTGCAGGCAGTAAGCATATACTGGATCATCTTTGTGTGCATCTATATAAGAAAAACCGAACCACTGCCTTGATGCTGCCAGAGTATACATCAGATACGAAGTCATGTAGAACTTCTTCGTTTGTTGCACATTGGACAGCTGCTCCACCAAATTCATGCTTATGATTTCCACCCAATTTATGTTTTGCGTTCCTTCGCACACCATGCTGATGAGCGGGCACATCCAGAAGTGAAATTCATTGGTAGAGGGCAAACCCATAACCCGAGCCAGCAAGATTATGAAGTCTGACAACTCTTCATTGAAATCTGCTCGGAAGAGGGTTTTGGTCAGACGAGAAGCTCCTTTCTTAGGGTTCTTCAGCCAGGACTTCGCCACTCGTGCCTTATATTTGTCACTGTCTTGGTCGAACAGGGTCTGTGCTTGATCTCGGGAAACGACTATGGCATTATCCATCTCTGGAATTCTCAGAGCAGTGCTAATGGTGGCGGCATCCAATTTGGCGATGAGTTCCCCATGTATATTAGTCAATTCGCTCGAAACGGGGTCGAAGTGAGCTCCGCATGAAAGCACGGTATCAGCACACTGTACTGAGATTGGGAAACCTCCAGCAAAAGCCAAACCACTATCGTGAATCATCTGCGCCATTGGCGTAGGGTTTGCGTCCGCCATTCTTGCCCAAAAATCACCGAAGTCAAGATGACGAGCTTCGCTGTCCCCAATATTGCAAACGGCAGACTCAAGTGGAGAAATTTGTTCCTGTCCCTGGAATTTGATCTTCATATTGATAGTCTCTGAGGGGTAACCTAGACTCTGGAAGGAATTACAGAGGGAGTGGAACGCGCGCAAGTTTGCAAATTGCAAGATTTCGAGCAAAAGATAGCAATGGAAGTAGTGTGAAAAACGCAAAGGGGAAATGCTCGTTAAATAGCCATTTAGGAGAGAGAAAGACCATGAATGCGCATTTAATACATAACCACCAATTTGAATAAGCATGATAATCGGGTAGAGCGGGAAAAAAAAAGCACGAATGACACTTGGTACGCTTGGGACATGTGAGACGCGAATGCGCGAAACACGTGGCTCGGCCGATTCGGGTGAAACAGGAGAAGACGCACAAATGCATTTTGGGACATTTGGAACAAGAAAGTGCGAAGGACGCGGTTCGGGTGTTTCGGCCGAAAATGGAACAAGAGGCCCGTTTGGACTTGGGACGTTTGGGACGAAAAGTTCCGAAGTACGCGACTCGGCCGGTTCGGGCGAAAATGGAACAACTTGCACTTTTTGATTTGGGACGTTTGGAACAAGAAAGTGCGAAGTACGCGGTTCGGGTGTTTCGGCCGAAATTGGAACATCTCGCACAAAAAGTTTTGGGACACTTGGGACAAAAAGTTCCGACGGGCCCGAAAATGGAACAACTTCGGGGATTTCGGCCGATCGGGGAACAGAATGCACTTTCGTACTTGGGACAGGCGGGACAAAAATGTCCGACAGGCCCGAAATACATACAAAATGACCCAAAACACAGATTTTCTCAATTTTCACGGCTTAGGCACTTTAGAGAAAACACTCATAACTCAAAATTTTGAAATTTTACTTTTATCAGAGCAGGGAATTTTGAGTGGACAACAGCTGGCTCCTTCTGGGGATGACTTGGCATAAATTCAAGGAATGAGGCAAGGCAAGAACCTAGACAAACTCGGGGAAAGCAGACCAGTGCCTTATCCATTGGGCCACGGAGTCAAAAGAACACCAATACAGAGGGCAACACACCAAAACAACAAAAGGAAAACACACCAAAAGCAGAGAAGCAAAAACACTGTACAGAATATACAAGGGACTCCCTAATCACCTAGGACTTGAACAACTTGAGATACTGCCCACTATAAGGAAGTGGGAGAGAAGAACCATCCATGTAATCAAGATAAAAGGAATTCTCACCAGCAAAGTGTCTGATCTTGAAAGGTCCGAGCCACAGGGAATCAAATTTTCCATGGCTGCCACGAGGTTCATGTCTTTTGTCCCATAACAGTACGATGTCTCCAACTTGGAAATCTCTGAACCTAGCTTTCTTGTCAAACAGGACCTTTACCTTCTGCTGGTGAACAGATATCCTATCAGCAACCACCAATCTGTCTTCATTCAGCTTGTGCAGGTACATAATTCTCTTGTCCAGGGCATCTCTGAAACTAGTATCCTCGATGGCCTTCATTAGATGCAAGGCCGGCAGTTCCACTGTCACTGGCAATTGAGCTTCTACTCCATATACCACTTGAAAAGGAGACATTCCAATAGCTCTCTTTGGTGTGATCCTGTCTGCCCAAAGAGCATCATAGAGCTTCTTGTGCCAGTTTCGCTGAGACTCATTGACTAACTTCCTTATGATAGTCACCAGATTTTTGTTAGTAGATTCTGCCTGCCCATTTCCTTGAGGGTAGTAAATCAAGAGTGAGCCAAAGAAATACCATACCCATAGCAGAAGTCCATTATCTCAGCTGAAGAGAAATTCGAGGCATTATCTGTTACAATCTTGTTAGGCACACCATACCTTACCAAGATGTTCTCTTTGATGAAGCTGCATACCACTTCAGAAGTAGTGCTCTTGACCGGAATAGCTTCCACCCATTTGGTGAAGTAGTCAGTGGCAGTAAGTACATGAGTGTGACCAGCACTAGAAGCAGGATTGAGTGTACCAATGAAGTCCAAACCCCACTGTTGAAATGGCTCCTCAATCACAACTGGCTTGAGAGGCAAAGAAGCCAATTTAGGTCTTCCCACAAAGGTCTGGCAGGCCTCACATTTATCCACCCACTTGGATGCATCTCTGAACAAAGAAGGCTAGTAGTATCCTCCCCGGAGTATCTTATGAGCTGTAACCGTTGATGAATAGTGCCCTCCACATGCCTGATCGTGAAAAGCTGAGAGCAACTTTCTCTGCTGCTCTTTGTCCACACACTTTAGAAATCTCCCATCCAAGCCACGTTTAAACAAAGCATTTTCCCATAATACATATTGTGCTGACCTCAATTTAACAGTCCTCTTTTCTTTGGCAGTTAAATGAGAGGGGCATTCCCCATAGGTGAGAAAATGGGCGATGTCAGCATACCATTCGTCAACTGAACTAAGGAACAGAACAGTAGGAAGGTCAACTTTCTCCAGTAGTTCATGCTTAGCTCCTTCAGCAATGAGCTCACAAAGACCTTTTCCACGAACCAGCTTGGTCGGCTTAATGTCAATGTCATACTCTTGGACCTTAGCAACCCAATTCCCTCTCTTGGATCCAAATTCTTGTTGTGTGAGAATTGACTTAACAGTGGTATCTGGAACCAGCACTATGGAATGAGAGTTGAGGATGTAAAAGTGAAATTGCTTGACAGCTTTAACCACCGCAAAAGCATGTTTCTCCATCATAGTATATTTCAACTCATGATCCTTCAGAATATAGCTCATGAATGCGATTGGTAGCTCATGCTCATTAGAGTCTTCTTGAGTTAAGACAAAGAAAGGTATTATCTCAGAAGATAGCAATAGATGATGAAATCTCTATTGAAATCAGGACAGGCTAAAACAGGAGTTTTAGCGATAGCTCTCTTGATACCTTCGAAGGATTCCTTTCCTTCAGAAGACCAACCAAATGTTTGTTTTCCTTTCATCATCTGAGAAATATTCAAAGTTAATTCTGCAAAATCAGGGATGAATCTTCTCAAGAAATTGATCTTACCGAAGAAGGAGTGCACGCCCTTTTTACTGGTTGGGAGAGGAATTTGCTGGATGGCTTGAACTCGTTCAGGATCAATCTTAATCCCATCCTTGGAAACGATGTGCCCTAATAACTTTCCCTCAGTGACACAAAAGACAGATTTTTTAGGGTTCAGAGAGATCCCATGCTCTCTGCATCTCAGCAGAACTGTCTCTAGGTGGTCAAAATGATCCGCTCTTGTCTTGGAAAACACTGTCAGGTCATCAAGGTAGATGACAATACACTTCCCTTTTAAGCTTCCAAAAGCCAGATCCATAGCTCTCTGGAAAGTGGCACCAGCATTAATAAGCCCAAAAGGCATTCTCTTGTAAGCAAAGGTGCCCCAAGGAGTAGTGAAAGTTGTTTTATGTTGATCTACAGTATCAACCTCTACCTGATTGTATCCAGAAAATCCATCAAGCATAGATAACATTTCAGAGCCTGTTACTGCTTGCAATATTTGATCCATCATGGGCAAAGGATAATTATCTTTCAGAGAAGCCTGATTCAGGTTCCTGAAATCGACACAGATGCGGATCTCACCATTTTTCTTCCTGACAGGCACAATGTTTGCAATCCATGTTGAATGGTGAATAGGAAAGATAATTTTAGCTTTCAACAACTTTTGTATCTCCTGAAAGATGGTGTCAGCTACTTTGGGGTTGTATTGTCTCTGTTTCTGCTTGAAAGGCTTAATTCCAGGCTTGAGGGGAATAGAGTGCTGCATATCTTTTGGTTTGAAAGCTTTCAAATCTTCATAAGAGTAAGCGAGAACATCTTTATACCTTTTTAGAAGATCAATTGCTTTTCTCCTCTCATTTGCTGTGCAACATTTCCCAATGTTCACTAGCTTAGGGTCAGTAGGACTCCCAATGTCAATCTTATCGTACTCAGCTGATTGCTGAGGCCCAGAAGAAGCTCTAGATTTCACATACCTGTCATGCTTATCAAATAGTTCCTCCAAACTCACCAACCCTTTAGGAATCTTGTTTCCTTTGAGATTGATGCATCCATCTTGATCTGTTTCTTCTGCATGGGCGACTGTTTGGTCAAAGGGCACACTCTCACGAGGCAGGTTGTCACTTCCCTCAAAATACAGTTGTTCGAAATTGCCCTTGAGTTCCAGGAAGGAAAGCAAATGTTGATCATTATTGAAGACTTGCCAGTTATTGGCATTATCAGGTACACTAGGCCGATGGACCATCTCAATGGTGAACTTATCCTGAGAAAAGTCAGGATGAGGAATCAGTAGTGATCCTGAGACTGCCAACGAATCAGCCCTGCTGTTCTTTTCCCTAGGTACTGCTTCAATAGAGAAAGCATCAAGGAACTCAATAGAATCCCAAACCTGATTCCGGTAATGCCTTAACCTTCCATTTTTTACTTGAAAAAGGTTTCTGACCTGCTTTACAATCAATTCTGCATCACCACGAGCCAGAAGATTCTTTATACCTTGTTCTTTGGCCACCTGCAATCCGAGAATGAGAGCCTCGTATTCTGCTGTGTTATTAGTATTCTCGAACTGTAACTTGAATGAAAAGGGGTGTAGGCTTCCTTCAGGTGACACTAGCAGGACACCAGCTCCAGAACCAGCTGAGGAACAACTTCCATCAAATTCTAAAATCCAAACCCCGTTAGGATCTCTAGGGGACACTTTGGGGGGTGGGATTTCATCAGGGGACATAATCATGTAATTACCATGACCCATATCCTCATAGAGTATTTGTGCTTTAGGATCATCCGTCTTCTGCACAATATACTCAGATTGTTTCTCAGGCAGCAGCTTCTTCATTTGTCCATTAACCGGTACAAGGGCATGCGACCAATCCATTTGAATTTCCCCACCCACATCTTTACAAAAGTTCCTACTTAGCAACATCCCGTATGAAGGAGGGATATCTGCTACTAGGATGGTAGCCAACACTTTCTTTTCAGGCAAGGCAGCAAAGGCCACTTGCGCATCTTTAATTCTCCCGACCAGGGGCACTTCTTTACTTTCCATGGAGTAACAGGATCCATAAGTGCGAGTGAGGGTCAGGCCTAAAGCATGAGCTACTTTAGCAGGCATTACGTTATCTGAAGCTCCAGAGTCTATGACACAATTACTGAGCTTATGGCCAGCTATTAGTAGTGTTACGTAAAATGGTTTAATTTTGTCACCAGGCGAGGTGACAGCAGCTACCAGACTGGGCTGTGGTGTCAGAAGGAGGAGTAGGTAGAAGGCCTTTAGAAGTGGTCTTAGAGCTGGAATTGACAAAGTGGATCATTTTGGCAAAGGCTTTGGGATGGGTTTGATAGTACTCAGCTTCTGAGATTTGGACCTTGGTCTTTTTCAGGTGATCAACAATATCAAAGGATCCAGAGGTGGACGGGCCATCATCATTTGAAATCCTAGGCTTATCAACTTTAGGAGAAAAAGAAGAAACAACTTTGGTAGCAGGATTGATAGGACTCACCTTTGGTGCAGAAGGAGTAGGGATAGGAAATCCTCTTTTTGCAATAACAGGGATAGTTGCCGACTGCTCCTTAGATTTCTTTATGGGCTGTGTCACCTTCTCCTTCTGCTTTGTCTGTTCTCGAGTCATGACAGCAAATGATTCGCTGTTCATGTCTGCTACCACTTCATCATAATCTTCTCCATCATCAATGCCCTCAGTAGTAAAGAAATTCACTCGAGATCCCTCAAGTTCTTCTGCCTCATCATCAAATTCTTCCACAAACTCTTCGCAAGCTTCATTATCCTCATCATCATCCGGCTCTTCAACTTCACAGGTTGCATTCACAGGAACCCTAACAGGAGGTCCTTCAAGTGCTAGTCTTGTTTGAGGAGCAGGCAAACGATTCCTGGGCTGGAAATTTCTTCTTGGAACATCTGCATAAGGGGCATGCTGAGCCAATTGTTTCTTTATAGCAATAAGATCATTTGCAAGTTTCTGAACCAATGGGTCAGTGTTAGGTCCAGGGGTGGAAGAGGAAGAAGCAACAGACTTAGATTTGGGAGGGTCTCTTCTCAACTTCCCTGACATGATCAAGTCATCTTCGACACTAACAGCCAGTTCTTGATCTAGAGCTAACGTAGCGAGATTAGCCCTTCTTAGTGCATAACTAACTTTAGGTGATTGGGCATTTAGAAAGAAACATTTTTGAATCCGATCAACAGGTCGGGTGTTTGTTGGAATTTTATTTATCAACCTGTTGAACCGAGCCACAAACTCTCTCATGGGTTCTTGCGAATCTTTCTTTATCTGAGAAATTTGGGCAAGCAAAGCATGCACATCTTCTGCCGGCTTGAAACGATTCTCGAACTGGGTTCTCATGGTGTCCCAGTCGGTTATAGCACCAGCCGGAAGGTGAAAGAACCAATCAGCAGCATTTTCTTGCAAAGTCTCCACGAACAGTCTTACGGAGACGTCTTCATGTTCAACTCCCAAAACCCCACATGCAACTATGAAGGCTGCAATATGTTCATCAGGATGTACCTTGCCATCACCTTTGAATTTTGGGAAGTTCTTCCGGTTACCTCTGGGTAACTCATGTAGAGGCTGAGTAAGGGCCAGGGGCCCGACACGTTGACCCCATGGCAATGGTGCCGCCATTCTTGGAAAAACGGCTTGGAGAGGAACTTTAACACCAGCGAGGATCAAAGCTCGTAGATTGGGACTAGCAGGTTCTGAAGGAATACCACCCGTAGGACTTCTATCTTGAACAGGTGGAGTGCTCGTTGAACGAGTTCTTCTATTTCTTGTTGAAGGGAAAGGAAAACCCTGCTGCTCCAAAAGCTGAAACTGAGAGTCTTCAATACCAAGGGTCCTTCTCCCTCGAGTAAAACGCGGAGTCGCCAGATCAAAAGATGATCAAAAATTACAGAACTGGAAAGTGATTTTCCCCAGCGGAGTCGCCAAAAACTGTTGGTCATCAAATAGGACTTTTAAGAAGAGCAACAGACATGGGACAAGAAGTCCCTCCTCTTTAATGGGAGAGGTTCCCTTATTCAGAAACGAACTTATTTACAAATATACAAAACATGATTTTATGGTTGAACTTGGATATTACGAAAGTGTTTTCCACAAGGATCATCAGTTACAAAAGGACTGAGGAAAGGAAATACGAGGATGAGCAGAAGAGCAACATGCAGAATTATAGATAGCAGAATAATCCTTTATGTATACGAAGTTGCAGTGAATTTAAAACAAGATCGTTTGCACAAGATGAGATTACCAGACACAAAGTTCTGTAAATAACCTTCTTTAGATTCATTAATCAAGGACACAAAGTTCCTTCTTGGTTATACAAGATCACTATACTCGCAATATTTGAAAATATGCAATCAGTGAGACTAACAAACTAGAAACAAATGATCTCCACGAAATTAAAAGAAAACACAGAGATAACAGAGATTAGATAGACAATGAATGGAAAGCCCTTTTGTATTGATTTCTTTCTGATCTATTTACACTTTTAAAATACGCCAAGTTCTTCCTCCTTTTGGAATGGCGTGGAAAGGCCATTATATAGCTTACAAATCAGTTATTCTTTGTAACCGCTTCTTTAACCGAGAATAGTTAAGGACCGCCAATCGTAACGCCTTAACTTCTTACAAAGAAAATGGAAAAAGAAAGGGAAGAAGAGAAAAGAACAAGGAGAAGAAGACAGGTGGCCAGCCACTGAGAGGGACCCACCGACTTGAGTAATCCGCGCTGCCCGAACTTCTTTAACGCCTCGCCTATGTCTCCCGCCATGAGGGACTCGACGTGTTGGTCGTAGATTGAGTCCAAAATCCAAGACACTTCTCCATCTCATTATCAAACTCGACATGAGTATGATAATCTTTGTTTGCTTCTTCAATGGCAGATTGAAGAGAGCAAATCTCCTTCATTTTCTCCTCGAGATGGAACTTTCCTTGAATAGGTTATCTTTGACAAAAGCTCTGAATTGAGCTTTGATTTCTTGCAAGGAAAGGGAAGTACCAGAAGTCTCATCCTGAAGATGACAGTGTATATCTTTGAAAGCAGAGACCACCAGTGTCTTGAAAGCTTCACCCTTCTGCCAACTGTTCTTCAATTCTCCCAAAGCCTCCTCCAGGACTCTGATCTTCCACTCCACACTGTAGACCCAGGACTTCGACAGATTATCCTTTGCATCATCAAAGACTTTACTCGCCAACAGAACGTTCTCATCTGCTTGTCCCATGAGTCGGAGGTCTACAATGCAACTGCTCCAGAGTTTGAGCTCTTTATCCATGATAGTGATAGTGGAGGAGAGCTTCAGTTGTACATTGCTCACCTTTTCGTGGAGTTTGAAAGCTTCATCGATGAAGTTTAATCCAGCAACAAGCATGTCATCCACCATGGCTTCCATAGCTCTGCCATAGACAGAATACTTGTGCATATCTTTGATGCTCTGTACTTCATCTTGGCTTAGAATTACAGGAGGTGGGAGAGTAGTCAATGGGGTAGGGTCCAAAACTTTGTCCTTAGACAAAAGAGACTTGATGAAACCTGTGAGAACTTGGGCTTGTTCTTCCAACTGCTCAATAGTTTTTGCCCTTTCTCTACCCTTCCAATGACTTCAGGATCAAGCTTTCCAAGGTTGTGAATTTCACCTTCAGGAGTAGACTCCCCCATTGGGATTCTTGAAAGCTCCAAGTCAGATGCCAGCAAGTCTGATTCTGATTTGTCTATTGTAGGCATGGCAATCTCCAGGAATTGCTGACCTTGAGCATCTGACACTATTCTGGAAGTAGTTCTGGCTTTCTTGGCACGAGAAGGAGTGGTGCCCAACAAGGCTGCAACAGCATCGAAATTTGGTCCCGAGCTCCGAGAGGAAAGTTTTCTCTTTCTATTTTCAACCAGCAGGTTGCACCACGCAAAAGAGGAAGAGGAATCAACAGAGGGGCAAGGGGACCAAGAGACAGAGAGTCATGATGCTCAAGGTCTGCGCAGCTATTGATTCGAGTTGAGAAGTGAGTGGGGCAATTGGGGCAATTGCGACAGAAGAGTCAATGTCACCTGAAAGCTCAGTGCTCTGGATTTCTTTGTCTTTATCAGCTGGATCCTCAGGAGCATTTGCAAGAGTTGGTACTTCGCTTTCTTCACTTTCACTGAGAACAATGATGTTCTCTCGGTCCCATAGGCAACTCTGCCTGCTTTCTTTGAGGATCACTTTCCACAGGCTCCTTCTTAACTTCCTTGAGCTTCTTCTGGTACACTTGAGTGGATGGAGAAGGAGTAGAAGCTGCAGGTCCTTGTATTGATGAAGCAGGAGGGGTCTTCACTGGTGTTTCTGACCTTGGAATAGATGCTTCTCTTCTTGGTGTCGACGCATCTTTAGAAGAAGATTCTCCTGAATGCCTCCTAAATTCTCGAACCATCCTGTCAAACCAGACCTTAGTCCTGACTAAGACTGGAGCAAGAATCTCAGCCAGATCATCCCTCTCTTTCCTGTTCCAATCCAGGTCCTCCAAAGGGGTGTGCTTAATCACATTTTCATACTCATACGAGTATAGATCAGAATTGTCATCCTGGAGACCTTCAGGAACTTGGTACATACCGAGTTCTTGGATCAATTGCAGGGAGAACCTGCCACAATGCCTTCTCCTGGCTTCAAAATCATCTGCACAGTCAGCCCAGTAGTCTTCTGCATCTGCCCTATGATGGTAGATTATCTTGATGTTCCGTTCAATAAACTTCTTCAGGTCAAAGCAGGTCCTTGGCTTGAAGAAGTGAACGGTGATAGGAACAAGGGCTCTCTCTATATTCTGTGCGTCCAGGGCTGTTTTGCAAGTGTAGTTTCCCAGAGAGATGGGAAAGTGCAAGCCAGAAATCTTCTTATCTCTGCAAGTTCTGTGCAACTTGTCTAGTTGCCTGCATATTTCTATCAAGGCCATTTTATCATTGCAGAACATGGGAAGCCGCAGAGGAGTGCTCTCATAGCCAGCAAGCCTGATATAAGAAAATTTCCTGAATTGGATGAAATAAGCACCATATTGCGATATCAGGTTCATGGCTTCATCTGAAAACCTTCTAGCAGTATCACCTTCGAGCAGTCTAACCACGTACATGGTGAAAGCATCATTGACCCTTCTGAAATTACGGTTGCTGGTCTCCAGGGTGAACTGCGGGCAGTAAGCATATACTGGATCATCTTTGTGTGCATCTATATAAGAAAAACCGAACCACTGCCTTGATGCTGCCAGAGTATACATCAGATACGAAGTCATGTAGAACTTCTTCGTTTGCTGCACATTGGACAGCTGCTCCGCCAAATTCATGCTTATGATTTCCACCCAATTTATGTTTTGCGTTCCTTCGCACACCATGCTGATGAGCGGGCACATCCAGAAGTGAAATTCGTTGGTAGAGGGCAAACCCATAACCCGAGCCAGCAAGATTATGAAGTCTGACAACTCTTCATTGAAATCTACTCGGAAGAGGGTTTTGGTCAGACGGGAAGCTCCTTTCTTAGGGTTCTTCAGCCAGGACTTCGCCACTCGTGCCTTATATTTGTCACTGTCTTGGTCAAACAGGGTCTGTGCTTGATCTCGGGAAACGACTATGGCATTATCCATCTCTGGAATTCTCAGAGCAGTGCTAATGGCGGCAGCATCCAATTTGGCGATGAGTTCCCCATGTATATTAGTCAATTCACTCGAAACGGGGTCGAAGTGAGCTCCGCATGAAAGCATGGTATCAGCACACTGTACTGAGATTGGAAACCTCCAGCAAAAGCCAAACCACTATCGTGAATCATCTGCGCCATTGGCGTAGGGTTTGCGTCCGCCATTCTTGCCCAAAAATCACCGAAGTCAAGATGACGAGCTTCGTTGTCCCCAATATTGCAAATGGCAGACTCAAGTGGAGAAATTTGTTCCTGTCCCTGGAATTTGATCTTCATATTGATAGTCTCTGAGGGGTAACCTAGACTCTGGAAGGAATTACAGAGGGAGTGGAACGCGCGCAAGTTTGCAAATTGCAAGATTTCGAGCAAAAGATAGCAATGGAAGTAGTGTGAAAAACGCAAAGGGGAAATGCTCGTTAAATAGCCGTTTAGGAGAGAGAAAGACCATGAATGCGCATTTAATACATAACCACCAATTTGAATAAGCATGATAATCGGGTAGAGCGGGAAAAAATAGCACGAATGACACTTGGTACACTTGGGACATGTGAGACGCGAATGCGCGAAACACGTGGCTCGGCCGATTCGGGTGAAACAGGGAGAAGACGCACAAATGCATTTTGGGACATTTGGAACAAGAAAGTGCGAAGGACGCGGTTCGGGTGTTTCGGCCGAAAATGGAACAAGAGGCCCGTTTGGACTTGGGACGTTTGGGACGAAAAGTTCCGAAGTACGCGACTTACGGTTCGGGTGAAAATGGAACAACTTGCACTTTTTGATTTGGGACGTTTGGAACAAGAAAGTGCGAAGTACGCGGTTCGGGTGTTTCGGCCGAAATTGGAACATCTCGCACAAAAAGTTTTGGGACACTTGGGACAAAAAGTTCCGATGGGCCCGAAAATGGAACAACTTCGGGGATTTCGCCGATCGGGAACAAAATGCACTTTTGTACTTGGGACAGACGGGACAAAAATGTCCGACAAGCTCGAAATACATACAAAATGACCCAAAACATAGATTTTCTCAATTTTCACGGCTTAGGCACTTTAGAGAAAACACTCATAACTCAAAATTTTGAAATTTTACTTTTATCGGAGAGCGAGGAATTTTGAGTAGACAACGTGCTCTAGCTTTGATAAGCTTTTCTAAGATAAAAGAGTAAGGTTCTGCAATTGGGGTATATTTTTGCTACTCTTGTCCGAATCAAAAATCATAGATAGGTGATAGATTAGATGAGGGTGTAGATTGATTGGATAGATGAGCTTTCGCCACCTTGAATCTCTAACTTTTGTGCCATAGTGAATGCCTCATCAAATGTTCAAAAAAATTTCACTTGCAAGGTCGGGGAGATATGTATGGTGCAAGCTCACTTAAAGAGCTTGATGAGTTCGATTTATGGTAGTTGGAAGGTAAGTTAATTGATCCGGCTACACTAGTAAGTGACAAAATCTATGATAGATTCATCCTCATACTGACGTGTGGAATACAAATCGGTCATGGTAACTTTCTTAGAGATATTGATAGAGAAATGATCCAAGAAAGCTTGGGCTACCTGATTGAATGAGAATATAGAGTGTTTGGGTAACCCACTATACCAATCTAATGCTAGTCTAGTGAGGAACATGGGAAAAGTTCTCAAAAGCAGGGCATCATCATGAGCGATCAGATAACACCCATGTTTGAATGAGTGTAAATGTTGTTGTGGGTCTTCCTTACTATTGAAGTAGTTGAATTTAGGAATTTCCCAATACACAGGGTATGAACGGATAGGAATGGATGGGTGAATAGGCTCGTCTACAAATATCATCATCGGTGAGAGTGTTACGAGAGCCAAAACCGATTCCTCCAATGTCTTTATCTTTCCAACATCAATTTAATTAGGTCATTGGTGGGTTGTGATGATTGGATGCCTCTTATAGCATGAGGAGGTTTGTTTTGGGCATATAATGGAGGTGGGATTCCAGTGTATGGGGCTGTCATGTAAGGTGGTGGAGAAGAAGGTAGTGAAATAAGGGGTATGTACCTAGAATGAATAATAGATGAAACATGTGGTTGTTGGTAGTATGTATATGGGGGTCGAAGGGTCGTGGTAACCCTAGTGGCAATAGGGGCTAATGATTGCGGAATGGAAAGAACCACATTCTACGAAATGGGATAGGAGTCACCAACACCGGAGGTGGGAATGTAGCTACAGGTATGTGTGAGACATTAGGGGTGGATGAGGTTGTTTTTGGGGTAGTCGTCGAGTGTATGGTGGACGTAATGGGTACCAAAAAGGTAATGACATGACTTGATCATAGAGGGTATAGAACCTAATCGTGAAACGATTGGGGGTAAGGTGGATGTAGGTAGAATAGAGCCATATGGGGCCGATGCGAAGTGGGTTCGAGATTCGGGTGATGGATATGGGCATGGTATATATCAACTAACTTTAGGCATCTTGATTAGGACGAGTGGGAGAGGTAAAAATACAAGGCGACAAGGTTTCGGTCAAGGATTCATGCGAACTTCTCATCTCTCGGTAGCAATAGTAGTAGGTGGATGAGATGCATGGTTGGTGATAAAATAAAAGGTGGTTAAGGACTAGGTGGGAGTGGTTGGAAATTGGCGTGGAAAACGAGGGCATTCACTTATCTTCAGGTCAGCACCATGTGAACCAGTATTGATCGGGTTGGGCTACTTTCTATAAATGATACATAGAATAGTAGGAACAAGTTAATCTCGTAATAAAAATGGCTAAAGTAATAAATGGTGGGTGGAATGTGAAACAAGTTAACCAATGCCGGTTAGGGAAAACCAATGTTAGTCGGGGTAACCACCTTTGCCGATCCGAGAAAATGGACAATGAGTAAACAATGAGGTAGAAGGCAAAATATGACAAGTATGCCAAATCTGGGGATGTCTAAAATGTCAATGGGAAAAATGACAGTGACAAAGACTATGGAATGTGGAATAAAGTGAACTAAAATGTCCTTTTGAGTAGGTTATCAAAAGTACCTAGAACCGACGTCAATTGGGTTTAACGATGGACAGAGTAATCGGGGAGGTAACCGATGATGGTTCTTGTGAAATTGAGATAGTGATGAAAGAAAGCGGTTGTGAATTAAAATATGATGTGGAATCAAACCCAAAATTCTTGAATTGATGATGACATGGCCCAAGCAACACTCAAGTGAAGCTAGAATACACAAACTATGATGAGGAGTGTGTAAAGATGAACAACAAAAAAAAGTTATGAATGTGATCTTTCACCTCAAAACACAAGCCAAGCAGAAGCACTAAGAAAATGTGATCCTAGGAGTGCCCTTTCTATTATTTTTGTTTAGCTTATGCTATTTAGGGACTGACACATGAATTGTGAAATAGAGTTTTTGGTGAGGATGGATTCCTACAAATAAGGAGATCTAAAGGGTGAGGTTTTAGGTATGTTATGGTGGGGGTGGGCTTCGCTCTGAAGTATGACTCGACAGAGTAGCAAGTTGGGTGCCCACTATGCCGTGATCATGTGATCACCTACAACTTCTTCCAGGTAAGATGTTGTTTAAGAATGTATGTATTTGAATTTTTGTGTGGTTTGGTAAGACTCAGAGAAAGAGAAAAGGATAGAAGTGCTTTTCTATGATTCGTTTGTCAACCATCAGCTGGTCATGACCTCCAACATATAGGTTTCCCTCATTTAATGTGAGCTAATGTAATAAATCAGAATGGAATGCAATTGTTTTTAAACCCAAATCAAAAATGTGAAATTGGATGACACAATAAGATGAAGAGGAAGAGGGATGCTCTTTCACTACAATGCAGAAAACATGAAGAGATGATTATTTTTAATTACACCAAAAGAAGAGTTTCCTTTAGAGAAAATAGAAAGAAAAGATGTAGATTACGGGGGAGAAAATTAGTGTGTACACTTTTAGAAAGGAAACAAACACATAATTTTATTTTCCTAGGAATGAATGAAATGCAAGGAACCCTGGACGGGTCCCAACAGCATGCCAAAATGTTTCACCTTTATCTTAGAGTGTTTGTTTGAAGTGTTGACAAAACAGAGATAGGGTAACGGGTGTAGGAGGAATACTTGTTCAAATGTCGGTTGATGGCTTGTTGTATGCGTATGACTTCCGAATCCACGGCCTGACCATGAGAGCTTTCTTTTTTATAGGAGGAATTAAACAATATTGGTAGTGAACTACCTAGCGTGAGCTTGATCTGGGAAGTATGATACTTCCTAGATGGCTGTCAGTCCACTATTTTAAACAAATTAATGTTGTAAACAAAGTAAATCCTATTTTGATTTTAAAATGATTTAGGTATCTCACTTAAAACCACAATAAGAAAATAGATCTAGTCTAATAGGATAAGCTAGAATAGAATCCAAAGGTTGAATGGTTGGTTCTAGGTTCTCGCAGTCCGATAAATGTCTCGGGTAGGTCATAGGTGAGTGAGGGTGAGGTAAAATTAGGTGGGTAGGTCTTGGTTTAATATTGTGTGGGAAAACACAGAGACCAAAGTGTCGGATCAAGGGTGACCAACTGCGGTTAGGTATAACCGGCTCTGTTATTGTGAGATATGGAAATGTCATAAAACATGGTTTTGGTTTGTTTTGTGATTGCACAAAGGATTTTGGTTGGTCGTGATGAGGTATTGGGTGACTGGAGTAGGATTTTATGACGTTTTAATGAGTCTATGGAGGTGAAAATGTTGTAGAAGGTCAATAGGGAGCAAGATAAACAATGGGTGATAAAATAATGGTGAAATGAAATAAACCAGAGAAGTATGACATTATACTTACTTGGATTTCATTCCTGAAGGTCTGTGTATGAAGGATGGAGGTGCTGATGATGGGTTTGAAGGCTGCAAGTGATCACCAACTGAAGAAAAGCTTCTGCATGGGCTGCATGCACACTCCTCTTTGCTTGGATAGATCAGATCATGGTTGGGATGGCTGTGCAAGAGAAGATGCTCAATCTCCTTCCTTGGATGTGAGTTTTCACTAGAATTGGCTCTCTGAAGATGTGTTATCTCTCTGAGATGTGTTCTTGCTCATCAAATTTCTTGCTTCCAACTTCCAAGTTCCAACCTTGAGAATAAGGTTGTTTTGGGTTAAAAGGGGTAACCAATGGTGGTCCGTCTTAACCGGTGACGGTTAGGGGTAACCGATGTCGGTCAAGGTGGGATTTCCTAGGTTTTATAAACTTAGGGAGATCCTCCTAATTTTATTGGATATCATGTCATTATCATGTGGATTAGACACAAAACTTCTTGTGAGCATGTGGTAATGTGGTTAGAGGGAATGTAGACATTGATTTTTAGGGTTTGGGTAAGTCTTAGTTAGTTATGGTAACTTCTTTAAGAATAGGTCTTAGGTTGAGTTAGCTTGGTGAGGTGTCTAAGTGAACTATATGTGTATATATTATTTCAATAAGATATTTAAATAATAAATATAGTGAGGATAATGCATTAATTTAATTAAATTAATTAAATTAATATTAGTGGGGTGAACAGTGGTCATGGGTGGGTAAATGTAATAAAGGGTGCCTATATGTCAAGGGACAAAAGGAGTGTGACCTAATTTTAGTGTCTACAAGGAGTTAAGGTAATTTGATATTGTGAATATCCAAGACCCAGTGATGAGAATGTTCATGCACGGTAACCAAACTTAATGACCAAGAGAGGTGGATGTAAGAGAACAATTCATAGTTCAATGTTTACAGAAGGATATCAAAGGGATACATCTACAAATTGTTCACATACATCACGGATGAGATAATCATCATTGCATAGGAGGGTGATAAGATACTTTTCAGCAATGTCCTCTTGAGTATTGTGTTTTCAGATATCAGAGTGTCAAATGCAATAGATAAGTTCATGTGGGAGTACCCAGAGGAATACCCTTGCCCACAAAGAGGTTCAAAAATACACTTGAGATAGCATGATGGTCATTCACAAGGAGCATCTTGAGAAATGGTACATGAACTTGAGGAAGGCATTTGGGGAAGAGTGGAGGATCCCAGAACAACTTCCAAATCTCACACAGGGAAAATCTAAATTCATAGTATACCAACACTTCTACATTGGAAGATTTAGGTGTGTTGATGAAAACATGATCCCATTATGTAAAATTCCATTTTCCTTCACCGCTCAGTACTTCCAGGTAGGGGTAAATAGATTAAAGGAATCCAAGAAGCTAAAGTTTGACATTGGAAGTATGGATGGGACTATAGGGAGATCAGTAGGATGTTGGTCTACCCAACAAGCATGCATATGTGGAAAATTACGTGTTGCATGAAGTTAAGATGATGAAACCCCTAACTCTTCTGTTGTAGGGAGGTCATGTGGAACATGTATGCCTTCACATAAGGCCCAAGTTTTAGAAGTGTTCTCATATTGAGAATGAGATAGCTATACCTCAAGACTTAATAGGTAGAAGGAATACCACACCCAATAAAAAGGAGATAGAAGAGATAAATAAAAAGGTAACAAGTGCCCAAGATACTCAGGCGGTTGGCACACTAGGAACAAGTGCTATAACAAGTAATTACACATGCAGGAAGAGGTCGGTCAAAGAGGAGGTGCTAGAACAAGAAAATCTTATCGCAGTGGATAAATCACCAGAGGAGGAAGAAGAGAAAGTAGAATCTCCTATAATGGAGTCCCCAATTAGGAAGAAACAGAAGGTGATGGAGGAAGATGATTTGGAGGAAATAGAGAGCTTGGATAAATACAAGGGTGAGAGGGATGATGATGAAGAAGATGAACCTAAGGGAGACCAAGAACCACTTGTTTTCAACATGCACAATTTAGAAGAAGAAGGCGAAGGGGAGAAGAACAATTAGCTATTTGTGTGAAGGAAGGGTAAGCGAGGAGGAGGAGGGTGCCCAAGACATGGGAGGAGGTGAAGAGGTTAGCATGAAGAGTCAGAGGACTCCAAGCCTCACTAAGGATGAAGTCAATGAGGTAAAGAAATAGAAGTAGTAAAAATCATTAAAGCCTTGGTAAAATAAGAATTAGACTGCAGCATTGATATAGTGATGAATGAGGATAGGGAAAGAATCATAGGGAAAGATCATGGTAGTGTGAGAGGCCCCAACCTATTGGTAACTTTTCCTAAGGGCATGCGATAGGGTGAAAGTGCATGGAGATCCAAGAGCCAAGAATGACCAACATTGATGATCCAAATAAGGTTTTACACGTGCACTTCCAAAGCACAGTCCCAATAGATCAACTCTAGGAAATGAAGTCATTTGATGAAGAATGTGCATACCCTTAGATGAGGAAAATGATTTCTTGGGAAATTGAGTCCCACATCGATGAGCCGAGTTCAAGGTAAACCAAGGGAACTAACGAAGATGCTCGAGTCAAAAGAATATAACCCCTTAGTGAACGCTCAATAAATTTTAGATGAATAAGTATGCAATGCATTAAATAAGGTCTTGGTTGAGATGGAACCCAAATTATTGGAAAGTTATGACAGTGGTAAAATTTCTAGAGGTGAAGCTAGAAAAGAGGGAAGAAGAGCAAGAAGAAAGGACAGAGGACTTGAAACAAGAGGAACTAATTAGTGTGTAACTAAAGTGTGAAGTAAGGGAATGTTGGTGAAAATCATCACTTGGGCAAGATCTATGGATAAACGAGCTAACAGTGTGTAGGGCATAGCCCCTCTTTGAGTCAGCAAAGAGAAACTGGTTTATTGCTATTCTACCAGCAGGAACCTATGCAAGTCTCATGCATTCGCCTTCGGCGGTTTGGGATCTCATCCCAAGAGAGGTTTTTCTACTGCGAAAGGAAGGGAATGAAAGAGAGGAGGAAGAAGGAACAGGTCCGAAGGGAGAAAAGAAATGAATTCCAAAGTAGAAAGGTCAGAAGATTTATGTTTTTGGGTTGGTAGTAAACAGAGCCAAACCTACTTGCATAAATAAACAAAGCAATACTGATGAGCAAATGACGTAAAAGTAGATCCGAATCTAACGAGAATAAACACGTGCGAGATCTAACATAAGAAAGTTCGACACATAACATGTGTATTCAAAGACAAAGTCTCAATATTTGTATTACTATTTTCTTTGTACAAGAAAGCTCAAAGTCTTTCTCTCCTCACTTCTATTTTCATCTAAAAATGTTCACCCCTTTCAATACAACCAAGATTCCAATATATATAGAAGAGGAGAAGGAAAGAAGGCAAAAGGGAGCCAACAACTATTTACAAAGATATTTACAAAATATCTAAAATTCATGTTGACTTTTTACAACTTGATGGGTGACATCATCCCATGACGCAACATGGATGATGTCATCATTTGTGCCAACATACTTTAGACATTCCAACAAGAAAGTCGGAGAAGAGAGAGAAGAAGAAGAAGAAGAAAGAAGAAGAAGCAGCTACTCGTCGTCATCATCCTGCGGCCGAAAGGGGGTAGCCTGCTTTTGATGCTGCTCAGGTGATGAGATATGGAACTGAGCGCGGTATTCCAAAAACTTGTTAATTATTGGCCCAAGTTGATCCTGAGAAGGATCCTTGTGCCTATCACTTATTGCCTCACAAGTCTCCCGCTCATCTATGAGCTTCTCTGGGAGTTTGGAAAAGTCCTTTTCGCCTCAATGAGGAACCCGACGAAGTCCCTACAGGCCAGTAGGTTGTTGATAGATTCAGTGTCAAATGTGACCTCGGCCCTGCTTCGAGAAGCGATCTCCTTGAAGATCCGGATGGTTTCATCAGCTGACCTTAAGGTAAAGGAAGGAGTGAGCAACCCTGGTGACATGTTGAGAACAATTCGCTCCATTTGATGCATCGCATCCAGGGCTTCTTCCTTGACTTTGTCAATATTTTCTAGAATAAATTCTAGCTGATCCACCTAATAGTCCAGAGTGGACATGATTTTGTTGAGAGCCCTTGGGTGGCCGAAGATGCCGAACTTTATCAAATCTTTGACTGAACAGTTGAACATTTGTTGGAAGGCCTCGTGCTGCGCCAAAGCATGTTCCAGCTCTTCTGATATGGGCCCTGCTAACGCTTGGAGTTCTTTATTCACCTTACTGATATTCAGGTATAAGTCAGAGAACTCGGCGATCACTTTTTCACTGTCTTTGAGGATTTGGCTCCTCCATGCGGAAACGGCCATACCTTGCTCACCGATCTTTGCATATTCGTTGATTTTCTCCTGGCTAAGAAGCTCAGAAGTCTTGGTGGCAGTTGTGGGAGGCGCACTACCCATCTTCTGTAAGGCTTGGAGCAGATATTTGTTTTGCTCTTTTAGTAGCCTTTTCTCTTCTTTTGTTTCTTGAAGCTTTTGACAGAGGGCGTCAACCGCGGAAAGAGATTCCCCCTGGAGACTTTCAGAAGATGTCCCCATTGTGACTTGGGTCACAAGAAAATTTTTCAGAGAGATCTTTTTTATCTTTGAGGGGATCTGGGTATGCAATTTCCATTATTCTCTCACCAGCAAAGACTTTTAGAGAAGCGTGTAAACAGCTTCTACTTCTTCACCCTTTAGCTGGGATCACGAAAAATTCCATTGGAGTGATGGGAACTTTCCTCTTTTGTTAGCTTAGCCGCTGAGAGATCCGTGCTGGTCCTATGGAAGAAGGACCCGGGGAGACAGCAGGAGGAGGCAGCCACAAAGAGAAGAGGGAAAAACATGGAGACACGCGGCGGCATAGAGAGAATAGCCGAAGAAGTGTCCATGGGAGGGGAGGAAATCTGCAGAATCTCGCAGAGAAGACATAGAAGGGAAGGGAGCCTAGAGATGAGGGAAGAAATGGAGAAGGATAGATCAATGAGGGAGGAGAAGATAGACGAAGAAGCAGGGAAAGAGAAGAAGGGGAGAGGACACGACCAAAGGGATGGTCGCTTGAGTCACTCGAGGAGAGGGGGAAGGAAGAGAAGAAGAAGGGATAGAAGGGACCTCTGTTGTGGTAGCAATGTCAACATCCCGAGTGGATGGGCCTATGGGACTATCCTCTGCTACTTCTTTCTCTAGAGAATCCAAAGTTATTACTGTTCTAGACTTGTGGAAAGAGGACTCTCTGGGGCTTCTCCCCTGAATGGTGCTTGGATTCACCTTCACACCTTTGCCTTTAAGCTTCTTCTTGGATCGTGGAGGTGCGTTGCCCAATGGGGATGTTGTGAAATCAACCTCGAGGTAGATTAGGCCGCTCATCCGGCACCAATGTTCTCGTCCTCGCAAAGTCTCTCGACCCTCTCCTCAATTGTCTCGAGGAGCTTTAGTTCTATCAATGGCCGGGAAGGGCCAATCGTCCCCATCTCGTATCATTATATACCTTGTCTACTTCATCTTCGCTTTTTGGTAGCCTTTGGGGACAATGGCTACCCCATATTGGATGATTTCTACCAATGCTAGGTTAGAATGATCCTTTCTTCTAAGCTCTACCTCATGCAGGACGTCAATATAAATATCCTCGATCTAAGGAACATGGATCGATCAAGCTTTTCTCTTGGCAGCAGCCCCTTGGGTCAAGGTGGCCCGGCTAGAAGTCATGCTTCAAATTGAGTAACTCCAGCTCTGCAAACATTTCCTTCGCCTTGTGGTGGGTAGAGCATGTGTATCGGCCCACTGTGAGGGGGAAAGGAGTTCCACCCTTCTTTCTTTTAAGGCATTTTTCGTGGTATGTGACCAGCTGCCTTGATAGTTCCAGCAGAATCAGCTTAGGCCCAGCATACCTTGGTAGCCTGGTTGGCTCTCCCAAAAATTTGGCAGCCCTCAGATAGGTGAATGTGGGAAATTGGGTGAACAGGGCCCCCCATTTCTCCGTGGCTGCCACTATGTTTTTGGTCATACGACTATGAGTCATATTCGGCCTCAACAGGCAGATGATGTGGTAAAAGAATGCATCGTTGATTTTGGTGAATTGGGCGATGCTATTCTCCAGCTTCAACTCTGGGTAGTACTCGTATATCTTGACCTGAGGCCAAACTCCACTCCTCGTTAGGCCTGGATAATCCCTCTCCGACGCTGCAGCGTAGACCACGTAGGAGTTCATATGGAATACTCCCGTTGTGCTGAATTGTTGTAGCTGCTCGGAGATGGTGCTGCTTATAATTTTCCCCCCAGCAAAGCAACGATCGGTGAAAATTCTTGTTCATTGTTTCCAAGTAGTGCAACATCCATTTATGGAAGTAATGGGTGTCAGAAAGTCCGAAGACCCTACTCAGGAAGGTAATGGTATCACTGAGATCTTTTGAGAAGTCACTGCGGTGGATGATTTGGGGCCACCGGGTTACCACCTTCTTATTTTTCAATTACACTTCATTCATTAGCTACATACATTGGTCTTCATTGTCTTCCCAGGCCTTGATGCACTCTGCTTGGCTAACGGCCACAAAGTGCCGGTGGTGAGGGATGCCGAGTATGATCTCAAAATGACGGGTAGTGAGGTTAATGACTACCTCGCCCTTGCTGTTTTTGACACACCTTGTGTCTTTGTTGTAACACTGAGCAACCACCATCATAAATTCATTGTTGATGGCGCTGACGGGGATTCCTCCGGTGAAGTGCAGGGAACTGCCTATTAGTTTGTCCATCCATGGACTCCTTGTAACTTTCTGAGTTCTGGCCCAGAATTCCTCCATATCGATATGCCCCAATTCTGAGTCTCTGACGTCCATGCTGCATTCGGCCTGTGACTCGGGCATTTTGACCCTTTGATATTTGTACTTCATCTCTTGCTCTGTAAGCTTGGCCTTTCCTTTGGTTTGGTGGGTCTCCCTTGGATGTAGACATATGTTCTTCGAACTCGATTCTTTGATCCGCATAAAGAAGAAGCGAGACCCAATCGAAAAGGTTGAATTAGCCATTTGATCTTCCATTGGAATGTTAGCAGTAAGAAAGAGTTAGAGATTTTTAGGCCCAGGCACAGAAAATTGCAGCTTACATGTGGCTAAAATAGGTACGGTGCATAGGAAGAGGATGTTGCAAAGGTTAAACTGGCGCCAAAGGCGCATGGCGCATGCATACTACAGAGTGCATTTTAGTAAAGGGCGCATGAAAATTGCGTGTTGCATGGAGACAGGATGCACCAAAGGCGCATGGACTTTTCATGTTACATTGTGATTTGGTGCGCCCTTTGGCACATGGGAAAAGTGTGTAATAGGAAATTTTCGTGTGCCAAAGGAAATATGGCGACGACGACGACGAGGGTTTGCACAACACAGAATGTTAATTGTGAGGGATGCACCGCACTTTTATGACTTTATACTGGTGCGGATAAAGCTTGTGCTGCATGGGTGCGAGTGCACCATTGGCGCAGGGAAAAGTAATGTAGCAAGGAGTTAATGATGTAGCAGTAAGATGGGTGTGCCATTGGCACGCTTTTTAGTTATCACAGGGGGAACAGATGTGCCATGGGGGCGCAACTATTTATAATGTTGCATGACGCGCTGGTGCGCCAAAAGGGAAAAACAGAGTTTTTCACATGGTTCAACCCTTCTTTCTTTTAAGTTCCAAGGTTGTTTTGGAATATACAATGGTTCAATCAAAAGGGGGTTCAGACTATGCCCTCAAAATAACATCTTCCTCCAGCAGATCTGGAAAGATGAAAATAAGGAAAGAAAGCACAGGGGGGGGCTAGCTCAAAAGATGCATTCAAAAACCAACCAGCAAGCACGAAGAACCAAAACAAATCATATGGAAGAGATAAGAGAGCACTTACCCGGATAAATAGCAAAAAACCTAGAAAATGGGTCCACAACGCGTTGAAAACGACGAGGCGTAGGCGATAGCTCAGAGAATCACGTGCTTAGTGAATAGTGAAAATGACATTTTGGCGCGCGCAAACACATATATATAGGTGAGCTGGTCATAAATGTGCCACCCACTTTTGAAAAGCGCATGAAAATTGTTGTCGACACGGAAGGCATGCGCCCTTTCGCACACTAAAGTGCTTGCCAACAAGAAATTAAGCGTGCCTTTCGCACACCAAAAGTGATGTTGACATCGGGATTATACAAAGGCCCTTCGCACACCAAAAGGGGCGCAACAAATGTTGTTATAACACAGCGCATGCGCCTTGGCTCATGCAGGAAGGCTCAACAAGCTTTTGGCGCACTAAAAGGTGTGTTGACACTAAAAATCATGTGCCAAAGGTTTTAAAGGGGGTGCACCAAAAGTTGGTGTTACATGAAGCAATATCATGCGCCAAGCCAAAAAGGGCTCAAAAGACAAGTTCAAAAACTAGATTTCC